>CAJVRN010000239.1:602500-647500 GCA_911728415.1 Lagocephalus sceleratus
GCCCAATGCGGACGACCTTCGCCCAACGCGGACGACCTTCGCCCAATGCGGACGACCTTCGCCCAATGTGGACGACGTTCAGAAGCCGCGGAGGCTTTCCAACAGGCCGAACGGTGAACGCCCAACAGGAAAACTCGTCCTCGGGAAGGGCTTCGGGGAACAAACGACACTTTTGTGAACGACGTGTTTTGGACCGGCGCTCACTTTGGGCCGCGAGGAGGCTTCGAGCGACTTTGTCGCAACGTTCTTCGGAATTAGGAGGATTATGGAGGATTATGGAGGATTATAAAGCAACAAAATCTTTTAAAAAAAATTACGTTTCCAGGAAGATTTGGGCCGACCCGGGTTGGCGCGTGTGCACAGAACTTTCTCTTGAACAACGTTTGATCACCTTTAACACCACACCAACAAAACTAATATTAGTTATATTAAACCCAAAAAAAACGCAGAGATCGGGACTTTTCTGGCGGGTTGGGGCGTCTGGTATTGGGAGCTCGGTGAGCCCCGGCGGTGGTATGGCGCGAGGCGAGGGACGGAGACGGGAGGTGTGGCTCCTCCGGCAGCGCCGAGGCTGCAGGAAAAGGGGCGTCTCCGGCCTCTTTTCTCCTCCGACACAAAGCACACGCGTGAAGATCTGTTCTTCTGTGAGGGGGGAAAAACAAAACAAAAAAAAACTGGCCTGCTGGAGAACCTTTTTTTTTTTTTTTTTTAAAACCCAGAAACCAGCAGAAAGATGAAAAAGCAAAAAGTCCCCACCACATTTTAGTGCAGAGCTCAAAAACAACAGAAATCTGCTGCAGGAAAACAAAAAAAAAAAAACAACCCAACGTCCCCCCTGAAGGTAAGCCAAGAAACACGTGACCCCTGTGGGAACCACAGCTTTATACCCCTCTACCAGTATGTACAATTGAACTCTATACAAGTAAAGCTGTGACCGTCTCCACAGCACTCCCTACTGTTTCTGTGTGTGAGTGTGTGTGTGAGTGTGAGTGAGTGAGTGTGAGTGTGAGTGTGTGTGTGTCCTAGGCGGAGCTGCTCTTGGAGAGGTTGGGGTAGAGCACGGCTGCCGTCACGGCGACCATCACTGCGATGACCGGCATCCAGGAGCCCCAGCCGCTCTGTTCGGAGAAACACAGGAGAGATCAGTTCGGTCCGCGTCGCCATGGCGATGGAGGACGTCGCGAGGGAGAGGTCGTTCAATCAAGAGTAGATCGAAAAATAAAAACTCCAAAAGATGATATTTTTCCTATGAAATCAAGTAATCGTCCTGGAATGGGTCTAGAAAATCATCTGTAAAGTTTACAGGGTTAAGTAAACTTTACAAAAACTTTACAAAAACTACAAAAACTTTGCAAAAACTGCAAAAACTTTACAAAAACTACAAAAACTTTACTTTGACGTTAAGCGCGTGCGAAGCAAATTCGCGGGCGATTCAAACTGGGCGTCGGCTCGCAGGTCGACAATCGCCTCGCGAGAAAAAATATGATCTTTTGAGGAGGACGACCCCAGAGTCAAAGGTCGAAACAAAAGCGATCACGACGAGTGAGAAACGCTTCGTAAAAAAAACGAACGCCATCAGAACATGAATCAAAAACACACGGAAGGAGTGAGCGAGTGAAAGAGTGAGTGAGTGAGTGAATGAGAGGAGAGAGAGTTAGTGCATGGAGATGTCCCTGATCCGTCGCTTCGGGACACGTTCGTCGTGAACGTGGCGGTCGAGGCTTGAACGACCTCGCCGGTCGTGGTGCTCACGCACACGAGCGCCGGGAGAGTCGGAGGAACTCGGCTACGGGCTGTTGGGCTTTGGGTCGGGGGGGCCGTGTGACGTTCACCGGGTCTGGCAGCGCCGCCTTCACGGCTCGTTTTGACGGCGGTCTGTCAGAGACCAGGTGGGTGGGGGGTGAGGGGGGTGAGGGGGGGTGAGGGGGGTGAGGACTCTGAGGACGGGGTTCATTATTTTCTCCATCATGTGATGCTGCACAGGAAACTGACTGAGCTGGAGACCTCAGAACACAGCTGTAGTCAGACGGGTGTAGTCAGACGGGTGTAGTCAGATGGGTGAGAGTGGTGTAGTCAGACAGGTGTAGTCAGATGGGTGTAGTCAGAAGGGTGTAGTCAGATGGGTGAGAGTGGTGTAGTCAGACGGGTGTAGTCAGATGGGTGTAGTCAGATGGGTGTAGTCAGAAGGGTGTAGTCAGATGGGTGAGAGTGGTGTAGTCAGACGGGTGTAGTCAGACAGGTGTAATCAGACTGGTGTAGTCAGACTGGTGTAATCAGACGGGTGTAGTCAGACGGGTGTAGTCAGACTGATGTAGTCAAACTGGTGAGAGTGGTGTAGTCAGACTGGTGAGAGTGGTGTAATCAGACGGGTGTAGTCAGACAGGTGTAGTCAGACTGGTGTAGTCAGACGGGTGTAATCAGATGGGCGTAGTCAGATGGGTGTAGTCAGACGGGTGTAATCAGACGGGTGTAGTCAGACGGGTGTAGTCAGACGGGTGTAATCAGATGGGTGTAGTCAGACTGGTGTGATCAGATGGGTGTAGTCAGACGGGTGTAATCAGATGGGTGTAGTCAGACGGGTGTAATCAGATGGGTGTAGTCAGACGGGTGTAATCAGATGGGTGTAGTCAGACGGGTGTAATCCCACGTTAATTGTGAATAAGCTCTAATTATGGGCGACAGGTGGGGAGGAGGACTTGTATTCCCTAGTTTTCAGAATTCTGGATCTCCATGGCAACTGAGGATGAATGTGTAGAGATAACCTTCCACCCAACAGCCCCGAGCCTGAGGACCCGAGGGCCGATGAAAATAAAGGTGTGGGGACGGACGCGCCCCCCAGATGGAGGAGCACGTCCCTTTAAAAGAAGCGGCGAGCAGAACAGAGGAGTGACTGACAGGCTGATCCTCATGCAGGCGGATCAGCGCCGAGCAGCAGGCGGGGCGGGCCGGCACCACGGTACCAGGAGCACGCCAAGGCGGGCCGGGCCGGGAAGGTCGGGGGGTGGGTGGGGGGGGCAGGAGCATCCGGGTCTGGAGGCACGTTTAACGGGAGGTCAGTGAACGCACCACCGACGTGGTGTCGACTACAACTGGGGGGTTTAAACGTTTACAGGTGGATTTGGACTGAGGCCTCTGACCTTGGAGAAGGTCACATGACAGGATGCTCCTTCCCCCCCCCCCCCGATCTTCCCTCCCACAGAGGATGGACAGATGGAGGCGGAACGGATGGATGGACGGACAGAGAGCAGCGGTCTGGTGTCATGTCGGTGTGTACCTTTCTACCACAACTGGCCGAAACACCAGTAGAGCAGAGCCAGGACAAGGCCAATGAGTATGGCTTGGACAGGCTGCAATATGGATGGCTAGAGGGGGAGGAGGGGGGGGAGGAGGGGGGAGGGAGGGGAGGGAGAAGAGGGATAAGAAGAAATCAGCCCGCAAATCAACCAAAACCAACATGAGGATGGAGCAGCTACAGAGGGGCCGGGAGCGCTCGCTTCTGCCCCCCCGTCACCAGGCAGCGCGTCCTCGATAGAAGGCTCTCCGGCTTTCTATCGTCGTCTTCGCCGGCCGCGACGGGCGGTTTCGCGCATGCCCCGCTTTCACAGTTGTGTCCATCATTTTCCGCCGGCCCGCGGGGAGCTGAGCCGGGACGCGGCGCTCCTGCGCGTTTAACGCCGAGCGACGATCCGCCGCGTTAAACGTGAATATTTAACGCAGTTTAACGTGGCGGAGGTTTGAATGACTCCATTAAAGGTTCTCTTGAGTCACCGGCTTTAATCCATCACATTTATGACCCAAGTTAAATTAAAGTGTATCACATGTTAATTACCGTATTTTCCGCACCATGAGGCGCACTTGACCCTGAACTTTTCTCAAAATCGATGGTACGTCCTTCAACACGGTGCGTATGGTGCCTGGACTGAGTTCCACAATCTGCTGTGCCCCTTTGCTACGTGCACTACGGTAAAAGCTCCTCCAGGTTGATTGGTGCAGGTGTGTCAGGTAACATCAGAGGTGAGCTCATGAATATTTAGTTTAATTAAACTGATGAAACTCACTGTTGTGCTTCATTTTGTTACCGTATGTTTAAACATGATCTGATAATATGTTGGTTAATTACAGAAACAGACCACAGAATTGAGACTGTCCTATGAAACGTGTGTAAAATACGGTTTATAGACCCAAAATAAAGTGAGTTTTGACTGTTTTGGTTCCCTTAATGCGCCTCATAACCCTGTGAAGCTTACGTGTGGAAGAAAATCACGTTCAGACCCGTTTTTGGGCGTGCGCCTCATAACCCGGTGTGCCCTACGGTCTGGAAAATACGGTAAATTACACGTGCTGGTGGTTCACCTCTGAAGCCACCACGCTGTCACAGCACTATTCATCTAACGCGAGGAACCTCACAGACCTGCGCCGTCATCGAGCAGCACGTCGGCCGGAGGTGAAATGATGAACAGAACTTTAGAAGTGAGGATAACGTCAGGAGAAAGGGGACAGAGGTCACCGACGTGACCCCTGGCGATGACAGGGGAGGCTGCTCTGGTCCTGAGGTGTTATCTCCTCTACCATTAGGTTGTGTGTATGTTATGTACTAATACTTATTCAGTTAAAACACAGCGGTTATTAGTACATCTAGACCTAAGGGTGCTTGGCTGTGGGGGGGGCAAGTGCACGCGTATCCACCAAGCCTTTTCCTAACGTTTACACGGAACGCCTGGAAGTTCAGGGGGATCTCAATGAATCAAGAGCGCTGGGGGAGAGAAGGAGGAGGTTAGAGGGATCGTGGTGGCGGAGAGCGTCTCTACTCACAGAGCTCGTCTTGTCCTGCAGCAGCTTCAGGCTGCTCCTACACTGCTCCAGCTCCTGGTGGATGCTCAGCTTCTCCTTCTCCGTTTTCTCATATCGCTGACGGAGGTCCAGAAGCTGGGACTGCGTGTCTTCATACTGCACACACACACACACACACACACACACACACCATCATCATCACTACAGGAGCATGTAGAGGGAGTATAAAGGCCGTTCAGACACAATCACTTTTTCCTCATGTGATGCTTCTAGAAGGACAAAGTCAAAGCAAAATTGTGATTTTTTTTGTTACTGCCGTAAAGAGGAAACACCAGGAGCGCATACCTCCTTTTGCAATGTGTGTGTGTGGGCCTGAGCCTGGTCCAGCTGGGTCCTCAACCTGCTGGCGTCTTGCACGTGCTGGTTTTCCAGAGAACCCAGCTTGCCCTGCAGGACCTCCTCCCTTTTCTCCAGGGACTCCAGGCTGCTGGTGAGGACTTGACTGTGCTCTTTGGTGCTGGACGCAGGAGCACAAGCAGAGCCGTGACTAACTCAAGTGTACGGACAACACCCCCCCCCATGACCTAATAAACAGTGTGTGTGGGAAGAGTGAGCAGGTCCAAGTGAAGCTGAGGTGAATCTGAACTTGAGGCCCCGGGTCGTCTCTCACTGTGACCCAACGAGGCGCGTGTGCGAGCAGCGGCGCGTACCTGCTGAGTTCAGTCTCCAGGCGCTGCAGTTTGTCCGAGAGGGCCGCTCTCTCGCTTCTCAGGCCGTCACATTCCTGCTGCAGACGCGCACACCGCTGCTGCAGCTCCACACACTCCCCTGGAAGAGAGAGGGAGCGTCACCCGGGCCCCCCCCCAGAGAGGGAGGGAGGGGGTGGGAGGGAGCGGGGCTCACCCTGCAGCTGGGTGGCCGTGTTCTGGTGCTGCTGCTGCTGCGCGAAGGCCTCCTGCAGCCGCCCGATTTCCTCCTCGTACTTGGCGGCCGTGCCCCTCCAGTGCTCCAGCTCGGACCGGACCGCGCCCAGGTCGGCCTGCAGCGCCGCGATCTCCTGCTCCCGCTCCGCGGTGGCCGTCTCCATGGCGTGCCGCAAAACAAGGATCTGCCGTTCCAAACGCAACCAGAGTCAGTTTCTTTACACGGACAAACCAGTCGCCCACTTCCACCAGGGTTTTAGTATTATTTTTTACAGCGTACAGTATTATTTTTTACAGCGTACGGTATTATTTTTTACAGCGTACAGTGTTATTTTTTATAGCGTACAGTATTATTGTTTACAGCGTACAGTATTATTGTTTACAGCGTACAGTATTATTGTTTACAGCGTACAGTATGAAGGCGTTGTAGCCATGTTCAATCCAGCAGTGTGACTGTGAAGTGATGTGTGTTTTCTACCCTAAACCAAGTATTCAGCTTTTAAGGTTTAAGTTTAAACAAGTTTTTTTCTGGCTTGAAAAAACCCAGAATGTGGATGAAAGGAAGTGCAGGAGAAAAGACACCTGCGGTCTGAGCCAAAAGGAGGAGGAAGAAGTTTGAACTTTGAGAGTGTTTCAATAAGAGAACTGTGAGAGAATGTTAAAGCCTGTGAGAAGAGTGGAGAAAAGTGTGTGTTTGGGGGTTTTACCGCCTTAAAACATTCAAGTAATTGTACAAATAAAGATGTTTACTTCAGGGTTTCATCTATCCAGGGTTATTTCTGGACCCTGTAAACCTGATGGACCAGGGTTCACTGTACTCTTTTTTTCTTCCCCTCTTTACGACCTTATCGTCTGTAGTATTATTGATGTGTAAAATGGTATCAAACAACAAATAAACAAATGGGTGTTCAGGTTGTAAAGGTGCAGGTTTCTCCCAAGGGGGGGGACAGGTACCTCTTCCTGGGCGGAGTACAGCTCCTCCCTGGTGGTGCAGATGGTGCTCTCCCTCTGCTCCCTCAGAGCTTCCATGTCGGCCTGCAGCTTCCCGAGCTGAGCTGGACGAGAGGAGAAAGGGGAGAGGGCGTGTGAGGCGGGGGGGCGCTGCGGCGTTGCCTTTGGTCAGGTGGCGAGCGCACTGACTCTGCAGGTACTGGATCTGTTTGGTCGACTCTTCCGTCTGCTGGCAGTTGCTTCTCCTCTCGTCCTCCAGCAGGGCTGCGGAGCGTCAGAGCACCAGGTTAAGGCTTCTGGTGGTGAGGGGGGGGCGGGTGTGAGGGCTGCTGCTGCTTACCTTGTAACTCCAGACACCGCTGCTTGCCGGTGTTGGCCATCTCCTGGGCCTCCAGGAGCTCCCGGTGCAGGTGGTGGATGACCTGCTCCGTGTCTCCAGGCTCCAGCCCAGCCCGCTGCAGCTCAGCTACACACACACACACACACACACACACACACATCATCACGTGCACCCTGAATGATCTCTTTAGTATTCAAGACCCTCGTGCGCCGGTCAGACTGGGATCGCTGACGTTGAGGGTGAGGTCAAAGGTCAGGTATTAAAGCCCTGCTGGTGAAGAAACATTACCTTTGAGCAGAGCTACTCTGTTCTGTGGTTCAATGAGCTCCTGGTCCTCCATGTTTCCATCTGAAACACACACACACACACCTTATTTTACACACTTTAAACCCACAGTGAGAACATTGTGTGTGTTGTTGGGCCACACTCGTGCGTCTGCAGCTACAGCAAAGACCGTCGTAGCCGTAACACACCTCCTCTTGGGTTTACTGACCTGATGTGTCGTCACTGCTGCGGTCTTTGCTGGGACTCAGCGTGTCCGACATGTCTGACTCTTTGGCATCGATCTGAGTTCCTGCGCGGACACACAGAACACACACACATGAACACACACACACACGAACACACACGATATCCAGACGTTTGGCCCTTATTCGTCCTAATACCACCAAGCCTCTCATGAAGACAGCGTGTCAGGTTTTATCCATAGTTCAAGTACTCGAGTACTGACGAGGGGTGCCTGTCTCCTTGACAACAGGTTACTCTCTTCCGATTGGTTGCTGCCCGTTGCGTTCCGCCTCAATAAGCCTCCCTCTTGGCGACTTTCTCTCCAAATCTGGAGCCTTTCAGGCACTCCGCCGAGTTGTCAAACGTGACTCGTGGCGAATCTAGCGGCTTTTTCTCCTGAACCGAGGCGTGAGCGCGCCGCTCACACCATCAGTCCTCGTTAATGAATTCAACATCCCAGCATTTGATTCACCTGGACAACGTTGATTCACGTGAATTTAAATGAAGCAGTACTGTCAGCCTTGTTTCAACCACAAAACTAAGAGTGAACATAACCAGCAGGGAAGAGCTGTGCTCCAAAACCTATTTAAGGCATTTGTGTTGTGTGACTACATTAGTGCGATCACATTAACATGGTAGGGGGTGGCATCGCTGCGCTGTCTGTGGCTCCCAAACACGTGTACAGAGTCTTTGGTTTTCATCTCCTTGGGCCAAATTCAACGTAATGGAGCCGCTGCGGAGGGCCCGAAGGTGTGAACGCTTCTCAAATATACGGGCAGAGATCAGGGGAATCCTCTCTTCAGCGGTCGTGCCTCTAACTGGCGGGTGTGACAGATACACAACAGATATGGGTGGCCCTGCTGTGCATGTATGGATGCTGCTTCACTGCCTGTAGACGTATTGTGTGGGTCAGGTCTGAGGGGGGGGGGGGGGGTTACCTTGGAGATGATCAGGGCTGCCCAGGATGTCATCTTCTGCCCTTTGGTTGTTCTGTAAATGCACGTCCAGCATTTCTAGACACACACACATACACACACACAGTTGGGCTAAGCTAATGAGACTTGACACAAAATACACACACCCACACACACGCGCGAGAGGACAGGGAGTCCCTGCTGTGCTTGGCCGAGCTCTTACCGTCAAAGTTGGCCAGTTTGTGGATTGACGAGCTCACACTCTCCTTCAGCTGTTTCACAGCTGTGAAAAGAGAACAGCAGCACTTTGGGTCAATAAGGCTAATTTATGATCTAATCTGAACTTGATCAGCTGCGTCCAGTGCGTCTCATCAGCACTGGGATGCAGCGCGCCGATCCTGGAACTGTGGTGGTGCGAAGCTGCAGCCGGTTATATTTACTTAAAGGCTCGATCGTCACGTTACACGCTAAAGTCATGAGATTGTCTTCTTCACAGCCTCACTTGTGCTGCCATCATCATCATCATCGTCGTCTGATGAACAAGAGGCAGCAGGAAGTGAATCAGCGAGTGGGACAGAAGCAGTGGAAGAACATACGCGCGCGAAAATACAACTGCAGTAACTAAAAACAAACAAACAAACAGGCTAAAGAGAAACGAGTGTGTCACTGGCGCTTGAGAGCCTTCTACCAGCCAACTGGCTGAAGGACGATGAGTAAATCCCAGGATAACGTTGTAGAGCAGCACTAAAGCGGATTAACCAACCGTTTATCAAACAAAATAATCAGTTTGGTAAAGTGATGTGATGAGAGTGGGTCTCTTATCCTGGTTATCAGGACCATGTGAGACGCCAAATTAAAACGGCCCCCAGTCACACCGAGCAGTTAAACACACACACACACACACGTTATGGCTGCACATGCTTCAAATCTGTGATGAGCGACTGAGTGGACTTTAGGACTTGGGTGCAACTGCAAATACTTTTGTTTGAACTCGTCACGAGGCTCAGACACACGGCTGGAAACTCCAGTACGTTTAATCTTGTTAATTTGCCTTTGACAATGAGAGATAAATCTAACAGAGCAATAACAATAACAGAGCGGAGCGTGTGTGTGTGTGTGAGGAAAATGGCAACTCGGGCATTAATGCTTTAATTTCCTTTACGCGACTCACGAGCGCACGACCAGGCGAGGTGTGAATGTTAAAAACCAGAACCCTCTCCGCCCACGTGCAGGGGCGACGTTGGGCCACGAGGCTCAGCGCTTTCAGGAGCCTCTCACACACACACACACCCACTCTCACAGATTCGGGGTTATTACAGTCGTGAGACCACCCCCCCCTCAGACCAGCGCTACCACTCACGGTCGGAGGCCCCTACAGGGACTCCAGATAAGGACATGAACACGTTTTCATGAGCAGCGGTGAAAGGCGGGAGAGGATGTCATAACGATAATACTCACATGGACACTCAATAAAGTGTTGGATTCTAGTGGAGTCCTCCGCGCTGTTGTGAACATGACAGTTGTCTGACAGAAACACAGATGGCTGACATTACTGCGGCGTCCATCAGAGCGGAGCTGCCTAATTACCACCGCGCCCGCTCATCCAGCGCTCGTTAACTAAGGCGCCGTAAAAACACCCCTGTGGCTGAAAGGAGACGTGACCATCGTGAGGAGCAAGTATTGATTAGTACGGCTCCGGGTGTGGAACAAACAATAAGAGCTACTGTCGTGAAATAGAAGAGGACGGACGGATGGACAGGAGTGGAGGTCTGAGCCTGATGAGAGAACATGCTGGAGAACAGAGGGGGCGGGGCAAAACTAGAAGGTCGAAACGAGAGCGTTCACGGGCTTTTGGCGCTCGTGAAGAAGAGGCGGATGTTGGAAAACCAGGGAAAGTATCGAGATAACCACCACCATGTGGAGGTGACTAGCCCTGGTATTTCAAACTCGACTGGAGAAAGTTACCAAAACTAAACATGCGGGTTTATGCAGGTGTTCCGGCGTCACCGTGACGACCGTTACACGTGGAATAAGGGCGGCATTCCCACAAGACAGAAGACATTTAAACAGGTCGGGTCCCTCCCTCACTCATGATGTTAGATGGACATTAAAGGTGGTTTTTGAGGCTTTTAGGTGGCCCAGTTACTGTTGGAGGGACTAAAAGTGTGTGTGGGTGTGTGTGTGAGTGTGTGACAGCGGCTACAGGTGAGACACGTTCAGAGGGAACCTCCCTTGAACTTCTATATCTGACTGGACAAGAGTCTCATCCAGCAAAAATGGAGGTGGGTGGAGAGACGTGTGATACGTAAGCTGTCCTGTCCACCCTTTGGTCTCTGGTTCTACACCTTAGCACCTGTACTGTGCAGGTGAATCACTACTGGGGGGGGGGGCATTTTATTATGCTGCAAAGTTGTCATCTAAAACCCACGTAACGGTCAGCAAGATACCCAAAATAAATATACCATCGACATCTTCATCATCCCCAACTGCACCATCATCTGTGTCTGTGTCCTCATCTTCATCATCATCATCCTCCTCCCTCTGGGTCTCAGGGGTCTGAAGGCTCAGTTCGTCCTTGACAGGCTCCTCTACAACTCCGTGAGAGATAACGTCGTCATCTGTCATGTGACCAGATATGACATTCCGTGTTTGTGGCGTTTGGCAGAACAGAAGTGGAATGACAGCAGTTTCCTTTGCAAGGTGGGAAATCGTGATTGGTGAATCAGACCCCCCGCGTTCGTATTGATCGGTGACCGCAAGCAATTTTTGTTCCCAGGAGAAGAGGAGCCACCATGGAAGCCACCCCGGTGATCTACGAAGCCAAGCAACCCCAAGAAAGAACTCTGCTGCATGTCCAGACACAACCGCCAGCCTCCTCCGGGACAACCACACACAACCCAACGCCGTGGAACCCAATGGCCCGTGAGGACAGCGAACACGCCCCCCGAAACAGTCGCTCAAAGAAATCGGAGTGTTTCGATGTGGGTCACCACGATGTCAGCAACACAATGGAGCGAACTGAAGGGGTGAGAGCTGATGGGCTTTGGACGCGGGTCTTTGTAGCCGAACATCAGACGTCGGAACCCCACGCGTCTTCACGCTGAAGCTACGGAGCAACGCCGTGGAAGAGAGGGGTGACGGTGAGGAGCACAAAGAGATGAAGAAACCGGAGCCCAAGCCGGGGGGGGTGAAGGCATGCAGGAGGCGTGGTGAGCGAGGGGGAAGCGGTCATGCACCACCAGCGCAAACGCTTCGACGACCACAGCGGGCCGGAGAGAGGACTCACCCAGGCTGTTGTTCTCTTTAACGCTTTTTTCCTGCAGCTGCTCTAACCGCACTGCGAATGGGGGCGACAGACGACAACGACAAGAGCAGAGACAGGCGTTGAGCGGCGGTGAGTCCTCACACAGCTCCGGGACCCCCCCCACCCGACGGTATCGGCTCATTGTGGTCCGGTCCCACTCAAAATCCCTGGCTTCACTTCTTTGTTCATCCCAGTTCAAAAGGTGACGTAGACCTTCTAGCATCAGTAACGTGTGAATGTGATTAAAGCTGTGGTTGTTGTGGTCGTCCTATTTAACCTCCCCAGACCCCAGCTCTCTCTTGATACACTCTTAACACGTCTATTCAGGATTATTGGACCTGATAAAGACTGAGAATCAGGTTTGAACAATATTGTGAAACAAGTGGTTTTTGGGGACAATGATGTCCACACACAGGGACAATGATGTCCACATACAGGGACGATGATGTCCACATACAGGGACAATGATGTCCACACGCAGGGACAATGATGTCCACACACAGGGACAATGATGTCCACACACAGGGACAATGATGTCCACACACAGGGACAATGATGTCCACATACAGGGACGATGATGTCCACATACAGGGACAATGATGTCCACATACAGGGACGATGATGTCCACATGCAGGGACGATGATGTCCACACGCAGGGACAATGATGTCCACATGCAGGGACAATGATGTCCACATACAGGGACAATGATGTCCACACACAGGGACAATGATGTCCACACACAGGGACAATGATGTCCACATACAGGGACAATGATGTCCACACACAGGGACAATGATGTCCACATACAGGGACAATGATGTCCACATACAGGGACAATGATGTCCACATACAGGGACAATGATGTCCACATACAGGGACAATGATGTCCACACGCAGGGACAATGATGTCCACATGCAGGGACAATGATGTCCACATACAGGGACAATGATGTCCACACAGGGACAATGATGTCCACACACAGGGACAATGATGTCCACATACAGGGACAATGATGTCCACACGCAGGGACAATGACGTCCACATACAGGGACAATCAGTCTAAATGTGTAATAATATAATGTTTATGGGTCCATGTATGTGGACATTTGACCCCACACTAAGAAGAATGAGCTTTTATATGATAGGTGACCCAACATCTAATGTCCACATGTGGACGCAGGTCTGAGGAGGGTAAAGAGGATCAACCCTCGCTCGTTTGCTCGCTGATGAGCTCGACAGCGAGCCAGATGGTTCCACTCATAACGAGCGATACCAGAATTATCTCGTTCTGTCTTGAGCCCGTTGACGTCTCAGCGCGATCACGGCTGATGCCGCCGCTCTAGTCGAGCTAAACAGCCCTAAACTGAGATATGAAAAGAGGCGTGCGTTTGTGCGTCTGGTTCTTGCTCATCCTGTTCTGCATCTCCGTTTCGTGCGGCGTCCAGTGGGACCATCTCCGCCGTGGAAACGCTTCCCCAAAGCGAGTAGAGCCGATACCGTCAGTGGGAGCGCGGCGTTGGGGCCCGTTGTAGAGCTCGGGAAGTGTGTTGAACGGGAGGGAGGAGCCCGTGTGTGTGCGTGTGTGTGTGTGTGTGTGTGTGTGTGTCCGTACCCTGCAGTGCAGCCAGCCGCTCGTTGGTGAAGTCGTTGTCCGCCTGCAGAGCCTCGATGCGAGCCTGAAGAACCTGCTCCTTCTCCTCCATCTCCTCAATGCGCAGCTCCAACTCCCTCTTCTCCTTGGCCCCTCGCTGGGTCAGCTCCTCCTGCCGGCCCTCCGCTGCCTGCGCCGCCACAGCAGAGGAGAGCGTTAATACGGGATTAGGTCACTCGCATAACCGTCCGCACGTAATCAGACCTGTGCAAGTACGAGTCAGACACCCACACACACACATTGTGATGATAAGAATATATTTTGTAGTATATTTCATGCGCATGTGGAGTCCTCGTGCAGAGCTTTGGGGGGGGGGGGCTTAACTATCGCCATTGTATCCCTGAATATAATTGGGATGCGTAATGAGACCTGCAGGGAGGATTTATGTCACTGATCTAATCCCGTTAATGAATTAGAGCACTGGCCTGGTAAGATGGAAAAAGGGTTGGCGGGGAAGTGACGCCATTATCGATGAATAATAAACTACAGCGAACCCTGGTCTATCATGTTTACAGGGTCCAGAAATAACCCTGATAGATGAAACCCTGAAGTAAACATCTTTATTTGTACAATTATTTGAATGTTTTAAGGCGGTAAAACCCCCAAACACACACTTTTCTCCACTCTTCTCACAGGCTTTAACATTCTCTCACAGTTCTCTTATTGAAACACTCTCAAAGTTCAAACTTCTTCCTCCTCCTTTTGGCTCAGACCGCAGGTGTCTTTTCTCCTGCACTTCCTTTCATCCACATTCTGGGTTTTTTCAAGCCAGAAAAAAACTTGTTTAAACTTAAACCTTAAAAGCTGAATACTTGGTTTAGGGTAGAAAACACACATCACTTCACAGTCACACTGCTGGATTGAACATGGCTACAACGCCTTCATACTGTACGCTGTAAACAATAGTACTGTACGCTGTAAACAATAATACTGTACGCTGTAAACAATACTGTACGCTGTAAACAATAATACTGTACGCTGTAAACAATACTGTACGCTGTAAAAAATAATACTGTACGCTGTAAAAATAATACACTACGCTGTAAAAAATAATACCGTACACTGTAAAAAATAAAACTGTACGCTGTAAAAAATAATACTGTATGCTGTAAAAATAATACTGTACACTGTAAAAAATAAAACTGTACGCTGTAAAAAATAATACTGTATGCTGTAAAAATAATACACTACGCTGTAAAAAATAATACCGTACACTGTAAAAAATAAAACTGTACGCTGTAAAAAAAATACTGTATGCTGTAAAAATAATACACTACGCTGTAAAAAATAATTGCACTAAAAAAACTGAACGGCGTTATAGCGAGGGTTCGCTGTAGCAAACGTGGCTGCAGGTGTAACTTTGGTTTGCAGGTGTTGTTGAATGGTGAGTCCTGGGGATGAGGGTGTAAACCTGCATCCAAATGGACCACCGCTCAAGCAACACAAGGCCCGTGTGCATGTGTGCGTGCATGCGTACCTTGATTTTGTCGGTGAGCTCTTTGATCTCGTTGACTGCAGCGTTATATTTATTGGCAAGCTCCCTGAGCTCCTCCTGGCCCCTTTCAGACATCTCCTTCAGGTGGGTGCACTCATCCTCCGTGTTGCTGAGAGACCGCTGAAGCCACCAGCAGAGACAGAAGTCACGACAGGAGCCACGACCAAAACAAAAACGTATCCGGTTCATCCCTTTACCTCCACCTCCGCTAGCTTTCTGACCACCTCGATCTTCTCCTGCAAGACTCTCCTCAGAGACTCCTTTGCAGTTGTCTCGTAGTTGTGTTTGTCTTCCTGAAGGGCCAAGAGCTCCTTACGAATCCCATCCTCTGTTTGAGACTATAAAAAGAGGCAAAGGCAGTGAAGAAGTGCTTAATAAGATGAGCAAGAGTCAGATAAGAGGGCTGATAAGAGAGCTGCGCGAGGCCAGCACCTTAGAATACGCCTGCAGCTGGCTGCCCATCACTTCCAGTCTGGAAAGCAGACGGTCTTCATCGATCAGGGCCTGGTGGAGATGGATTCACGGTGAAGTTATGAGAGCGCACGCTAAGTTCTGAGAGGAGCGTTGAGAATGAGAACGGCTCAGCGGCGTCTCTGTCAGGGATGTGAATCTTTGGGTGTCCCACAATGCGATTCTGATTGGGTTCACATTCTGGCCTCTACGGTATTCCCAGAACGGGATGTTTTTTTACGGACTCTGGGGCCAATTTTGGAGACGAGCGCGTCTCTTCCTCAGCCGCCTGCTCGCTTGACCTCAGTGCTTTATTTTGAAATTTGTTCTGAAAATTGAAGGATTAAAGACTGAGCGGAGTGATTCACAATTGTGGGGGATAAGAACCGGGATTCTTCCTCGATACGCTGGCCCCGCTCTCCGACGTGGACGAGGCGGTTCGTACCTGCCAGCTGCTCTCGGAGGCCTCCTGTGTGTTGGCCAAGAGGCGCTGCAGCGTGGCCAGCTTCTGCTCCAACATCTGCTCTCGGTGTAAGGCTTCCTGTAGACGCACACGCCACGAGCTCAACACGGCCGTTACGTCCTGAGCGAGCGCGGTCGACCGCCCGCGCTCGCTTTTGTACTGCGGTCTAATTCGGTCGTGTTGAATCTGGGCCCCGACGCTCTGGTGGGTTGGCCAGTAGGGGTCAGTGTCTTACCTGCAGGTACTGGGACAGCTGGAAGAGTTCCTGAGAGTACATACTGGGAGTGTTTGCAGCAACCTGCACATACACATGTTAATGATTAGCAGGGGTGCTATGGACACATGGACAATAGTCCAAATGCTGTAAAGAAACCCACTCTTTTGTGACATATGTGATCAAACATCACACGGTACGCCGTGCCTCAAACACGCTCAGCATTTGGAGCGATCTTAATTGAAATCCGCCACAGCTGTGTGGACGCAGTCCTGCATTTCTGAGGATGGCAACCTCTACAACTTGGGGGAAGATCAAAAGGTTGCTGGAAATAAAGGGATTTTAAGACGCAGTTGCAGAGAGTTGCATTTCTGAAATCCTTGGTGTCTTCAGCGGGACCACTGGGCCTAACACACTAGTTCTGATGCACTGGTAACAGTACCTGTTTAACAGAAACGCAGCGTCTGCCTGAATATACTAAATCCCCTCCTGACCTGCCTGTAGCGCGGCCTGCTTTAGGCCCAGTAGGTGAGTCAGTAGTGAGGCTGCTGCGAAGGTCACCCATCCAATGAGGAGCCACAAACGTGTGCGACTTCAGGACCACACCCACGGGAAACGTAAATATTTAATTACTCCTAACCCACATTGGCGGAAGGAACTGAAGTCACAACAGTTAATTAAGCTGGAGAAGCGGCACAACTTCAGCCACAGCTGCTCTTCTCGCGGCGTCTCCAGCCGAACCTCCAGTCCTCAGAAATGTCGCACAGCGGCCTCGTAACGGGCCGCGAGAGGAAAACAGCTTTTTTTAATCGTCACTAAGGACAAACGGTTGTTCACACCCCCCCCCCTCCACCATGTAAACAAGCAAATACTCATCTATCCATCCTGATCCACATCAGCTGTGGACAGTGGGGACAGAGGGACGTGGTTTAATCTGGAGTAAACACCCAACAAAAGGACCTGCATCATTTATTTACCAGCTGCTCCCCTCATCAGGAGACCACAGACTCCACCGATCTGCTCAAACACTTAGCTGAAACCAGCGCAGAACTTCCAACCAAAAGGGGGGAAAAAAAACCCTCCCAGTCTGACTGTTGAGAAACACAACGTGTACGTTTAATGTTGAGCCCGATAAAAGCGATTTAGTGGGTGAGACCCGCTCGGGCCCAGAACAGAGAGGAGAGCACTGGCACGGCGCGCTCCCCTTTGATCAACATTAGCTTTCTGCAGTATTGCAGCAGCGTCAACTGGCAGCAATCTGTGCATTCCTCTATCAGCTGACAGCTCCAGCACATGCACGTTGGTGAGCGCACGTGTTCATGTGAATGGGGGGGGGGGTTAGGTCACCACACAAATCTAAGACAAACAAGTTGGTCACAGGACAAAACACCGACACACCGTGTGCGTTCTTACCTTGTCTATAGGTAGAGGCAAGGGAGGCTGGATGACACTGGAGACAGAAGGCAGAGGGAAAAACAGCATTTAGTCGCCATGGAAACAGCAGGGTAACAAGGCACATGCGTATCCACGGCAACAGAAAACGTGGAGAAAGGTCTCGCCACGCTCGTTTCTGCATCCGCTCTTTAAACAATGGCCTGGGATTGTTAGGAGAGCGGGACAGGCCGGGACCATCGGGACGGGGACCCGGTCCCCAAACCCAGCTTGAAGGTTGACGCTGCACCCACCAACAGTGTGGGGACGGTGTACCGGCGGGCGATGGTAACGGTAGAAGAACAGAACTCTCAGGTTAACAACAGCGACTCCCTCAAGATCCTTAACTGGGGATCCAGGCCCGTCTCACCCCCACACACGAGCACATAACTAAAGGATGCGTCCGTGCTCGTGTGCACAACAATGGTGTTTTTGTGGAACGTCCGACGTGGAAGTTAATTATACAACACGTTGGATGAACTATTGACTTATTCTAAAGCAAGAAATAAACTAGAAACATGTGATTTCTCATTCCGCGCAGCAGCGAGACAGAAGAATACCGACAGTGTCCAGCCCGAGACGCGCATTCTCCTCAGATGCACCACAGTGGGCTTCTCCAACAGGTTCCACCAGCAGGAGTGTGTGTTCAGGAGGGAACGCAGCCTTGACTCTGGACCAGCAAAACAAAGCAGCTGAACTCTGTCAATGTGTAACTAGCAGCAACAGCTACGGTGGGACTTTAACAGCTTTTACGGCTGAATGAAAAAAACAACCCGCTCGACTCAGACGTCCCCGAGCCGTTACTCCGATCTCCCGCCGATTTAACTCTGACGAAGGGTCAACTTCTCCGGGTTGGGCTGGGGTCGGCACCAATCGCTCATTAAAGGTTGGAGATCATCGGAGATCGTTCCGGTGTCGGCACACGCAGAGACGTGAGGACGGAGCGGAGGGAGGGGGCGGGGCCGGTGCTCGCGCCATCCCCTCACTTCACATGGTCGCGGGTCATTTTCAGGGTTTCGCATCGCTCAGTGCTCCAACACGCTCGGCGCTCTGCTTCCTCCGCGGGGCCGTGCAGGTCTACTGAACCGTTGCCGCCGCCACCGTGCGGTCACGCCGATCCGTCACACTCCGTTTGAAGCGAGTCTGCACAACCTCCTGTCACTCACGCAGGACGGAACAGCCGTGAACGCACGTTCACACAGGGATTTGAGAGCACAGGCGGGAGCTGACATCGATTATAAGTGGATATTAATTCCACTCATCCAGGCTGTCAGGATCCTTTAAGGTCTAGTCTGGAGGGTGCTCCACGAGCGGCTGTGTTCGGCGCCATCGGCCCACATCCAGAGGACCCAGGGGAGAGGGGGCGTTTACACCCAGGGGAGAGGGGGCGTTTATCTGTGGGGAGAACGCTCAGCACCACATTAAAGGTGGAAGAAATGTCTCTTCCCTCTTTAAACTACCCTAAAAACTCTCTCTCGTTCAAGGTCAGCAACAAGACGACGCGCGTCTGAGGTGCAGACGTTACGTCATTTGTTGCTATGTTGTTGGTGTATGAGGCCTTACGGTAATACCTCCATTAACCTTTGCTTAATTCCACAGAATGGGGGGGTTAAAGGGTGTGACTCTCCCAGGGGAGGCAGGTTGGTACCTGGCAGGACCCCAAACCCCGCTGGTTAGGGACCCTGGGAGGTTCCTCACCCCTAGTCAATTCAATGGATTGCACAAAAAAACCTGTTGTTTATGCAACATTGAATGTTTCTGTAAGCTATGTCGAAGGTGAGACATGCCTCGGCGGCCTCCTCCGCACGACCCTCCCAGAGGACGGCGTCTTCTCGAGCGGCCTCGGCGAGGTCCTGCTCACAGACTCAAGAGCGTTCTTGGCTGAGGAGGACTTTGGAAGTGCCCCGGGGCCCCCTTTCCTCTGCCTGCTGACCCCACCGTCACCCAGCAGAACAAGCTGGAAGGCCAGGGGGGACCTCCCTCAGGCGGTGCCTGGCTTCGTCAGACTCCCTGCTGCCCGGGGCCCGGTCGCTTCTCCACGGCTATCGGCCGCACAAATCCAAACACGGTTCAAGAGCAATAAAAGGGACCGAGCTTTAATTGTTGGGGCGTGGTCTTCCGTCACAGCACGGGCAAAAACGAAACGAGAAGTTTAATGAGAGTCCAGCAGCCAGGAGAGTGCACAGGACACTTCATGTCTCGTCTGAGTTGACCACCAAAAGCCCTTCAGTGACACCTCTGGACCCATGATTCATTACCCAAGGAGCACATGCTCATCGCTTTTACTACAGCTACTGCCACCCTTGGGCGTGAGGGAGGAACGATTAAAGGGGAATACATGTGGAAAGGAAGGGAGACCTCATGTTTAAGTGCTCAGGTTCATGTGACTTTGGGTGCAACAAACCCAGCACATTCATATATGAACATACAGCACATTCATATATGAACATACAGCACATTCATATATAAACATACATATATATTCATATATGAACATACAGCACATTCATATATAAACATACATATATATATTAATATATGAACATACAGCACATTAATATATGAACATACAGCACATTCATATATAAACATACATATATTCATATATAAACATACATATATATTCATATATAAACATACAGCACATTCATATATGAACATACAGCACATTCATATATAAACATACATATATATTCATATGAACATACAGCACATTCATATATGAACATACAGCACATTCATATATAAACATACATATATATTCATATATGAACATACAGCACATTCATATATGAACATACAGCACATTCATATATGAACATACAGCACATTCATATATAAACATACATATATATTCATATATGAACATACAGCACATTCATATATGAACATACAGCACATTCATATATAAACATACATATATATTCATATATTAACATACAGCACATTCATATATAAACATACAGCACATTCATATATAAACATACATATATATATATTCATATATGAACATACAGCACATTCATATATAAACATACATATATACATTCATATATGAACATACAGCACATTCATATATAAACATACAGCACATTCATATATAAACATACATATATATATTCATATATGAACATACAGCACATTCATATATGAACATACAGCACATTCATATATAAACATACATATATATTCATATATGAACATACAGCACATTCATATATAAACATACATATATATATTCATATATGAACATACAGCACATTCATATATAAACATACAGCACATTCATATATAAACATACATATATATTCATATATGAACATACAGCACATTCATATATAAACATACATATATATTCATATATAAACATACAGCACATTCATATATAAACATACATATATATTCATATATGAACATACATATATATATTCATATATGAACATACAGCACATTCATATATAAACATACATATATATTCATATATGAACATACAGCACATTCATATATAAACATACAGCACAGTAGGGGTTCTCCACCAGGCTCATCACACGCAAACAAAGATTGGTTTAGGTTGTTTTACCTTTCCGCTCTTCGTCCCTCGCCTGCCTGTCAGTGATCTGCGCTAGGTCAAGGTTCACCCCTCAGCTTCCCTCTCCCTGACTCAGCTATTCCTAGGAGATAGTGGATCCTCTGACTTTCCTTGTCAACCCCAGAGCTTCCACCGGGCAGCCCCGCCGACTCCCGAGTGGAGTCGACTGTGCTCGTCTTGTGGTCTTCGCTCCTCCTCGTCGCTGAATAAAACACAAGAGTCTCCTCTTTGAACTTGTGCAAGTTCCTGTGGCTCCGCCCCCACTCGCACCAGCTATGAGGAAACGGAGTTGCTGCCGCGGCGGCTCACAACAGTCGCTTTGTGGAACGGAAGTTAAAGGTGCGCTGGGCGAAACGGCCTCCGGCGAGGCCGCGGAGGGCGTCTGATTCACGGGGTCGCACAAAAAGGTGACAGAAGTGCCCTTTAAGGGAGTCACCGCGACCCCACGTGGAGAAGAGCTGAACGACGAGAGGGCGGCGACTCTTCGTTTGAGGTCACCTGCTGCGACTCTGCCCGACTTCCTGTGAGGAGAGTCGGTGCTGGCGAGTCACCGACCCGTCTCCGCCCACACACGGGTCGGCACAACCAGGGCAGGGAGGCAGCGCGCAACGGCACCATCAAACGGACCAGCTCAGCCCCGCTCTGGAGCAACTCACCTACCAGTGGGCCGGAGCAGGGCCGACCTTGACCCTGGGCGGGTCACCAGTCACGCGCGCTCACAGCAGAGATTTAAACCAAAAGGCAAGGACGTTTGTGCGCCACAGCCGGGGCGCCCTTGAGCGAGGTGCCGACCCCCAGAGCCAGATTACTCACCCCGACCCCTCCCCTCCACATTTGCATGTTCGGTGACTAAAGGGTTAAAGAATTCTCCTCACTTCTATTTGACGGAGGGAGAAACGCCCGCACGCAAACAGCACTTACCGAGAAAACCCAAATGGATCGGTCACTGTTAATTAGAGCACAATGAGATTTCAGGAGACATTTGGGCTCGGTTTCTTGTGCTCACGCGTCTGGTTCTGTTATTTGGGACCCATTTGAGAGTCCCCTTCCTCTGTCCTCTCACAGATGGGACTACCGATACAGGAGGAAGTTCCATGCTGGGTCGCCTGTTGGTCTGCTGCCCATCCAACACACACACACACACACACACTCGGTCGCCAACTCTCCTGGTGACACAACACACGTCACATGACCTCTGGACCTGAACCGGGTTCAAACACGGGGCCCGACAGCTTCTCTGGTTGAGGGTAGAAGGTGACGAGGTGCATTGTCGCGACGCGCGTTGGACCCCGGGTGTGCGGGACAGCCGAAACACTTACTCGCTCCGCCTGCGCGCCTCATTCCCGTCAGGTAAGAAGAGCTTGATCGCAGACACGATGCAGCCATGAGTGACTGGAGAGAAAAAAACAAAATCAAACTTCTCTTTGAAGCTCACACACAAAGAAATCTGTATTTATTAATTAATACAATGACTGCTTTTGAATCTAGCAGAGCACTAAAATCAGATTTACAAGAGTTGGGGTCATTTATTAATTTGTTGAGGAAACCTGGTGTCATGTGAGGAGAAACAGTGGGATCCATTCAGTTTGCGTTAATTTAGAGAGACTTTATCTGCTGGTCCAAATAAACCCAGCCTTTTACACCATTAGTACGCGTCCTGGGGTGTAAGTCATCCCAAATCAGATAATCCAAAGCTGGATTCGTCAGGGCTCCCCCCCAGCGAGCGGCCTGGACCTGACCTGAAGACCAGTACGCTCCACCAGTCTGCTGCTGGTCTACTCGCTTCTTGACCGCTGACCCCCGCCAGGGGACAGGTGAGGAGGGAGGACGGCGGCGTCCGGATGACCACGCGCCAAAGCGGGACACTTGGGCGGAGAAGGCAGGCTCACCGTCCACGTTTGTGTGTGGAGGGCTAATTTAATGGTCTGGTGAAGCTGTGATGACTACAGCCCACTTACGTCTACGTAGAACAACTGTGGCAGGCGCTATTGTTCATATTCACCAGCACCGTCTGATGGCACCGTACAGGATATCAGCCTATTATTACAGACTAGGAATCAAATATGTGGACCTTCACCGATTCACAATCAACCTCTAACGCGTACTCTTAAAGCCAGAACTGTTACAGAGGTCACAGTCACCCTTTACTTTATTCCACTTTAATTTTGGTTTGATGTGAATGACCACGTACCGTATTTTCTGGACTATAAGCCGCTACTTCACACACTTTGAACCCTGCGGCTTATACGCCGCTGAGGCTAATCTGTGGGTCTTTCTGGGCTAAAGGGGACGCTGGATCCGGAAGCGCAAAGGAGAGGCAGATGGAAGAGGGGACGCAAAAAGGAATACGCTAGTTCAGGCTGAACCTTTAACTGTTGTTGTGGAAGGAATGCACATGACGCAGCGCTTGGACAGTGGCTCCAGTGACAGGAGGAGCACAAGAGTCTTTCCCTGTAAATATCTCATTTTCAATTTGGGGCTCATATATGTAGATTAGATTAGATTAGATTAGATTAAACTTTATTGTTATTGCACATGTACAGGTACAGAGCAACAAAATGCAGTTTAGCATCTAACCAGAAGTGCAAAAGAAGCAGCAAATGAGGATAAATAAGTTATTAAATACAATATGTGCGGTAATTGTTATAGGAGGTTATAAGGTTGAGCTATAAACATATTTTACAGATGTGTCTTTACATTAAATGCCTTAGACTGTAAGTGCAGAAACTATTTACATAGGCTATATGTAAAAGTATGTATTCCCTTTAAAACTTTGCGGGTGTGGCTGATATTCAGGTGCCCTCTGTAGTCCAGAAAATACGGTACTCTGAATCTGGTCGGACGGTAAATAATTATTAGCGAAGCTGAAAGAAACTGACCTAATTATGGTGCACATACAGCGTGTTGTCCGTGACCTTAAACAAGCCCTCAGGAGGGCGAGTCGACTGTCATTATTTTAGGGCCCATTGCAATGCAAACAGATTCAAATGAGAACGGAATCTCAAAGCACCGCGTTGGGAGAGGCTCGTTGTGCTCCGCGTGCAACCCCCCTGCGCCGGCGTGAACATCAGGACACATTCGCTCCCGTTAGAACGGTGCCGTTTGTTGGGCCGCGCGCTGCGTGCGCTTACCTTTGCGCGTGTTCTCGGTCACGTCCACCCCGAACTGGATGATGTCTCCGGAGAGGACTTCGCAGGGAGGGCTCTCTTCGGAGCCCCGGCTCAACCTCTGGCTGTTGATGAACGTCCCGTTGCTGCTTTTCGTGTCCTGCAGGTAGAACTGAGCACACAAACACGCCACAGGTCAGGCTCCGCTATCGCATCGGGCCCTCCGCGAGCCCCAGTCGCTCTTACACCCGTCTCTCAGACACGTTCTATGGTGGTGTGACACACACCTTCACAAATGTTCTTTTGTGTCGTTTCAGAAGTTACAGTTACACCAGAGACGCCGATGGAATCAGAACTGATAACATCAGCGTTTAAGGCGTGAGCTGCCTCAACCGCGGGTTTGAAACCTGTTTTTCCGACTCGACTCGGAAGGCTGATTTTCCATCTCGCCTACAAACATGAACGACGCTAAAGGAAGACAGGAGAACAAGTCCGACGTCCCTCAGCCTCTGGTGTAGGTCCGCTGTGTGACACGCACACGGGAGGACGCAGCCAGCCGGTGACTGGTGCTGCTTCAGAGGGCTTGAATGGAGCTCTCTGCTTGATGGACATTCACCCTGTCGCTCCCGCGCTGGGAGGGCGACCAATCGGGGTTCGGGAATAGCCACGCGCATTCATACGCTGGCGACGCGGCTGCGGGGGCTGTTTTCAGCGCCTTGCTGGAGGACGTGAACAGGTAGCGGCGCAGGGGTCCGGGCCTGACCCCCAACCTAGCACCGGAAAAACCTCTTTGGTCCTGAACGTCCCTCAATGTGTGGTTTTGGGGAACATCGGGATCAGGGGCAATCGCAGATCAAGTCAAGATCAAGATCAAGAGTATCGTTGCGCGGCGAGCGTGGTCCGCAACAAAGCGTAGGTGGGGGTGGTCCTTGTGACGTCCACCCAGGTGGACCCAAAGACTCCCAAACTAAGCACTGGGAGGACTGCACGAGTACATTTGACTACATTTTATCATCTGCATAAATCTTATTTTTCAAGTCTTTTATGGAGGCTAAAGAACTCTGGCTCAAAAAATATATATCTTGACTGATTCACGACATTATTAGACACATTAAGGACATTAATTTACTAATCAGCACTTATAGTCCTGTAAATTAGACACATGGGAATCCTGATGGTGAGTTAACGCTAAATTAGAGGCACATCTTCATCAGACGACACTTTAAAGCGCGCAGGGAGAGGACTGGCCTTTGGAAGAGTAGCATTTAAAACAACAGCTTTGTGGGCAGGTCTGCTCACATTCCAGGCCTTGAACTCACGCACGAGATTTTTGCAAACCGCCTTAATGAGTCGGTCACGCTGGAAGGAGCAGGCCGCGACTCGTCTGATCGGGACCGCCGCCGAGGTAGGGCAGCGATCTGTTTGGCTCCGCGTAAAAGAACGCCGGCGAGGGCCGTCACCCGCCGCACGCCGGCGTACAAGCAGGGCCCAATTTTGGGTTTCGCCATCTGCGAAAATATGTATTTATAGCAAGTTTTGAAGGCAGCGCGCAGGACGCGGGCCAAGCAGATCCCGGGAAGTCTCCGACGGAGCGCCAGGAATACCGGCGCTCCCTACGCTCTGGCAGGGTGTTAGTTTATGACGCTACCAGTTTGAGCACTGGTAACCTATAATAACACCAATCGCCGAGGGGGGGGTTTCCTCCCCAACAGCCGGTGAAGAGCGTCGTGGGCGACCAGAGGGTGACTCAATACGAGGAAACGGGCGGATGTGAGGCGCAAACGCGCGGGCGAGTCCGAGCGCCGATCGAAGGACAGAAGACCCGGTGTAAAAATACACCCCCCGTTATATTTTGGACCCCCGAGAACGCCGCTCGCCTTCTCCCTCCGCCGAGGCGTTTCACACCTTTGAAACAACCACGAGCTCATCGCCATTAAAAGGACGGGTTCCACGGGACAGGAAGCCGCTCCCCGGTCGGAGGTACCCGTTTGCGGCGCCGGGGCCCGGCGCTGACGGACCCCCGAGCCCGCCTGCGCTCTAATTACAGCCTCGGGTTTCCCCCTCCCGTCTTTTCACTTTTAAAATTCTCCAAATACTGGAGCAGCCGGCGCGGGCATGTCACAGAGGCCGGCGTGGTATTCCTGAGACGTACAGGAGAGCGGCGCACACGGGCGCAGGGGGGGGGGGGCGGACAGATTTAGCCGCGGCGCTGTCCCGCACATGTCCGCCGGGCTGATGCAGCAGCGCACGCCGGGGCTGCAAATAACTCCTCATTCCAACGTCCTGCCCTCCAAACCCCCGTGCTCACACCCCTGCCCCAGACGCTGGACCCGTAATGGAGTGAAGCCAGAGCGTCCTAACGCTGATGGAGGATCCTGGCGTAGCGCGGATTTGTATGTCAGATGTGTGTTTCGCTGTAAATTGGCTGAGTGATGGTAAACGGCTGCAGCAGATTCCATTCCATTACAGTTCTACACTAAACCTAATTTAATCCCGTGTGATCTGGATGAGCCCGTAGCAGCAGGCTGGTTTGATCCCACAGAAGTAGCTCGATAAAATCCCAATTGTGGACCCTTCTGAGGTGACCGGTGGTTCCAGCAGAAGGCCTCTACCTCAGGGGTCTCCCACCCCGTCCCCAAGGGGCCGTGAGGCTGCAGGTTCTGGTCCCACCAGTCCAGCTCACCCAGTTTGACCAGTCAGCTGTTGAAGACTCAGATGAGTTGATGAAGTGAGTCCAGTCTGGTGCTGCTGCTGCTGGGTTGGACCAGAACCTGCAGCCTCACGGCCCTCTGGGGGGGGACCTGGAGACTCCTGGGGGGACCTGGAGACCTCTGGGGGGGGGACCTGGAGACCCCTGGGGGGGACCTGGAGACCCCTGGGGGGGACCTGGAGACGCCTGGTCTACACAATCACCACCAGTACCACCACCAGTACCTCCACAGGTAAAGGAGAAAGGCTTTCAACAGCTCTAACTCCAATGTGGCTGGAGCAGAAAACCCACCCCATTAAAAAATACAACAATGTGACACGTTCCTCCGTTCCATCAGGCAACAGAAACTTCAGCAGAAACCAACTTTCACACAATAAAGAGTCGCCGTCGGTCGTTCAGAGCACAAACACTGTAGGAATGTTCTGTGATAAGAGTGCTCAGGTACAGGTGTGTGTGTGTGTGTGTGTGTAGCCCTGTACATAAACAGTATTCCTGTCAAGTGGCTATAAAACAACGATTGCTTCCAGGTCTACAAGCGAGGCAGAACGAGGTCTCCGGTGGAACGCCCGAGGTTTCGCCCTCAACGATCACGTCAGCGACGACAGCCCTGGTCAGCGTAGACAGCCCATCGACTTAGCTCGCCTCCGGTGACCACCGACGACCCCCCCCCCAACCCCGTCTTCGCCCTACGACGGCGTTTGTAGCTTAACCCAAACCACAGAAGGGATATTTACAGGACGGCGCAGGTATGTAAACCCCGACAGAGGCAGCAAGAAGAAGAGGGGGGGGGGCGTTTTGGAGCCCAACTCAGCGCTGTGGCAAATATTTACAGAACCGAGCTCTTCCCCGTCGACATCGGGACCAGCCATGAACGCCCGCCAGAGCGAAAGTACGCGGAACCTTAGAGTTCACAACCGATAATCGACCCCCACGTGCACTTCCTGTAGCTGTGGACCAGGCGCTCACACGCCCATTCATCTGGTTAAGCGCTCGTTAACCAGCATGCGTAGCGCCGGAGACGGCACGTGTCTGGCTCCTGGCGAGGGGAAGGGATGACGCCAACGTGGTCGTAAATAGCTCCTGCTGTGTCCACATCCACGGGATTCTGAGGCCTCTGCGCGCTACGTAGGCAGGTAATCCCTGCCGGCTTAACCTGCTCCGCGGGGAATCTACCGCCTCTGAAGCGCCCTCCGCCAAAGAGCCACCAGATTTCAGAAACAACAACACACACTCACACACACACACACACACACACACAGCACTTCCACCAAGGACGGCGTTAAAGGAAAATACTGAAGCGCGTCGTCTTCTGCAACTTTGGAATATCGGGGCGGATTTCCTTCTCCAACTTGTTTTTTTCCCAGACGGCAGAAATTAAGAAACGAAAAAAAAAAAACACAAGGTTATTTTGAGGTGCTGGTTTTCCAACAAATAAATGTTTAGTGTGATACTTCGGTCGTTCTGGGACAAACTGGGAGGACGTGCGACCTGGAGCCAGCTTGTTATCAGGCGTCACCTGCACGCAAATAAACGTTCCAAGGGGTTCCACGACCACGCTCAAGCCTAATTTGAAGCTTAAGGGCTGTTGGGGGCGCCTTCCCACCGTATCGTAGCTCCTAGTGGCGTGCGGGGCCCCAGGCAAAAGCCACCCACCACGACGGCCGAGGCAGGAAAGTGGGCAGACCGACGCACAATCGCCGTTGTGTGGCCGAGACCGATGGATGTGACGGAGCGGGGAGCGTGTCCGAGCTCCAACTATGGCGCTGAAGTCGCCGCTTACAGGGCCGGGGGACGTTAATCCCACAGGCAGAGAAAAGGGGCCGTCTCGGCCACAACAGCACCTTCGGCTGCGGCCCTTGTCGCCCTAATTTAAACCGCACGATGAAAAAGTAAGCGTGTCAAGAGGGGGGGCAAGGGCGAAGGGCAGTAAAGCCCTGTGTACATTTATTATTGGGCATTTTCTTCTTAAAATGGCGTGAAACAGACGCGCCGCCAGAACGTCCCTGAAAACTTTCAGGTTTGGAAAATTAGCGAATTCACCCAGAATCAGAAGAATTCAGTGAATTCGCGAGTTACGGCGACTTCAAAACCCCGCAGGTTTACAGGCAACCCTTCAACGCCACTCCACGGCTCCTGGAGGCACGAGCGCGTGGTCGGTGGGTCGGTTGGGGGGGGGGGGTGATAATCCCCAACGTTTTAAGAATAGTTCTGCTCACTGGGGTCGTGCGTTGACCTCCAGGTCCACCGACCACGGCCGGGAAAGGCAGCGCCCGACCCGCTCAGGCGTGCTTCGCCCATCAAAACACACCCCGTCGCATCGACAACGGCGGCCAGGGGGGGGGGACGGGGAGGACGGCGGGCCCTTACCTTGCCGGTCTTGTGGTCGAACCAGACCAGCGCGTGGTTCCTGGACAGCACCTTGCAGTCGAACGTGGCATTGTTCTGGGCCGGGCGGCACCGGGCCACCGACCTGCCGATCTTGACCGGCTCGTCCAGGTACACGTGGCGCTCCTGGAACGGGTGCGAGTTGGGTCGGCAGGCGAACACGGCCAGCGCGGAAGGCATTGAGTTCGGCTTGAGCGTGTTGCTCCAACCAGGGACGAGGGAGAGGTTTTCTTGATCCAGAGTGACGGACTTGTGTTGCAACCCCCCCGGAGAATAATCTACAATACGAGCTCTGCAAGCCTCCAGGCACTAGCTGCGGGACATGGCTCGGCCCAGACTGCACCGGTCCGGTTCAGAACCCGAACAAAACACGTGTTTAGGAACGACTAACAGGCATAAAAAAGACGAGACATTCCCTTCCGAGCCCGCTCCCCAGAGCTACATAGCGAGGCTCACACCTGACAGGAGCCGAGCGAGTGTGTGTGAGCGTGTGTGTGAGCGTGTGTGAGCGTGTGTGTGAGCGTGTGTCAGGACAGGCATGACCGAGTGGAGCCCCGACAGCCTTCCACGTCCATCAAACCGGTCCCGGGCCGGGCCGGGCCGGTCCGGACCCCGAAGCTTCGGTCCCAAACGCGGGGGTCTCCGGTGCAACGTCGGGGCTAGTCACGCACACACACACACACACACACGTGCACGGACACACACACACACACACACACACACACCCCAGTCGAGAAACACGCCCTGGCCGCCCGGTACCCCTCGCTGGTGCTGGCCGGGAACGGCCGCGGCCCCGCCGGGGAGGGACCCCCGCAGCCCCGCCGGCCCCCCCGGGGCGGAGGACACCCGCGACAGCCGCCGCGACACCGGGCGGGACCCGCGAACACCCCCCCCCCGGGACCCAGGCAGCCGAGGGGAAGGGGGGGTGGTCGTCGAGCTAACTCGGTTCAGGCGCGACGGCGCGGGACGGCCGGGAGATTAGCGGGGCTTGTCGCGGGGCGACGGCGGCGATGACGGAGCAGCGCGGCGGCGACCCCGCCGACGGTCCCCGGGCTAGGCTAGGCTAGGCTAGGCTAGGCTAACCTGGGTTGGGTTTGGCTGGGCTGGGCTAGGCTAGGCTAGGCTAGGCTAGGCTAGGCTAACAAACTTCCCAGCACCCCGGGCTTTCTGCCCGCCGTTCTCAACCAGTCCCCCCCGCCGACCGGGGCCCAAGCGCCATCCTCGCCCCCCCTCCCTCCCTCCCTCCCTCCCTCCCTCCACACCCCCAACACCGGGTCGATAGAGCCGCGGGTGAAGCGGGGGCCGAGCGCGGGCAGGCGGCGAGCTAACCGGCTAACCGACGCGGAAAAGCGGGCGCGGGTGTCGGCGGCTCCGGTCCCAGGAACACGCCCGCCGAGCCCGCGAGTCTTCTTCTCCCCCCCCGGTGGTCGTCGGTGATGAGGGTCCGGGCTAGGGGCCGTCCAGGGGGCTAGAGGCGGTGGAGGGAGGCTGGCAGACGCGGTCCTCCTCCGCTCGGGCCGGCCGCCATACTGTAACTGGAGCGCCGCGGTGCGTTCAGGGTCCGGGCGGGTGGGAGCTCCGAGCCCCGAGCCTGCCGCGCAGATAAAGCACACAAAGCGGGTTTAACCGGGCTCACACGCCTGGGTCTGCTTCACACACGCTCCTGTGGACAATCCTGTGGGCGTTAAAGGAGAAACGGAGAGTTTATTCAACTTATTGGAGCACTTTGTGACAGTTCTGGGTACTTTTATCAACTTCTGTGCTCCGCGTTCGCCACCTGTTAAACGCCGTCTTGGGCTCGAGGTCTAGCTTCAACCAAGGCTCCAGAATCCAGTTTGTTTATCCGCCACATTTCCAAGCAAAGCCAGGCTTTGTTTAGAAAGTTACAGCAACCCACAAGCCCTCTAAGGGCGTCCTCCGCGGCCCCGTTCGCACCTTTGACACACCTGAACGGTACCGCTCCCAAAAGTGCCTTTTTCGTTGACGGATGCCCGTCAAAGGTGTTATTTTAGCCACAGGTGAGACGCGCCCTCCGCCCCCCGTCCTCTCTGGTCACGTCTGGTCGTTGGCGCTTTTGGCGCGCGGACGTTCGTGCGGGCGACCGCGGCTTGTCGGAGGTCACGAGGGGGTGTTGGGACGGTCCCTGTCCTCCACCAGCGGGTCCAGACTGGTAGGCGATTGGCGGGCCGCGTCGGCGACCCAGGCTCGGGCCTCGTACCCGGGCCGGGCCTCCTACCCGGGTTCGGGACGCTCTGGCTGTCCCTCCCGGTTTAAGGCCGCCCGGTCAGCCCAGTCTGACCAGTTCGGAGAACGCCACGCACCGTCCCACCACACCAGTACTCCCAGTTCATGTCAGACAGACAGGTGAGGCCGTGGGTCGTCTGTCCTCCTGTAATTCTGATTTTTCTGAGTATTATTGGATCTACTTCTTACCTAATAGGAACCCTGCCCCCCCCCCCCCCTCCCGTGTTTAACCCACTAAGTCCACATGCCTGCTGTGTGATGGCTCCATTAAGGGATTTAAATAAAGCTGATTTACTGCCTCATGCTTGAGTTGTAGCTCATTTGTAATTGCTTAAAATGGTCCGAGCCACACAAGAGAGGCTCCGCGGGGGCGCTGGGTGTTGTCCTATGCTGCTATAACTATAACGCCCGGCGTCCCAGTCTCGGCCCAGGACCAGTCAATGAGGGCGATGGCGCCAACGGTGTGGGCCAACCCTCGCCGCTCGCGCCATTTCATCAACGAAGACCAAGCTTTGATGGAAAAGTGTCTCGTTTGTGGCCAAAGCGACCTCACAGTGGCCATCGGGCACGGTGGAAAAAGCCTGTGTCTTTACAGATTCCGTGCTTCTGACCCCGTCCCTGCTCCCGCTCCTGTCTTTTTAATGAATTTAACTCTGGTTCAGTCGCGTTTCCTGAATCTCAGTTTGAACTGTTGAGCCCTCCCCCCCCGGCTGATGACGCGTCAGGTTTGCGTCGTGACGTCGGACGCCTACGTCATCCCGCACGCTCGCACGTCCACCCAGGGTGCTGTGCTAGCCTCGGCTAGCTGCGAGAGCCTCTAATTTCTCTCCTTTTTCGGACCGGAAGCGTCTTAAACCTCCTCTTTTTCGACGCCCAGCCCGGCCGAGCCCTCGACCCCGACGCCCGGCGGGGGGACGCCATGGCGCTGCGAGGCCCGGAGGAGGTGCCGGAGGAGCCGGAGGAGCTGGAGGAGGCGGACGACGGCGGCGGCGGCGGGGGGGGCAGCGTCTCCCCGGCCGAGGAGATGACGCTGCCGGCCGGCCTGGACGACCAGGACGAGGCGCTGCTGCTGCTGCTGCTGCCCTGGGACCGCTTCTCCGCCTGGCTGCACTGCATCTGCGTGGTGGGCTTCGACCTGGAGCTGGGGCAGGCGGTGGAGGTGAGGGGGGGCCCTAGGGGGGCCCTAGGGGGGGCCCTAGGGGGGTCCTAGGTCCTGGGGGGGGGTCTGTGCAGAAAAAGGCCGAAAGACGAGGCTTTATCCTCTGACAGGAGGTCTGGGACCAGACCCAGGGGGGGCAGAGCTCCTCTGTTTCACTTTCGCTTTAACCCAGAGGTCTCCAGGTCCCCCCAGAGGTCTCCAGGTCCCCCCAGAGGGCCGTGAGGCTGCAGGTTCTGGTCCAACCCAGCAGCAGCAGCACCAGACTGGACTCACTTCATCGACTCATCTGAGTCTTCAACAGCTGACTGGTCAAACTGGGTGAGCTGGACTGGTGGGACCAGAACCTGCAGCCTCACGGCCCCTTGGGGGGGGGGCATGGAGACCCCTGCTTTAGTGTCGGCTGCCTCATGGCTCAGGTGAGACCCCCGGTTAACTCTGACCTCTCTCTCTCCCCCAGGTCATCTACCCTCATCACTCCAAGCTGTCGGAGAAGGAGGTGAGTCTGATCCGCGGCGGGGGTCCGGACCCTCGGAGAGGATCGCCCCGCGTCCGTCACCTTGGTTTCCCGCTGTTGTGTCGCCTGACGGAGGTGAATAAATGCTTTCTTTCAGAAAACCAGCATCTGCTACCTGTCCTTCCCAGACTCTAACTCAGGTGAGGCCTCGCCTTGAGACAACACACCAGAATACACGAGACACCTTTAAAAACGCTCCTCAAAGTGGAGGTGAAGCAGCTGCAAACATTTAACCCAGCGGTCCCCAACCCCGGAGGCGTGGACCGGTACCGGTCCGTGGATCAACTGGTACCGGTCCACCAAGAAATAATTGATTATTTCTGTTTATTATCTGAGTCTGAACAGTCTTTTATTTTGAAAAATGACCGGATTCTCTGGGTTACATCTCGGTCACTTGAGCACCAAAAGCACCAAAATGAGTAAAAAACAGACGTGGAAGTTTATTTTGAAGGGGAAAAGGCCCAGATTTAGATTTAGATTGGACATATCAACAGGTTGTCAGGTTAGGGACCGCTGGGTTGGACCCTGAATCTGGAACATCGGACCCGGTGCTCGATTCACGGAGTCACTCGGTTCTGTCGGGGCCGGTTGTTGTCTTGGGGGGGAGGTGGAGTCGTGGGAGGCTGCTCTACGGGCAGCCCCCCCCCCTCAGGCCACAATCGTCTGCAACATTCTGCTGTGTTGTTATCTGCTTGATAAGGTTGATAACGTCTCCGAAGCGCTCCTGCCTCTGCGTTCCCACCGTTAGCCGCTCTACCAGATCTCTCTTGTTACGTGCTGAACTACGTTTATCAGTGTAAAAGGTGCCTCGTAACGCTCTTGCTGTCCCCCTCAGTCGTGTGAATACTCAGGGAAGAGAAGCGCAGCGCTGCGGTACTTGAGCGGTGAATGATGACCTCTGAGTGTTTTAGTGGATTCAGATACGACCCTCCTTTAATCAGTGGCTGATTCTGCAGGACTGATAAGTGTTGGTGTGCACGTGAAGTTACACGCCACATCGTGAACACCACAAACATGTTGTGTCACGTCGTGCTGCTCTGTGTTTGTGTGTGTGTGTGTGAGTGAGTGTGTGAGTGTGTGTGTGTGAGTGTGTGTGTGTGTGAGCGGGTGTGTCTGTGTGTGTGAGCGGGTGTGAGTGTGTGTGAGTGAGTGTGTGTGTGTGAGTGAGTGTGTGTGTGTGACAGTGTTAGTGAGTGTGTGTGTGAGTGCGAGTGAGTGTATGCCTGTGTGAGTGTGTGTGTAAGTGTGTTAGTGAGTGTGTGTGTGAGAATGTGAGTGAGTGTGTGCCTGTGTGTGTGAGTGAGTGTGTGTGAGTGTGTTAGTGACTGTGTGCCTGTGTGTGAGTGAGTGTGTGTCTGTGTGTGTGAGCGGGTGTGTGTGTGAGAGTGAGTGAGTGTGTGCCTGTGTGAGTGTATGTGTGTGTGAGAGAGAGAGAGAGCTGACGTTTACCTTCAGAGTGTTGACGTGTAGCGACTCACACACGTCTCTTATCGTTGTGTGCGATGGACGGCACGTTGGGTCAGGTGACGGTCCAGCGCCTGTTGGGCGAATCCTCGCCTCCTTTGCTTTGGTGGTGCAACCGAACCTTCGACCAACCTCTGGTGTCTCCTCGAACCTTCTTAGTGTGAAGAACCGTCCACACGAATGTTCTGGACCAACTTAACAAAAATAAACAATGTAACCCTGAATCAAAGAACTCGTGTGTGTGTGTGTGTGTGTGTGTGTGTGTGTGTGTGTGTGTGTGTGTGTGTGTGTGTGTGTGTGTGTGTGTGTGTGTGTGTGTGTGTGTGTGTGTGTGTGTGTGTGTGTGTGTGTGTGTGTGTGTGACACCACAGCTTAATCAAGCAAAGTGGCAGCGTTTCCATGGTGATCAGGCTGTTGTTCCGCTGTGTTCCAGGTTGCCTCGGTGACACCCAGTTCTGCTTCCGCTTCCGTCAGGGTTCAAACAGGAAGCAGTCTCTGAGCTGTTTCCTGGAGAACACCGACCGGGACGCCCCTCCCTGCCTGAAGGTTGACCACACACACACACACACACACGTATGCACACACACACACACACACACACATGAACACACACACACATGAACACACACACACATGCACACACATGTACGCACGTACACACGCACGCACACACATCCGTTTCACCTGGTTGATACCTGTGTGTGTGTGTGTGTGTGTGTGTGTGTGTGTGTGTGTGTGTGTGTGTGTGTGTGTGTGTGTGTGTTGCAGAGGGAACCGGGCCATTACTACGGGTATGTGTACTTCCGTCAGGTGCGGGACAAGTCCCTGAAGAGAGGCTACTTCCAGAAGGTCAGTGCGCGCTTTGGTTCAACACCTGTGTGTGAAACTGACCCCAGGTCAGCCGGTCTGGTCCCAGTCCCTCCCAGTCTGGTCCCAGTCCCTCCCAGTCTGGTCCCAGTCTGGTGCCAGTCCCTCCCAGTCTGGTCCCAGTCTGGTCCCAGTCTGGCCCAGTCCCTCCCAGTCTGGTCCCAGTCTGGCCCCAGGAGGACCCCCAGCAGGTCCCTCACAGTCAGCCTCCCTTTGGTTGACTCAGGCGTCACGTGTCCTCCAGGGTGATCGGTGTCTCCTCACCCAGACCCTCCCAACGTCCCCTGAAGGAGGACGGTGTGGGACGTTCTTCACGTCCATGCCCCAAAGTGACTCAGGACGTCTGGAGGTCTTCAGGGTCCCTCTGACCTGTGAAGCGCTGAGGTCCTGAAGCTCCCTCCTCCTCCCTCTGGAGACAAGGAGGTCCACCAGGACCGGATCGGACGGAGGACTACCTCCTCCAGGATGGTTGTCCCTCAGATAGCAGGCCAGATGCTGGGCCAGATGTGAGTCTGGACCCGAGGAACGCCACGATGGCTCCAGATAGCGGGGCAGCTGCTGGCTCCTGACAGGGTGGAGGACATCTGAAGGAAGATCAACGGGCTCTCAGCCCCCCTCCGAGGGTCTCCAGAGAAGAAGCGTGAAAGGACGTCTGCAGGAGCCACACCTGGGGGGAACAGCTGTCTGAGACAGGTGTGTGCTCACCTGGACCCAGGGCTGGACACTGAGCTGGTCCACCTGGAGGTCAGAGGAGAGCTGGTCCACCTGGAGGTCAGAGGAGAGGTCAGAGGAGAGCTGGTCCACCTGGAGGTCAGAGGAGAGGTCAGAGGAGAGCTGGTCCACCTGGAGGTCCAACGTCCACGTCGGGAGTAGACGTGGCCTCACTCCTGGGGGGAGGGGGAGAGCCCAGAGAGCTCCTGAGGATGTTTGTGCAGATGTGAAGGGCTCCTGCTCCTCCAAATGTTGGGACTAACAGGACTGTTTACCGTGTTTTAACATGTTGTGTGATCACACGTGTCATGTGATCAGACGTGTGTCATGTGATCACGCGTGTCATGTGATCAGACCTGTGTCGTGTCATCAGACCTGTGTCATGTGATCACACGTGTCATGTGATCAGACCTGTGTCATGTGATCAGACGTGTCATGTGATCACACGTGTCATGTGATCACACGTGTGATCAGACGTGTCATGTGATCAGACCTGTGTCATGTGATCACACGTGTCATGTGATCAGACACATGTCATGTGATCAGACGTGTCATGTGATCACACGCGTGGTGGTTGAAGGTCTCTGAGCGTGTGTGTGTGTGTGTGTCTCCAGTCTCTGGTCCTGATCAGCAAGCTGCCCTACGTGACCTTCTTCCACTCGCTGCTGAAGATCATGGCTCCGGAGTACTTTGAGAAGCAGGAGCCGTGTCTGGAGGCTGGTGCGCTCTTGTTGTTGTGGTTGTTGTTGTTGTTGTGGTTGTTGTGCACGTGTCTCACCCCTAAACTCTTGGATGTGCGTTCCCTCAACAGCCTGTAACGACATCGACCGCTGGCCCACCCCCCACCCAGGACGGATCCTCACCCTGCCCATCATGGGCATGGTCATCAAGGTACCAGCTGAGAGTGTGTGTGTGTGTGTGGGAGTGTGTGTGTGTGTGAGTGTGTGTGTGAGTGTGTGTGTGAGTGTGTGTGTGAGTGTGTGTGAGAGTGTGTGTGAGTGTGTGTGGGAGTGAGTGAGAGTGTGTGTGGGAGTGTGTGAGAGTGTGTGTGTGAGAGTGTGTGTGGGAGTGAGTGAGAGTGTGTGTGGGAGTGTGTGAGAGTGTGTGGGAGTATGTGTGTGGGAGTGTGTGTGTGTGAGAGTGTGTGTGAGAGGGAGTGTGAGAGTGTGTGTGAGAGTGTGTGTGAGAGTGTGTGTGAGAGTGTGTGTGGGAGTGTGTGTGTGGGAGTGTGTGTGGGAGAGTGTGTGTGTGAGAGTGTGGGAGTGTGTCTGCGTGAGTGTGTGAGTGGGAGTGAGTGAGTGTCTGTGTGTGTGTGTGAGAGTGTGAGTGTGTGTGAGTGTGAGTGTGTGTGAGTGTGAGTGTGTGTGTGTGTGAGTCTGTGTGTGTGTGTATGAGTGTGTGTGTGTGTGTGAGAGTGTGTGTGGGAGTGTGTGTGTGGGAGTGTGTGTGGGAGAGTGTGTGTGTGAGAGTGTGGGAGTGTGTCTGTGCGTGAGTGTGTGAGTGGGAGTGAGTGAGTGTGTCTGTGTGTGTGAGAGTGTGAGTGTGAGTGTGTGTGAGTGTGAGTGTGTGTGTGTGAGTGTGTGTGTGAGTGTGTGTGTGAGTCTGTGTGTGTGTGTATGAGTGTGTGTGTGTGTGTGTGTGTGTGAGTGTGTGTGTGAGTGTGTGTGTGTTAGTCTGTGTGTGTGTGTATGAGTGTGTGTGTGTGTGAGTGTGTGTGTGAGAGTGTGTGTGTGTGAGTGTGTGTGTGTCAGAACCTTCACCAACACTCATCGATGTGTCTAATCCCCGTCTGGTCCTAACAGCTGTAACGATGTTTCTGCTCCACAGATCCGCATCCCGACCTGCTACGACAAACCGGGGACTTCTCAGCTGGTGCAGTCCGCTCAGGTGAGCCCTGTCTGCCCCTGGGCCGACCTTTGACCTCTGACTCCTCTACCTGGGAGGACCTCTGAACTCACCTGGTTCTGATCGACATCTTCATGTTTTCCCAGAGCGTCAGTCAGGTGTCCATTGTGCTCCCAACCATCCATGAGGTCGACCTCTTCAGGTAAACACACACACACACACTCACTCACACACACTCATGCACTCACACTCACTCATGCACTCACACACACACACACACACTCCCACACACACTCTCAGCTGGTACCTTGATGACCATGCCCATGATGGGCATCATCATGGGCATCATCAGCCCCCCCGCTGCGGCCCGTCTCCCCCTGGTGGTCACTGCTGGTATCGCGGCTGAGGCCACATCACCTTTAAGCTCCTTCAAGGGCCCTGAGTAATGCAAAGGGCTCCCACTGTGATAACACACTTCTGAGAGAACAACGTTCACCTTTAATTTCATATTAATGACATTCTACGTGAAGACACTGATGGTTAATGATTAATAATTCATCAATAATTATTCAGAATGATTCAACAAGGTAGGAAACAGAAACCTCAACATGCAATATTTTATTTCTTATTTACCTTTCCTATTTCATTTTCAAATGATAATGAAGGGCTGAAGTGTCTCCACGTTGTTTGTCGTCGCCACAGTCGCACAAATGAGACACACACAGTTTTCTTTCACATTAGTAAAAAAGAATTCTTCCTCCCGTTCACCGTGAAAATAATACGTTTTCTTCCTTTTTTCCGCCGTGTTTGTGGGTAAAAACCGCTTTCGTCTCATCTTTGCACCGCTCCAGACCAAGGCTGAGTTTGTCACGCGCACTAGACTGACCTTTGACCCATACGTCAGAGTTCTCATGTTAGCGAACTCAGCTGCTTTATGATTTTTAGGTTTTTATATGTTTTTTGTACTTTTTGTTTTTAACTTACATCACTGTAAATGCAATTCAAAAAGAATGGCAACACAGTTTAATCAGATTTTACACTGATAGTTCGTGATTAGGTCTATTTTTAGAACCAGGAGCCGAGGCTCGGGCCCCAGCGGCCGTGGTGCAGTGGGCGTGGCTGACGCGTGTGTGTGTGTGTGTGTGTGTGTGCGTGCGTGCGTGTGTGCGTGCGTGCGTGCGTGCGTGCGTGTGTGTGTGTGCGCTCAGGTGCTTCTACCCCGTCTTCTTCCACATCCAAATGCTGTGGGAGCTGGTCCTGCTGGGGGAGGCCCTCGTCGTCATGGCGCCCTCGCCCGCAGAGTCCTCCGACACCGTGCTGGCGTTGGTCAGGTGAGTGGGGGGGGGGTCACCTGACCCTCTGAAGGGGGGGTGGTTGACCTCTGACCTCTGTGTGCAGCTGCATCTCCCCCCTGCGCTACTGCAGCGACTTCCGGCCGTACTTCACCATCCACGACAGCGAGTTCAAGGAGTACACCACCAGGACGCAGGCCCCGTCAGTGCCCCCCCCCCGTGTGCACGTGGTTGACCCCACGACCTCAGTGGGGGGGGGGGCGGGGGGGCTGACCTCTGCTTGTGTTCACAGACCCTCGGTCATCCTGGGTGTGACCAATCCCTTCTTCGCCAAGACGCTGCAGCACTGGCCGCACATCATCCGCATCGGGGACATGAAGCAAGCAGGTGGGTCCCCGACCCCCGCTTGGGGGGTGAGGGAGGGGGGAGGGAGGGGGGAGGAGGGGGGTCCGGACCTTCCCCTCTGGGTCTGACCCGCCTCTCCTCCCTCTCAGGGGAGATGGCCAAACAGACGAAGGTGAAGAAGCTGAAGAACCTGAAGACCCTGGACTCCAAACCCGGTGAGGCCTCCTGGGCGTGAGCCCCCCCCCTCGGTGAGGGCTGACCTCTGACCTCTGCCCCCCCCCAACCCCTCAGGAGTGTACACCGCCTACAAGCCATATCTGAACAAGGACGAAGAAATCATCAAGCAGCTCCAGAAGGTGGGTCGTGCCCCCCCCCCATCCCCCACCCCCCATCCCCCGTCCCCCCTCCTGGACCCGCTCAGACCCCCCCTCCCTCCCCAGGGCGTCCAGCAGAAGAGGCCGCCGGCGGCCCAGAACGCCATCCTCCGCCGCTACTTCCTGGAGCTGACCCAGAGCTTCATCATCCCTCTGGTGAGTAGGGGCGGGGCCGGGGGGGTGGGGGGCGGGGCCGTGTGTGTGTGTGTGTGGGGGGGGGGGCCAGCGCGTCCTGACCGCGGCGTGCGTTGCAGGAGCGCTACGTGGCCAGCCTGATGCCCCTGCAGAAGTCCATCTGCCCCTGGAAGAGCCCCCCCCAGCTCAGACCCTTCGTCCAGCAGGACTTCATGAGGACGCTGGAGAAGGCGGGGCCTCAGCTCACCTCCAGGCTGAAGGGGGACTGGATCGGCCTGTACAGGTGGACGAGGAGGGGGGCGGGGGGGGGGGGACGCGTCCCGCTAACGCCGCTCTCCCTCCCAAGGCTCTTCCTCAAGTCGCCCAACTTCGACGGCTGGTTCCGCACCAGGAGGAGGGAGATGACCCAGAAGCTGGAGGCCCTGCACCTGGAGGCCTTGTGCGAGGAGGTGAGAGGGGGGCGTGGGGGGGGTCTACTGGGCTCACTGGGCTCACTGGGCTCACTGGGCCGGGTCCGTGTGCAGGACCTGCAGGAGAGGGTCCGCAAGCACTCGGAGGTGGAGACCGTGGACCTGGTCCTGAAGCTGAAGGACAAACTGGTGAGGCTGGACCGCCCACGCAGGCTGTGGTGGGGCTGGTTGAACGTGTGTGTGTGTGTGTGTGTGTGTGTGTGTGTGTGTGTGTGTGTGTGTGTGTGTGTGTGTGTGCGCGTGCGCGTGCGCGCGTGCGTGCGTGCGTGCGTGCGTGCGTGTGTGCGTGTGCGTGTGCGTGTGTGCGTGCGTGTGTGTGTGTGTGTGCGCGTGTGTATGTGTGTGTGTGTGCGTGCGTGCGTGTGTGTGTGTGTGTGTGTGTGTGTGTCCTGCAGGGTCAGGCGGAGAAGGAGCGCCTCCCGGTGCGTCCAGGGACTCTGGTCAAGCTGAGGGACCACATCGAGGCCGTCATCCAGGCCCTGCCCGAGGACCTGCAGGGCATCCTCCACAAGCCCTCCACGCCCTGACGCTGCGGGGCCGCGACCCCTGACCCCCCCCGTGACCCCCCACACACACACACACACCTGTGGAACCATCAACTTCCCTTGCGTCCCCAGAGCTCAGGGAGGTCACGTCTGCCTTCTCAGCCCGCGTGTGAGGACTCTCACTCCCCGTCTGGGACACGACCCCAGCTGACCCCTGACCCCTGACCTCTGACCCCTACCTGGACCCACAGACACACTGAGGCAAAGAGAAGGGAGCGCAGACCCGAGCGCTGCTTCCTGCCACCCTTTTCCCTGAAGTCCGGAAGCACACCAGTCCACACGGAGCACCAGCGTTCCTGCAGCCCCCCCTGTCCTCGTCAGCCAATCACAGCGTTGCGTCCCGGTCACATGACGTGGGGAGGGTTTGAGGCTTTCAGCGGCCCCCCCCCCGAGGTCCTCTCGGGGAGTCTGGGACGGAATGACGGAGGAGGATCGGGGGGGTCTGGATGGACTCGGGCTTTAGCTCCCCCCAGGAACTCACGCTCCCAGTGAGACGTCCAGCTGAGGGTCATCAGTTAACTCCACCTTTTTAACCACAGTCGGTTACTGCGAGCCTCCAACTTCAAGCGCGCCTGCGAAGCCTTCCTTTATATTCCCCAGAGTCCCGGCTGACCCGAGGCCGTCGGATCAGCGCCCATGGAGTCGGCGCCGCTCCAGTTTTGGGCGATTTGCGTTCGGGGGGGAGGGAGCACAAAGTTCAGGAGTCCTTCAGCGTGCCCCAGAGGGATGGACGCACGCCTGATCTGATGACGCAATAACAAACGCCATGGCGCGATCTGACCGGGGGGGGGGGGGCCCTGAATGTCCCCACCGTTACCGCGGTTACGTCACACCCGGGACGAGCCGCTGGCCTTAAGGGGATCAAAGCAGGACCAAAGACCGGAGGAAGCGTCTTCCTGGGAGCTCCCCCCCTCCGCCTGAACTGGTTCCAGTGGGCGTCCCACTCCACCTTCGCGGAAGCGCGGCGGTCGAGCGGAAAGGTGTGGGGGCGGGGGTCAAAACTCTAACACGCTGGGGGCGGTCCTCAGAAGTATAGTAACTCACCTCAGTCCAGGGGGGCCCGCACAGCAGAGCAATAAGGTTTTACTGTCATTCACTTTTAATCCTGTAGATTAACGCGACATCAGAAGACGTCAGCGCACACGTATTTATTTGACCTTTGGAAACACTTAAACGTGATTGTTTTTTTATTTTAGTTTGTTTTTTTTTTTCCGGTATGAAGCAGCGCATTGATATTTGCCTTCTGCTAGTTTAACAAGTTTAAAACACATCTGGTTGTTGGACAACCATTTAACTTTTTATATTTGTAAAATATATATTTTAACAATTCAGATTTTTTAATGAGGCGTTATTCTCGTGTTCCGCCCTGTGGAACACGAGAGTATATAACCTTGTATATAATCTTGTAAAGTGAATTCAAGGCCTGGAAATGATGATGTATGATATTTTTTTTTAACCATTCCAACGGACGTTTGGAAAATATGCGCAGCTCCGTAGTGACGGCGCACCATAAAACGTCCCCTCGAGTCACCGCGGGACCGTTGACACGTCCCGCTGACGCCAGCGTTGGTGCGGGACGTTTCAAAGGTCTACCCGTGGGCTTCATCGGGGCGAAGGTGCGAGCGTCACGACGGACCGCTGCTCGCGTTACTGTGGTGTCTTCACTACCCACACCTGTGTGTGTGTGTGTGTGTGTGCGTGTGACGACCTGAAACAGACAAAAGACGAAGCGTTTACGCTTTTCGAGAAGCCACAAACACAGAAAAGGCCCGCACACGCAGAAAGAGAAGACGTTTAAATAAAGAAAAAAAGGCTTTAATGGTTAAATATGGAGGAATGTTTTCGTGTTTAAGTCCTGTGACCACTTCTTGAACCACTAACTCCAGCCTGAGCTGAACTAACGAGGAGCTTTGTCCTGAGGGAAGACGCTACGTCTGTGTCGTGTTCTCGGAAGCACACGTGGAGTAAACGCCACCACCGAGTGTCCTTAATCCGACCGTTGCTCTTTGCACAGTTGGGCTGATGACAACATCCTGAAGATTTCTGTTTGAGGACTGACGATTCATCTTCCCCCCCCCTCAGTTTTATTTCTGGATTTCTCCAACCGAGTTTGTAATAACTGAAAGAACAATAAACAGAAAGTAAACGACCAAGACATGTCTGGTGCCGACATAGATTCATTCTCCATGTTTGTGTTACAAGAGTGTTGTGACGGGGATGTGTCGACACCTGGTGGACACGTGCGGTACTACACCAGCAGGAGCCGCAACGCCTACAACCTGATGACGTCATCAACCACAGTCGTGACTTAGCAGAGAAGTCAAGTTGTGGCTTCAACCTGCAGGCAGAAAGACCCGGACTTGGACCCCAGACCTTCTGGCTGTGAGGAGACAGTGCTGACCACCCTGGAAGGAGGATGGGAGATCCTGACAGGAACGCGACGTCTCAGGAGTTAAACTGATCGTAGTTATTAGACAGTCTAGCAAATGTTGACATTTGTCCTCAGAGATCTGTGTGGTCCAAAGTCTGACCTTCTGACTGAGGAGCGAGGTCAGAGCATCAGGAGAAGACCACAGAACAACTGTCAGAGCTGTGAGGAACCAGAACCACCAAGCCTGGCGTTCTCACCACAGACATGGAAGATTCAAAGAGCTTGGAGGTCCAAAGAACATCTAGAGAGAAGAACCAGGAGAGAACCTGAAGGAACAATGTGGCTGGTTGATGTTCTACACAAACATCAGGAGGACAGAAATACCAGAAGTTTAACTTCTACTCTACTTTTCTTCCTCCTCAAAAATCAATCAAGAGGAAGTAAAGAAGTGGTGGTAATCATGGAGTTTCTCCATCTCAAGACCTGAAGGTCCAAACGTAGAAGACCAAGTCCAGTGACGAGGAGCTGAAGGCAGAGCTGGACAGACTCCTGCTGAAGAAGAGGACAAAGCAGCAGATCATCCAGTGGATCCAGGTCCGTTCCTCTGCTGCTGCACATCTTCACACACGAGAACCTCCTCCAAACTCAAACACACCAACAGGCTTCAACCCTGCCTGTTCCCGACCTGCTCCGCCTGTTCGACCCGTCTGCTCTTGCTTCTTGAGGTCCACTCACCTGCCTGTTCCCGACCCAGCCTCCCCACGACTTCCTGATCCCACCCGACTCCTGGTAAACCCGACTGCCTTCCGTTCCTGACCACGACCCCCTGCCTGAGCAGGAATGACTGAATTTAACGGGCAGCCAATGAAGAGACGCCAGTACAGGAGTTATGTGATCTCTTTGGTCAATACCTGTCAGAACTCTGGCTGTAGCATTTTGGATCACCTGGAGGCTTCTTAAAGAGTTGTTTGGACACCCTGGTAGTAAAGAGATGTTGGGGACAGAAGGCAGGGTAGGATCAGGGGACAGGCTGGGTCGGGGACAGGCAGGAGGACAGGATCTGAAGACAAAGCACAGACAGGTTTACGGGGACAGAAGCAAACGGCAGGTCAGGGACAGGCAGGGTCGAAGCAGGGCAGTCATGAACGTACAGAGGACAGTCTGGTAGAGAGGAAGCGTAGAGCCTGGACCTAAAGAGGCCTCCTGATTGGGCTGATGGGACACAGGTGCGCGGGGTGAAGGAGGACCCAAGGGTGGGGTCGCCCGCCGCTGTGACACAATATTGATAAAACCAGTAATGTAGGAGTCCTCTGTTCCTTCATAAACCTGCAATCCACACTACAAACTAATTGAACCTCTTGACTTCATTGTATTCTTTATTAAGTCTTTAAAGTCACATTTTACATCTTCAAAATGAAACATTAAAAATATATATT
>CAJVRN010000239.1:652500-745000 GCA_911728415.1 Lagocephalus sceleratus
AGAGGAGAGAACAGGTAGAGGACAGAACAGGTAGAGGACAGAACAGGTAGAGGGTAGAACAGGTAGAGGGTAGAACAGGTAGAGGACAGAACAGGTAGAGGGTAGAACAGGTAGAGGACAGAACAGGTAGAGGACAGAACAGGTAGAGGACAGAACAGGTAGAGGGTAGAACAGGTAGAGGATAGGACAGGTAGAGGATAGAACAGGTAGAGGACAGAACAGGTAGAGGAGAGAACAGGTAGAGGGTAGAACAGGTAGAGGATAGAACAGGTAGAGGGTAGAACAGGTAGAGGGTAGAACAGGTAGAGGATAGAACAGGTAGAGGGTAGAACAGGTAGAGGATAGAACAGGTAGAGGGTAGAACAGGTAGGAGGGGAGAAGAGCACAGAGCATATAAATACACACAGAAATATTATATATTGAATAAGCTGCCGGTTGAGTGGGTCAGTGGGGTCAGAGGTCATTATGCAGGTCTGAAGGCAGCGATACCTGTAAATGAATACAGAAGGGGGGGCAGAAAAACTACACTAGAAATAGCATCACTAGTCTACTGATGAAGAGGAGGAGAGGAGAGGAGAGGAGAGGAAACCATGACCAGTGTGGTGACAGAGGCCTGTCAGGTGATCATGTTTCTGGACCCTCAGCCTCGGCCTATAGCAGCATAACTAGTATCTTAACCTAGTGATCCTATAGCAGCATAACTAGTATCTTAACCTAGTGATCCTATAGCAGCATAACTAGTATCTTAACCTAGTGATCCTATAGCAGCATAACTAGTATCTTAACCTAGTGATCCTATAGCAGCATAACTAGTATCTTAACCTGGTGATCCTATAGCAGCATAACTAGTATCTTAACCTAGTGATCCTATAGCAGCATAACTAGTATCTTAACCTAGTGATCCTATAGCAGCATAACTAGTATCTTAACCTAGTGATCCTATAGCAGCATAACTAGTATCTTAACCTGGTGATCCTATAGCAGCATAACTAGTATCTTAACCTGGTGATCCTATAGCAGCATAACTAGTATCTTAACCTGGTGATCCTATAGCAGCATAACTAGTATCTTAACCTAGTGATCCTATAGCAGCATAACTAGTATCTTAACCTAGTGATCCTATAGCAGCATAACTAGTATCTTAACCTGGTGATCCTATAGCAGCATAACTAGTATCTTAACCTAGTGATCCTATAGCAGCATAACTAGTATCTTAACCTAGTGATTAGACGACCCCCTAAGTATGATCATTAGTCTGTCTATGATAGTAACTGAACTACAAGGTTAGTAACAATAAGCTTTATCAAAGAGGTAGGTTTTAATTTTAAAAGTAGAGGTGGAGTCAGCCTCCCGTACCTGGACAGGGAGCTGGTTCCATAGCAGGGGGGCCTGCTAGCTAAATGCTCGGCCCCCCAATCTACTCCCAAAGACTCTGGGAACCACAAGTAGACCAGCGTTCTGAGAGCGGAGCGGTCTATTGGGCTGATAAGGTATCACTAGCTCCTCCAGGTAGGATGGAGCTAGGCCTCTGAGGACCTTGTAGGTCAAGAGGAGGGTTTTAAAAATGATTCTGAATTTAACGGGCAGCCAATGAAGAGACGCCAGTACAGGAGTTATGTGATCTCTTTGGTCAATACCTGTCAGAACTCTGGCTGCAGCATTTTGGATCACCTGGAGGCTTCTTAAAGAGTTGTTTGGACACCCTGATAGTAAAGAATTACAATAGTCCAGCCTGGAGGTAACAAAAGCATGGACTAACTTTTCAGCATCGTGCCGCGTCAGTAGCTTTCTGATCCTTGTGATGTTCCTCAGGTGAACAAAGGCACTTCTACAGACTGCTTGAAGGTGAGTTAAAGGACACCACAGTTGAACCACTGGACAGAGCCTCAGAGTCAGTGAGGAAAGTTTATTTGACACACGCTTTTAATTTGAAAGGTTCAAACCAAAGAGGAGGGCTGGAGGGGAGGAGGTCACTCAGTGGAATGGCTGGAACAGCAGCTGAAGAAAGGATTCCACTTTTTCCAAAAGTTTTTGATCCTCTTCCTGAATCCTTTCTTCTGCTTCTTCCTTTCAGCTTCCAGCTGTTGAAGAGAGAAATGAGTTTTAGTTTCCACATGCGCACATTTAAAGTCTTGTTGACTCACCAACAGAGCAGATCTGCATCTTCTCACCTGAAGCTGCTGGATTTCCTCCTTGAGGCGCTGTGCTTCCTTCTTGCTGGCCTCCATTTGCTGCTCGTGCAGGTTCTCCTGTCTCTGCACTCTTTCCATCAGCTCCACCTGCTGCTGGTGCCAGTCCTGACTTCTGGACTCCCATCGCTCATACAGCATGGACAGCTGCCTTTGGAAGCTCTCTTCTTTGTCCTGGAGCTGCCGTCTCAGGATCTCCTCCTGCTCCATCTGCTCTGGCTTCTTCCTCTCCTCCATCTCCCAGAGCTTCTTCTGGAAGTCCTCCTCCATTCTGAGGAGTCTCTCCCTGGTCTGCTCTTCCAGCTGCTGCTTGTCCTCCTCCAGCTGCAGCTTCTGAGCCTCTTTCCTCCTGGAGAACTCCTCTTGTCTCCTCATGTCCTCAGACACTTGTCCTCCCAGGTGGTCTCCGCCCTCAGGACCCTGATGGCTGCCGTGGGCTCCTTGGAGCAGCTTCTTCTCCAACTCTTCAATCCTCTGGTTGGTCTGCTCAAGTTCATCCTCGGTGCTGGCCATCAGGGTGAGGGTCTCCACTTGAGCTTCCGTTCTCTTCAGCCGCTTTTTATTTTCATGCTTTATTTTTTCCTCCTTTTCAGCCAGCAGGTTCTTCAGACGTGAGACTTCTTCCTGAAGCTCTGTCACAGAGCTCAGGGCTTCTTTGTGCTCCTCCTGTTGTTGCTTCATCTTCAGCTTCATCTCAATAACTTCAGTGTGTCTTGTTAGTGTCAAACTGTATTGTGTGTACTGTAGTAGCACTATTATTGGTTTGGGACAATATATATAGCTTTAGGTCTTTATGTTGTCACCTTTGATTTTGATTCAAAGAGCATGTCATTAAACATATAGATCAAAGCAAAGGGGCGTGGCTACAGGTGGATCAATAATGCATCAAGGTCGTTCAAGGTCACCTGAGAGGTTTTGGTCAAAATTACCCCAAGATTCCTCACAGAGAGACTAGATGCTAAGGAGATACCATCTAGAGTGATAATGTGATCTAACCTATCCCTGAGAGGTTCAGGACCAAACACCATGACTTCAGTTTTTCCTGGGTTGAGGAGAAGGAAATTTGAAGACATCCAGGACTTTATGTCCTTAAGACAGGTCTGGAGCTTCACTAACTTCTCTGTCTCTTCTGGTTTCATGGATAAATAAAGCTGGTTGTCGTCAGCATAACAATGAAAATTTATCCCATGCTGCCGAATAATGTTTCCTAAGGGAAGCATGTACAAGGTGAAGAGGATTGGTCCAAGTACAGAACCTTGAGGGACTCCGTGGCTAACCCTACTGTATGAAGAGGGAACACCATGGACAAGAGCAAACTGGTATCTATCAGATAAATATGATCTAAACCAGTCTAGTGCTGTCCCTTTAATCCCAACCAAGTGTTCCAGTCTCTGTAACAGGATGCTGTGATCAACTGTATCAAAAGCAGCACTAAGATCCAGCAGAACCAGCATAGAGACCAGTCCATGATCTGAAGCTATAAGAAGATCATTAGTAACTTTAAGAAGTGCTCTTTCTGTGCTGTGGTGAGCTCTAAAGCCTGACTGAAACATCTCAAACAGACTGTTCCTCTGCAGGTGCTCCAGTAACTGAGTCACCACCACCTTCTCAAGAATTTTAGAAATAAAAGGAAGGTTGGATATCGGCCTATAATTTGCTAATACATCAGGATCAAGTGATGGTTTTTTAATCAACGGCTTAATCACTGCCACCTTGTAGGACCGGGGTACATAACCTGTTACTAAGGAACCATTGATGCCCCATCAGTCCTGTCAGCTACTGAGCTGCTGAGAGGATGAATGGACTGGTCATACTGGGACAGAGAGGATGAATGGACTGGTAATACTGGGAGAGAGAGGATGAATGGACTGGTCATACTGGGAGAGAGAGGATGAATGGACTGGTCATACTGGGACAGAGAGGATGAATGGACTGGTCATACTGGTGCAGAGAGGATGAATGGAATGGTCATACTGGGACAGAGAGGATGAATGGGCTGGTCATACTGGGACAGAGAGGATGAATGGACTGGTCATACTGGGACAGAGAGGATAAAGTATCAATGGATCCATGTATTCACCATCATTCTTCATCAGTTCCAGTAAATGATCAGATGAAGAACAGAAGATGATGCAACTGTTTATTTGTAGCTGTCAATCAAACAAATGATCAGCTTCAAAATCACCATGGAAACAACAGAAGACAAGTTTGATGTTTCACATGTAGAAGACGTCAAACTGCTGCTGCTGAAGATGATGATGATGAAGATGGTGATGATGAAGGTAGAAGACTTGTTTTAACGGTGTTGTCCTCTGTAGTCATGACAACACCGCTGTTGGATCACATGATCAGGAGAGAGAAGTTTGGAAGACAATCACATGTTCATGTTAGAGTTCAGGAAAGAGATGAGGAGAAACTGAAACATAAAACTGATGAATGTGTCGAACCTTTCACAGCTGTCATGGAGAACAAAACCTGCAGCACCAACGTGGTCTGTAAGGTGGTTTGAAAGGCCCTGAAGAAATGATGATCCAATGTCAGTAACATGTTTCTAGAAGCTTCTTGTGTGATGAATTCAAACTTAATGAAGTGTAAAACAGAAGCAGGTGGATGTGGACAAACATCAAGACCAAGAGGAACAGTTTGAAGTCAACAAGTAGTTTTGTGGATGTTGATCCTGAACTGAGCCTCAAACATGTTGATGAGTTCTTGTCTTTGACTCAGGAGATCTTCTGGTTTAAAGAGTGTGTCTGTCAAAGAATTCAACATTCTACAGGTGGAAAGACAAAACAAGCTTGTGGACAAACGTGTCCACTGAAAACGGTCTCACGTGTCCCTCTTCTACTGTGGCTGCTGACTAACAGCAAATAGATGTGAAAGACAGTTTGATAGCTCATGATTGGGACTCACTCGGCGCCTTCTTCTTCTGCTCCTCTCCAGATTCATGAACTGGGTGATCATTTGTGGCCTCATCAACAGGCTGAAGATCACTGGCTTCAGCCTCATCTGCACAAGAGGGTCAAAGGTGATATTTTGTTCATCCTGGGACATTTGAATGACTTTGAATTCTTCTAGAATGCAGATTAAAGTCAGAGTCAACTTTACTTACCCAGTGTCAGACTTGAGGTCTGACAGACAGCACTCAGCAAGAGTAAGAAGATGACCAGCTTCATGGTTCTGCAGGACAGGAAGCAGACAGACAGCTGAAGCAGTTGACTGATTAACGTCACATTATCTGAGTCTTTACTGACATCAAGAAGGAACCAAGTCAGCTGATCCATTCTAAAGTCACAGCTCCCCTTCCTGTCCCTGTGATCAGTATTCATCAGAACATCTCCCTCCAGGCCTCCACAGAGGGAAATAGCACTCACTGATGTCCAGTGTGTCCACTCACCTTCAGGAGCTGCTCTCACGTCTCACATCTCATGTTTCCACCTGCCTTTTATACACTCCTCTATCGTCCTGTGTGTGTGTGTGTGGGTGTGTGAGTCAATAAAGTTGAATTTCTCTTGCTCAAACATGATCACTGGTCCAAAATAAACATCATCATGATGATGAAGATGTGATGTTCAGCACAGTGAAGGAGTCTTGAAAGTCCTGAACAAATTGCCATCATCAGTCACCTTTATGAAAATGCTGTTTGCTCTCACTCTTGTTCTGTGTCCTCACGCTCAGAATTGAGCGTACAGAGTTTTTAGGGTGTCCAAACAGGACTTAGCTGAAGACTGCTGACAGCTGTTTTCCACCAGCACCTGTCTGGAGCTTGAGAAGGTGTCTTTGTTTGTCTTCAGGAAGTTCTTCCAGAGATCAGCTCCCAGGCTGAGGTTTGGGCCTGCCTGCTCACCGTGTCTGTTATGGGAACACTTCACAAGTGGAAGCTGGAATGATCTTTTTCATTTTCATCTGTACATTTTGTAAACAACAGAAGAGGAAAGGGCCCTCAGCTAAAGCTTGGACCCCTGCATAGTTAGTCCCCAGTAGCGCCTCCCAGCAAGTACCACAGCTTGGCAACTGTTTTTGTAGCAGCCAAGAGTCTTTCCCTTCTGCTTTGAGGGATTTTCAGCCATTCTTCCTCCCAGAAGGGAGAGAGAAAGTCTTCCTCTCCCTGATTCCTGGGGCCACTTGCCCCCATTGGTCTCTTGAGGTCTATCCTTGGATTTTATTCATGTTCATTTGTGGAAATGTAACGTGTTTGATTTGCTACGTAGTGAAGGTGAATCTAAAAGCAGGAGCGGAGCTAACGTCTCATCTGCTTTACACGTGGAAGGTAACGATGATATTGACCAAAATATTGAAAAAGAGGGTTTTATCTTTAACTCTGTATGTAAAGAGTGTTCTATGTGGTGAACTTAAAACATGTGACGTTGTGTATGTTGTGTTTTCTTGGACTGTTCCAACTTCTGCAGGTTTAATGAATATGATCACAGAGGTGATGAGGATGGACAGACATTTACCAAGAACCTCCAGTTTTTAATTATGGCAGTAAAAGTGTTTAATAAGTAAATATTCTAATGGATTAAAAGTTTTTTTGTGTGTTTTTTGCCTTAAGGGGTGGCATGTTTAATTAAACTGTGGGAAAGACATTAACATCTTCATTTGTTCTTCTTGTGATTAGTTTATAATTCATTAAATGTTGTGGGATCAGGATAAATGTGACTTTGTCATGTGTCCTGTTTCATTGAGGATCAGAATAACACAGATCATCAGTGGTGCTTCAGTCACCTTGTTCTCTATTTCTGATCTTAATGGGAAATTAAATCCTGTTTTAGTCATAATTTCTCTTTTTGGACAAACACAAAAAGTAATTGAGTAATTTATGAACCATATTTTAAGGAAATTATCATTCCAGTTCATGAAACTAATGGGGGGGGTAACTTTGACTGTTTTTCCTTGTTCTGAGAATTGAAACCTCTGCAACCAAAAGGTGGTCTTGATGTTGATGTGAAGGTACTACAGAAAAAAAGTTCTTCCTGAAATCAGTAGGACTGTTTTAGTCATAAAGTAGAAACGTGTGGATACAGAGACATTATGAGTTCATTTGATTTTTAACAGTTTAGTTTCCCTAAATATATAAAAGTATCCTTAATATTCTCTTTGTGTGACGTCTAATTTAAGTTTTTTATGATGGTGCCTAAAGGGTGATGATCTGTCTCTACTACATGTGGGCTGGCCTTAGTTGAAGTTGTGGTATTTTTATGGGCCATGAACCAATGTGAGACACTCTTTATATGAGCATGTCTAAACTCTGTCTCTGTCATGGATCTGGATGTGTTGACCGCTGGTTTCCATCTGCTGGGGGAAGCACCAGTCCTATTCCATCCTTGGAAGCATCTGTTGACACTTCATCTTCTTGGCTGGATCAAAGAATGTCAGCACAGGTGATGTTGTGAGTGCATTTTTGAGTGGGTCCCATTCTTGCTCATGCTTCATGCTCATACAAAAAAACCACCTTCATTTAACACACCTCCCGTCATCGAGCACATGAAACAATGGTTTTATCTCGGGACCATTCCTTTGACATTTCTGCTGAATCACTCGTGACTATAAAGGATCAAGTTTACCAAAGTTCTGGACAACAGCCCGACCGCGCACGTCTGGCTGAAGGTCGGCTCTTCTGTTGGTAAATGTCCACCGCTGTCAGGACGGTCCAGAACAGAGGACATGTCCACACATTGTCTTCATTTATTTATTTATGGCAGTCCATTTAAACTTGTTTTCTTTGTGCAGGAGGTCGTGGACACAAGTTCAATGTTGGACAGTCTTTTCAGAAATCCTAAATCTCCACAAGATTTGTGACTTGGTATTGAATCAAATCCTTCAGGAACAACAGAGGAGATGAGAGGATGCTCCTTTTACTGACACTCAGCATGCATGTTCTGAAGCTTTTGGTCTTCTGACCGTTGTAATCCTTTAACTTTAGGCTCTTTATGTGTATTTTTGTCTTATCTTTCACTATTTGAATGTCAGATGTGCTGATCAGATCAGGTTGAAACGGTGGGATGTATGGGCCCAAATGCAACACACTTGAAAACAGGAGTGGAGATAGTAACGACCTTTATTCAGGCTAGCAGGGCAATCAACCTGACTAAGCGAACGGATAAAGATAACTAAGTTGTCCCTCCAGAGAACTAACAGGGAAGCGCTGAGGGCGGAGAATGAGCAGGCAGGTTGGCCAAAGTTGTTACAGGGCTGAGGCGAGGGGAAGAAGTCGAATCAGGCAGGGTCAAGGCCGGGAAGTCAGTCTGAGAAATATTGCTGGAGAGTTTTGGCAAACATGCGTCACAATCTGGCAGAGAACAAAGGGAGAGGGAGGCCTAACATGGGGACAGATGCAGGTGGTTGACACTGATTGGGAGAGGAAGTGAGTGATGCGTTCAGGGTGACTCCGAGAACCCAGTGATGAGAACAGCGACCCATGACACAGGTCTGCTTTAGCATCAGTTTACAGTTTCATTGTCGTTGCTGCTCCGTTTATTAACATCTTTCTTGACCATTTTTATTCTCTCTGTTTATTTCTTTGTTTCATTGTCAGAATTCACCGCACCAACAAAACGGGTATCCCTTAATCAGGATCCTGGATGGATGGCCATGCTGTCACCTGCTGGAATCATGCTGGTTGTCTTTCCAGTGTCAGCTCTGTTTCCCCTAAATGGATCAGGTTTGGTGCTCTCAAGGGTCCAGACAGGAAAATCTTAGAGGTTAAGAGACGTTTTCCATGGCTGCCTGGATCACCGAGAAGAACCTGAGCCCACTGGTCCTTCTGTCTTGTTCCCATTTGAAAAAAATGGGTTCACCAACAATGTCCTCGTCCCACAGAACATCAAAGAACATCCACAGGAGATCTGCAAAACAAAGACAACATGAGACACATTCTAGTGTTTCCACATCCTGTTCCAAAGTTCACATTAGTTCCAGCAGTTGGGAGTTCTCTAACTCTTGTTCATGATCACTGCTGTGTGGCTGCTGGCGCCTCCTACAGGTAGATGATGGAAGATACTCACATTGTCCACCGTCCACGGAGCTGCTGATCTCCTGCAGAGCATCGAGGGCCTCCAGCTGTTTGTGCTCATCGGTCAGGAACGCTTTCAGCAGTCCTGACCTCTGCAGCATCTCCTGGCTGTTGACCTTGGGAACGCCACCTGAGACCACAAACGCTTGTTCACACGACTGCAACACAACTCAGTGCATTTGCTGCTCCTGAGCACATTTCTGATTGGATGATTGATCTGTACGTGATGTCAGAAATACTTACCCAGGCTAACGGCAGACTGGCAGACTGTAGACAACAGCGCCCGGACAAACACACCTGAGGACAGCTGATTGTCGTCCAGGTTGTCCTGAAAAAGGAACCAATGGAGTTTTTGCTGTTATTGCAGTGAAGTTGCACCTTTAAATGGTTTCAAGATATAATTGATGGCACTGTTAACAGTTTTCTAGATTCCAGCTCTATATATGTACACATATCAGTACCAGCTCTATATATGTACATATATCAGTACCAGCTCTATATATGTACATATATCAGTACCAGCTCTATAGATGGACATATATCAGTACCAGCTCTATATATGTACATATATCAGTACCAGCTCTATATATGTACACATATCAGTACCAGCTCTATATATGTACATATATCAGTACCAGCTCTATATATGTACACATATCAGTACCAGCTCTGTATATGTACATATATCAGTACCAGCTCTGTATATGTACATATATCAGTACCAGCTCTATATATGTACATATATCAGTATCAGCTCTATATATGTACATATATCAGTACCAGCTCTATATATGTACATATATCAGTACCAGCTCTATATATGTACATATATTAGTACCAGTGATATATATGTACATATATCAGTACCAGCTCTGTATATGTACATATATCAGTACCAGCTCTGTATATGTACATATATCAGTACCAGCTCTGTATATGTACATATATCAGTACCAGCTCTATATATGTACATATATCAGTACCAGCTCTATATATGTACATATATCAGTACCAGCTCTATATATGTACATATATCAGTACCAGCTCTATGTATGTACATATATCAGGACCAGTGATGTAAAGTGAACTTACCTGGATCCAGTCTTTAATTTCTCTGTTGGACTTCTTTTCCTGCAGGAGCTTCTTCAGCTCCTCTGAGGGATTCAGCTGCCAAGAGTCTCCCTTGTGCTCAGGAGAGTCTCTCCTCCATCTGCAGTCTGGAGAGTCTCTGCTCCTGTTTCCCTCCTCAGAGTCTCTGCTCCTGTTTCCCTCCTCAGAGTCTCTGCTCCTGCTTCCTTCTACAGAGTCTCTGCTCCTGCTTCCCTCCACAGAGTCTCTACTCCTGCTTCCCTCCTCAGAGTCTCTGCTCCTGCTTCCATCATGTGATTCTCTGCAGCCCTCAAGATATTCTCTACTCTTGTTTGACTTTGGAGAGTCTCTAATGCTGCTCTGATCACAACCGTCTCTACTGCTGCTCACCTCAGGTGACTCTCTTCTCCGCATAGGTGGAGGTGACTCTCTTCTCCACGTACATGGAGGTGACTCTCTTCTCCACATAGGTGGAGGTGACTCTCTTCTCCACTTACACTCTGGTGAGTCTCTTCTGCAGGTACGTGGAGGTGATTCTTTTCTCCAATTACGCTCTGGTGACTCTCTTCTCCAGGTACGCTCTGGTGAGTCTCTTCTCCAGGTACGCTCTGGTGAGTCTCTTCTCCAGGTACACTCTGGTGAGTCTCTTCTCCAGGTACACTCTGGTGAGTCTCTTCTCCAGGTACGCTCTGGTGATTCTTTTCTCCGCATACGTTGAGGTGACTCTCGTCTCCACGTACATTCATGTGAGTCTTTTCTCCAGGTCCCTTGAGGTGATTCTTTTCTCCACCTACGAGGTGAGTCTCTCTCCTCCAGGAATCTGATGTTGAGCTGTGGAGCTTGAGGCCTAACCACAGTGTGAGTGATTTTGTTCTTTCCTTTTTCCTTTCTGGTCATTGTAGCTGTCTAAAAAATGCTGCAAGTCTAGAAAATGTTTATCTCCAGTGAGGTTAGCTGGGTTTAATCAATAATCATACGTCTAATATATATATATAGACTAAATGAGGCAAAATAAAAGCCATCTTTGATGTTACTGGCTTTCATGGTGACCTTTCAACATAAAAATTTAAGGCTGTGACATAAAAAGGTTTTTATTTTATCAGGAGAGTGGAAAAGTATCTTGTTTTATGATTCTTTTTTATTTAACTGGCTGTTCCATAAGGAAATTACAGTGTGACTGAAACCTAAATTCATTGTCTTTTTTAATCCAGTTTAACTTTATTTCTTAAGCGCTTGGGAAACGACCTTAGCCAACAAAGTGCTGTCCAGCTTCATCTCTGCTCATAAAACAATAAAGGAGAAAAGACAAGATTAAAACAATGAAATGATTATAAATAACAACCACTCTATACAACAATAGAAGCACTGAAACAACAGAACCTGTCTCCTAGGTAACAGGAGCCAGCCAGAAGAGGTGTGTCTTTAGTGGAGATTTCCAATGAGTCAGGGTAGGCTGTCTGAGGTAAAGGGCCAGATGTTTCCAGAGGTGGTGTCAGAGGAGACCTGGACCCCCTGAGCTCAACTACAATCAGGATTTCTGTCAGAACCTGCCTGCTAATGAAATGGCTCTCGGAGTACTCAAATATAAACACACATGTATTGTGAAGCACCACAAACCAGGATTTTCAATTTAATCGATTTATTCACTTTCCGCTTTCCCAGTATGGAAAGAGTAGCAGCAGCAGGACATAAATACTGGAACAACAAACTCTGGGAACAGAACAGATACTGAATAATGAAATTGCTATCTAAAACATCATTTATGTGTCTTATCAACTCAGCGTACATATGTATTCATTTAATGCACAACTGAAGCTGAAAATAAACAATATTGATAAAATAATCTGCAGAGAAGAATGAACACAACCTACTGCTTTCCCTGAATGGAAAGAATAGGAAGTGGACCAAACAGCATCATTCTCTTAAAACAACCACCAATTTTCTTAAAGTGCCGAACACCCAAGCACAATCCCCATCTAATAGCTGGACAAGTGGAAGCATTAATAACCATGTTACACTCTCCCCCACTGAGTTCCACTTGCCCACACAAAAATTAAACAAAATCTCACATGAGGTGTGTAAAGTCCTGCAAATATGTGCCAGCAACCATCCCTGTTTTCCCCAGGTAAACATGCCTATTACATGTTAATTACACTTGGCTTTACATTAATGAGGCCCCAGTGACAACAAACAAAGTCAAAAAACATCAGGGACTACATAGTCTCAATCAGTATCTTAACAGGTCTTATGTCATGCCCAGCCCTTCACCTGGCTCTTGTCATGTCCCCAACAGCCGAGTCCATGATCTGGGAGCCCTCACTGGCAGCTTTCCCCACAGGGACATCAGTCAGTGAGCCAGAATTGAGACTTTAGATTCACCTTCACCACGTAGCAAATCAAACATGTTACATTTCCACAAGTTAACATGAATAAAATCCAAGGATAGACCTCAAGAGACCGATGGGGGCAAGTGGCCCCAGGAATCAGGAAGATGAAGACTTTCTCTCTCCCTTCTGGGAGGAAGAATGGCTGAAAATCCCTCAAAGCAGAAGGGAAAGGCTCTTGGCTGCTACAAAAACAGTTGCCAAGCTGTGGTACTTGCTGGGAGGCGCTCCTGGGGACTAACTATGCAGGGGTCCAAGCTTTAGCTGAGGGCCCTTTCCTCTTCTGTTGTTTACAAAATGTACAGATGAAAATGAAAAAGATCATTCCAGCTTCCACTTGTGAAGTGTTCCCATAACAGACATGGTGAGCAGGCAGGCCCAAACCTCAGCCTGGGAGCTGATCTCTGGAAGAACTTCCTGAAGACAAACAAAGACACCTTCTCAAGCTCCAGACAGGTGCTGGTGGAAAACAGCTGTCAGCAGTCTTCAGCTAAATCCTGTTTGGACACCCTAAAAACTCTGTACGCTCAATTCTGAGCGTGAGGACACACAACAAGAGTGAGAGCAAACAGCATTTTCATAAAGGTGACTGATGATGGCAATTTGTTCAGGACTTTCAAGACTCCTTCACTGTGCTGAACATCACATCTTCATCATCATGATGAGGTTTATTTTGGACCAGAGGATATAACATACATATACATATACATACATATACATATAATTTTTCTAAATAAATAAATAATTTTTGATTTATTATCAAGGATACGAATTTATGAAATACATTGATTTCAATGAGGTTAATAGACAGTCATACTAATAGTAATTCATAACATATTAATTATATAGTAATAATACGAATTATATAATAATGAGTGTGACTAGGAATAATTATTTTGTAAGGACAGGGGACGTTTATGTAAAAATAATCAATAAAAGCTGCGTTGATGAGACCAACTGGTTAGCCGATGCTAGCGTAAAGTTACCATGGCAACCGTCGGTCCTTGTTTGTAACAAATGTCACTGTTTAAACTTCTCTTATTTTTACCCCCGACACGCCGCTAGTTTCTGTTCACTGTCTCTGTAGCAAAAATGACGAAAATAAATGTTTGTCTAGCGTTATTTCATCTACGAACGCGAACTAAATACGTCATTAAGAAGCACCAATGGGCGGCTGCGGCAGGAAAACAGATCAAGCTAACGAAAGAAGTCGTTTGGTATTTAAAACGTCTTTTTTATGCCGTTAACGAAGTTCTTGCGTTTATTGTCAGAATATTTATTCATTTAATTTTTAAAATATTTGTATACCATTTCTTGTTATGGTTTATTTTGTTGCTGTTACTATTTTGTCTGAAAGATATTTCCGCCACTGATATAGGCTACTAAGATAGTGTGTGAGATAGTTTCTGATAATTACGAAATACTGTAGTATCTCATAATTTATGTCAAGTCAAAAAATATTAGATAGTATAATTTTGACTGACTATATCTTAAATTTTTTTTTCAATCAAGCAGCAGAAACGGGCTTCCATAGTTTTGGAATTATTTAACCATAACTGCCCTTTGTATCGTGACATGTGTGTCATATAAACGTAGAGCCCTGACTTTGGGGACAGACTCCAGCCGGTCAGGACGAACATGGAACGAACATGGAAAAAAATGAACATTTCTCTTTTTCTGACAGAAAAACCCTTGCTTCTAGCAATGTTCTTCAGGGGATAATAGAATAAAAACAATATATGTTTCATAATGACTCTTACTTTTTGATTTGGACTTTATTTTATTAAGCTTTGTTTTTGTCTTTAGGCCCCGGGGTTTCGCCTCCACACTGGTTTGAAGTGTTAATGTAAAAACTTGTGCAGACAGGGATGAGATAAAATACTAGAATTATTTACCTGCTACATCCAGTGAAGACTCCTTTCAGCCAGGAGACAAACTTGGTGGCCATACTGGGCTTCTCCTGCGTCTTCAGTTGACATAAAATGATGGAAACTGTACAGTCATGGATGTCTACATCCTTCATTGACAGATGAAGAAGCAGATTTTCTGCGCAGCCAAACTTCTTGCAGAGTTTCTTGCAAACCTGTTTGGTGACGCTTGTTAATCTGTGCATCTCAAACACAGATGAATCTGCTCCTTCTAGGTTTGCCCATATTGCCTCAGACAATCCTTGCTTGAGTGTTCCTACATCAATACCAAGAATCTTTGCTTTGTTGACAAGTTTCCAAACCAGATGCTCAATGAATAAGTAGACAAATATTTGATGTTTTTGTTTTTCTACTATCTCCATATCTTCATCTTCATTGTCAGAGAGGTCTGAGGAATTACTATGGTGATCTGAGTAGTCTATGACATATTCATCCTCGTAGTCACTACAGAGGATTACTGAATCTTCATGGTTCTGTGAATGGAAGTCTGGAAGCTCCAGCTCATCATTGTGGACATCTATCTCTATGTGGTCCTCTGAGTCTGTTAATTCTTTGGCAAACGTCTTGATTACAGGATGAATGTTTTCAAGAGAACTCAAGTCCATTTCTTCTGTTGAAGATAGTGAAGTCGTCATTTTTCTATAACTAGAAACTTCCATATTTAAGTTTTACCTTGCTATGTTTACTTTATAGTACATGCACGATACTAGGTTAATATTATCAAAGGCAAATTAAATTGAAAACTATATAGTACCCTTATTTTTTAGTTATTTATTTTTTAACATCAAAGCCTTGCTTTGCCAAGCAAAACCAGGAAACAAGTTATAGGCCAAAAATCCTGGAAAAGGACCTAAAATCCTGGAATAAAGCCCCACAACCCTGGAATAGAACCCAAATGCTGGAATAGAACCCTAAACCTTATTCTTACAAAGTGACAACTAGAAGCCACATTGTCAGCATATGCTTTTTCCCTTTAAACAGTTCAGTATTTGAATAAAATTTTGTTCTGTGGTGGTAATTGGAATGGCTTCACTTTTCTTGGCTGCATCAGTTGCCTTTACACACGTGTTAGTACCGACCCAGAGCAACGCACCATCAACAAAGAGAGAACAGGTTCCTCTTTGGATCGCCTTTCTGATGCCCGCTGGACTGCAAGGGTAGATGCTGTTAAACCTGTGGTGCAACGCCTATCCTTGGTCACTGAGGCCCTAGACAGTTTTCTCTGTTAGCAGCTGGGTAGTAGATTGATGTTCTTTTATGGGAGATACTGTGGGTGTGCAGGAATGAGGCAAAAGCTGCAGAAGTGAATATTATATACATGACATGCATGTTCCAAATCAGTTTAAGAACGAGCACAGCTACCAGAGGAAAAGGAAGTGATTCCATCATGAGACATCTTTTTGCTGATATGGACAAAGTCTTCCACTTCCACTTCCTCCACTGAGGGCCACCGGAGGACTGGAGCCTATTCCAGCACATTGGGCAAAGGCAGGTTACACCCTGGACTGACTGGCATCCAGTCCATCACAGGGCTGACACAAACAAACCACTCACGCTCACACTCAGTCCTATGGACAATTTAAAGTGGCCGACCAACCTAGTTGTGCATGTCTTTGGACTGTTGGAGGAAGCTGGAGCCCCTGGAGAGAACAGGGAGACTCCACACAGAGTCCCCAGACTCCATCCCAACCCTGGAACCCAAGAATGTTTTGATTATTTCTAACTAAAAATTTTGAGAGAAAAAAAACTCTCTAAAATTGAACAATTAATAGTCTTTCTTAATTTGACTTTATTTTATTAAGCATTGTTAGAGTCATCTTTGGGGCCCTGGGTTTCGCCTCCACACTGGTTTGAAGTGTTAATGTAAAAACGTGTGCAGACAGGGATGAGATAAAATACTAGAATTATTTACCTGCTACATCCAGTGAAGACTCCTTTCAGCCAGGAGACAAACTTGGTGGCCATACTGGGCTTCTCCTGCGTCTTCAGTTGACATAAAATGATGGAAACCGTACAGTCACGGACGTCTACATCCTTCATTGACAGATGAAGAAGCAGATTTTCTGCGCAGCCAAACTTCTTGCAGAGTTTCTTGCAAACCTGTTTGGTGACGCTTGTTAATCTGTGCATCTCAAACACAGATGAATCTGCTCCTTCTAGGTTTGCCCATATTGCCTCAGACAAACGTTGAACGATTGTTCCTACGTCGATACCAAGAATCTTTGCTTTGTGGACAAGTTTCCAAACCAGATGCTCAATCAATAAGTGGACAAATATTTTGTGTTTTTGTTTTTCTTCTACCTCCATTTCTTCATCATCAGTGATGTCAGAGGCGTCATCTGACTCCAAGATATATTCTTCCTCATACTTTCTACAGAGGACGAGCCCATCCTCTATATCCTCATCTTTTATATCTTCACCGTCCTTTGAGTCGAAGTCTGGGAATTCCAGCCCACCACCGTAGATATCTACCTCTTCATGGTTCTGGGAGTGGAACTCTGGAAGCTCCAACTCTTCATTGTGGACATCTACCTCCACGTGGTCCTGGGAGTCGGTGTCTGGAAGTTCAAGCTCATCATTGTGGACATCTTCATCTGTGTCCATCTTCTCTGGGTTTGAATGAACGCTGTTTAAAGAAGACAACACTCTTTCACAGCAGTCGTCCAACTGATTGTCATGCCACCATTCCAGCAGAACCAGGTCGTTCTTTACTTTGTCCTTGACTGTAACGCTGCCACTACCGCTGTGAGGTTCAGGAGGATAGTCTTCTTTGGCTGTGGGCTGGTGTCCACATTTTCCAGATGCACAGCTGCAGATGACATGGACCAAAGCATCTGTCAACCCTGACCTTTCGGCTCTGGATGCAAGGTGGGTTCCCTGGTCCTCTTTGTCATCTTCTAGGCTTTTTAGCAAAGAATCCACTTTGTTTGCAAGCTTCTGCAGTGACTTCTTATTTTTTAAGGATTTCCATTTTCTCCTCAGCTCTGCTATTCTGCTGTGTATTAAACACTTTGCAAAAGTCTTTGATAAAAAGGTTCTGACCTTGGTCAAAGCTGCTTGGACAGATAGTCTGCTGTGTTTTTTCTCAGTGAGGTCATCTATCATGGCCTCCACCCCCTGAGATGCTTCGGAGAGCACCACCTCAGCCTGGATCTCTGGGACACCTTGTAAGAAAGGTGTCAGAATTTCTTGAAGCTCCTCAGTCAGTGATGACCTGAGTGCTGCCTCTGCAGTTGTTTTAGGTTGATCGTCTGAGGGTGTCAGATACTTTGAGAGGAGCAACTTAAAACTCTTCCTATCATCCAGCTTCATCAGTTTTTTCTTTTTCAAAAATCTTATTTTCCTCATTTTGCCTGGGAATTCCTTCAGCACCTTAAAGGTGTGTAGAATGATTCTGTTCAGTCTGCTGGGTGCAGTGATGTGACTGGAAGAACCAGAACCTTCACAGCTCAACATGCCGCTCACTTCTTGACTCAGAAGTTTATTCAAATGTTCTGAGTCAGCAGAGCGAACATCCTTTTTAATGTTTAGAACAGCAGCAAACACCCGGGGCAGAGTGTTTCCCATCATGATCTGCACATTATCCTCAGTTGGGACTATTTCTGCTGACTTGAACTTTTTTGACACACATACTAGGATATGAAGAATGACCCTTGCCAAGAGAACACTTGTAGAATTATCTGGAGTCCCTGAAATGAGTGACCTCCATTGATCCTCTGTTAATTCTTTGGCAAACGCCTTGATTACAGGATGAATGCTTTCAAGAAAACTCAAGTCCATTTCTTCTGTTGAAGATGGTAAATTAGTCGTCATTTTTCTGTTACTAGAAAATTAAGTTTTACCTTACTATGTGTTTAATTTATTATAAATATATATTATTGTTTAATTTATTATATATGCAGTATACAAGGTTAATATTATCAAAGGCATATTAAAATGAAAACTATATAGTACCCTTATTTTTCATTTTTTGTATTTTTTAACATCAAAGCCTTGCTTTGCCAAGTAAAACCAGGAAACAAGATAAAAGCCAAAAAACCCGGAAAAGGACCTAAAATCCTGGAATAAAACCTCACAACCCTGGAATAGAACCAAATCCCTGGAATAGAACCCTAAACCTTATTCCTACAAAGTGAGAACTAGAAGACATATTAAGCAAATCCATGTTTTACTGCTGATTGAAACAGTATTGCATTATGTTGGTGAAATGCTGTGGATACGTGACATGCATAACAACAATGACAGTAAGGAAAGGCTTTCTGGCATGTGCTTTGTCCTTACTAGAGATGTGCCTTACTGGGTGGGCATGCATGTTGGCTTCATGACACTTTCATAGTGCCTGCACCACTGCCTCTTGGGCTTCAAACACTGAGGGCAAGTCAAGCAATGCCAGGCCATTCATTCCTAGTACAACAGGGACCTGGATAGAGGGTCCTTGACCAGCAAAACTCCATACATTAACTTACCACAGAGCTCTACTTCAAGCTCCGAATAGCTGATGTAAGAAATAGCCAGCCCATTAGGTGTCCTGAGTGGCAAGACTAAAGGTCCTCTTGACCCCAAGCCTCAAAGTGCTGGTGGAAGAAGCTCTTTGTTACAGTGGATACCATGAAACCAGTATCCACCAAGCAACATTAAGGACATTAAGTCCATCCATACTTGACATGGAGCTGCCAGATGAACTGTTGCGCAGGTAAATAAGGCTGAGTGCAAGGGGCACTACTACTACTACTACTACTACTACTACTGAGAGCTCTGTAAGTGAGCAAGACTCTGAGTAAGTTGGTGGAGCTGCTCATACCAGAGTTAAAGCATCTCCCTTACCTCACTCACTTCAGACACAGAGGGTGATTTGGCGACCACCTGAGGACCACTTTTGACCCCACACTGAAGGCCAAGAACTGAACTAGCTGCTCCTGGAAATCCATCACACTTCCACCAAATTGCCTCACTCAAATCCAGCAGTGTGGCAGTAGGCTGCCTCCACACAAACTGTAATTTCCAAGAAGTTATGTTAAGTTACGTTGTCTTTTGTCTGGTATTGTGGTTTCCTACTTTATTTTGGAATTCTTACACTCTTGTAAGAGTTGTCTTTCCCATTGGTCTGATTGTCTGTATCACCTTGATTGTTTCCATCTGTTCCCCATTACCTTGGGTGTGCATAGAATCTGTGTCCTCCCTTTGTCATGTGGTAGTTCGTCTTGTCTGGTTCATGCAGGCAATTGATGTCCAAGCCTAGGTTACAGTTAAGTCAGGTCTTGAATTTCTTTGATATTGCCTTTACTTGTTTCTGACTCGCCTCACTTTGACTGAGCATTTTTTGTTTATAGTTTATCCTCCTAGTGAACGATCCTTTGTTGGTGCAGTTTGTTTGTTCCTCGTCAAGAATGATTGATTCCCTACTTTTTAATTAAAAGATTGTTTATTTGTATTTTTTGGTGTCTTGAGTCATGCGTTTGGGTGACACCAACTGTTTCAATTTCAAATGCACCATCAATGACCTGCTCAGTAAACTGATCATGCATTTAAAGGTCAGTGGTTGGCATGTCACTGGGCACCCACTGTTTAACAGACGTCATATGATTATAATCAGGGACAACTCTTGTAGACTCTCCCCCTCTTGTGTTCCTCTGCACGGCTACATAGGACTCAGAACAGCCATAGAACTCCTGGAACACCAAAATTATTTTTTAGTGATTGGAAGGGAATTGAATCTCTTTGGGTGCCTCTCTTCTAGGTCAGGGGTCAGCAATCTTTTCTACTCAAAGAGCCATTTCCCAATGAAAAGAAAGCACAGCCCATTTTGACATCATATATATATACACATACATATGCTATGTACAAAAAACAATACTATGTTGCATTTATGAGATCAACGAACTGCTGCAGAGAACACCGGCGCACTGGGTTATGAGGCGCACGCCCAAAAAACAGGTCTGAACGGGTTATTTTCCACACATAAGCTTCACCGGGTTATCAGGCGCATTAAGGGAACCAAAACAGTCAGAAACTCACTTTATTTTGGGTCTATAAACCGTATTTCACACACCGTTTCATAGGACAGCCTCAATTCTGTGGTCTGTTTCTGTAATTAACCAACATATTATCAGATCATGTTTAAACATACAGTAACAAAATGAAGCACAACAGTGAGTTTCATCAGTTTAATTAAACTAAATATTCATAAGCGTGTCACATTACCGGGGCCATTTCAGGGGAGGTGATTAGCAGCTCACCTCTGCTGTTACCCAGTATACCTAGCATCAGTGTTGCACAATCAACCGGGCAGAGCTTTTACTTTTAGCAAAGGCGGAAAAAAGAGGAAAAATTTAGAGATAAATGACGCACTTTCATGCAAGCCTTTGCCTTTTCAATCCACTCACAAAAATAAAGATAGCAGAGACAACAGAAGGGGATGTAGAAGATATGGGGAGACAGCAAGAGAATGGAGAAACCAAACCTCTACAGACTGGAATCATGTTGGCACGCCAGCAGTGAAGAACGTCACTGGAGGAACCACTAACTCACAACCACAACTTGTCTTTGTAATCAGGATTTCTTAATAAATGTAAAAGGGCAGAAGTGGCAACGCTGTTTAAAGCCAGAGAGAGAGACACCAACTCACAATCTACAGGCCTGTCACACTGTTAGAAAAAGTCTGTCGTTTTTACAGGAAAACGCTGGCAGCTGGGGTTACCAGAGAATTCCCGTAAAAAAAACCAACAGGACAGTAGATACATTTACAAAGAATATATGTAAATGGTTTTACAGTGAATGCCAAGGTTGAACTGTTAATTCTACAAAAAAAATCTATCAATTTCATGGAACATTGTTGTATATAAATAGATAATTTCCTGTACTTTTTACATGCAACTACTTATTGTGCATCAATAAATTGTAAAATTAACGTGGAACTATCAGGCAAAAAACTATTTAAACTGGTAGAACAACAGTAAAACTTTGCATGTTAAATGGAGCTGCTCTGTATATTATACATACAAGCTACTCATTATATACTGTAGTTTTGTTTTAATAATCAATTTAAAATGATTAGAACTACACCAAAACATGCAAAAATACATAATGATAAAAGACAATAGACAATATCACTTCAAGGAAATTTATTGAACAGCCATTGTGATTAGTTGCAAACAATTAGATTCACTTTTTCAAAATATAGAGCATACAAAGACGTTGGGGTCCAGGCTTGTGTTGCTGGTTTCTTCCTGCAGCGGCGTGGAGGAGCCACTCATCAGCCACCGCAGGTAGACGCATCTGCGGGCTCTCTTCAATCTACCGTGCTATTTAAGGACAGAACTCCTGTGTGTTGTGGCTTTGTTCTGCCTGTTTCCCTTGCATCTTCCCTGCTTGTTCGAGGAAGACACCAAGGCAGTCCTCCTGGACTGCAGGGAACTCAGGAGTCCGATTCTGCTCATTCACAGGTCCGACAGACAGCATGGAGACCTCGAACAAGCAGGGAAGACGCAAGGAAAACAGGCAGAACAAAGCCACAACACACAGGAGTTCTGTCTTTAAATAGCACGGTAGATTGAAGAGAGTCCGCAGATGCGTCTACCTGCGGTGGCTGATGAGTGGCTCCTCGACGCCGCTGCAGGAAGAAACCAGCAACACAAGCCTGGACCCCAACACAAAGAACTTTCGAGCATTGGCTCTTTTTAACTGCTGAACAGACCAAGTTACAGGTCATACCTTATCCGTGTTTTTTTGCTAAAACATATTCTATTTGAGTAATTGAAGATAGACAAGATTTATACAATACTGTGGAACATTGTTGGATAACAAGGACAACAAGCAGGTGGCAGACCCTCTTCATAGAAAGTAACAAAATGCGCCTTTAAAACAAAACTTGCATGTTGTACATTTAACAAAGTGAACATTAACAGCACCTCTTCTCTAGCAGTCAACGCAGAGTCCTTGTTTAGCCTTCACGCCACTCATGATCAGCGAGATCCTGTATCAGGGTCAGAACTCGAGGGTTCACGTTGAGACGACGCTTTGAGTTTTTATTCTCTACTTTGGTTCCTTTTTCTGGGTTTATCAAGAAAAAACACCTGTAGAATAAAAGCATATAAAAACATATTAAGTATTTTAGTTAATGAGTTAAAAGAAGTGAATACACACATGCACATGTAAACAGTCTGAATCTGGGTCCGAGCCAAGACTCAAAGTCGTATCAAAACCAATACTGCACCCACAGCCAAGGCCGAGAATCAGACCCACACCAAGACCAGGTGTGATTACGGCTCTTAGTCTGGGTCTGACTCTCGGCCTTGGCTCTGGGTGCAGTCCGGACTCCAGGTCCCAGGAGATGTTTACTCACCTTTGAAGAAACTCCAGTGTAGAAGCCAGCTCAGATGGATAATGGATATTGAAACAGTAGTAGCTCCCAAACATTAACCACAATGCAGAAATGAAGGAAGAGATGTTTGTGTTGACATGGTTCCGATCCAGACTCAGCATGTACCTTGTTGAGGAATAGCAGGACTGGCCTATAATTTAACAGGTTATATTAATAAATGTGTGGTGGTCATAGCTCAGTCACTCACATAACAAATTTAGACACATATGCCAGAGACTTACCACAGACAATAATAGTGGGTGTCAGAGGCACCTGCCCTAGCTCAACCTCTTCTGCCAGACATGTATCATCTACATGGAAGAACATGGACTCCTCCTTCTCATCAAAGTAGCTGAGCAGAAGCAGCAGCATCTCCTTCACATCTTCTGAACAGCCACTCTGCTGTCCCCGCATCCTCTGAAGCCTTGTATAAGTCTGATGGAATCTCTTGCTCTTGTGGACACAAACTGTGGTCAGGTAGTTGAGAAGCCTTTTCCCCTTCAAATCCAAATTATGTGTCAATGTCTCTTTGATGTCAATACCAGTAAGTTCTTTGAAGTGGACTATCATGCCAAGTTCGTCAAACCAAAATGGCCACTCCTCTCTAAGGCAATTGATACTTTTTCCCTGGTTGACATGTTGACGCTGTGTGTAAAAAGTGGACTTCATCAGACATGTCACCTCCTTTGGATTGGCATCTGAGTGTTGGTACATATTCTGGAGTTTTTCCATCTTTTCCTGCTGGCTCACTTGAGTTTCTCCAATGGGGAGGAATTTTACATTCCAATTAACGCATCCATAAGTGTCCTGCATTGCTGCTCTTTCTTCTAATGGGACCACATCTGTGTCTGAGTCATCATCCCAATGCTTTCTTTTTCTTATCATTGTTGTTTTTGTGCGCTTCTCATTATCAATTCTGTTTTGCAACTGCTTCACGATGGAATGATAGCCAGTTCCAATAATATCACCCTCTATTATATCTTGAAGTGACTTGGGATATTTTGCCACCATTTTTTTTTGCAACGTCAGTTGCGTGCCTTTTACCCACATGACGGCATTTCCCCATCATCTCAGCCACAACAATCCGGACCATTTGCCTCCTCAGCCTTGGGCTTGGCCTTCTCCCCAACTCCAAAGAATGGATCAGTTCCCCAGGAAACTTACTCCATGGAATTTCAAAGTTGTCATCCCACTGTGTGTCAAGTCTTGGGCTACTGGAGGAGGTTGATGATGAACTTTGCAGTGAAACGGTGTGGAATGACAGCGAATGGGTAGACGAAGTTTCCACAGATGATAGTGAGCTTTTCTCAGGAGTTAGGTCTTTAAATGACAAAAATAAATAAGATTATGATTAACACTGTGCAATATTACCCAACATCCATATTTGCTTGTGAATTTGGATACTTCTGTTGTGTTTTACATACATTTCTGTTTCCAAACAGAAAGAACCTTTCTGGCTTGTACAGGTTTTAATACTTTCATCAAATCATCCTCCGTCATGAAGCGTAGATCATCATAGGTCTCGACTCCAATAGACTCAAAGTGGTCTTTCAGGATGTTTCTGTTGACTGCTGGAAGTTCTGGTAAGACTTCCAGTATGGCGTCATCTAGGAAGGATTGCTCCAAGTGACTCATATTTGTACTAAAGAAATGTAACCAACAGACCAGAAAAATATACAGTGCATAAAATTAACAGAGCAGAAAAAGGCATCAGGTTACACATGATGTCAAACTATTTACACTGAGAAGTGAGCTTTAACTGAACTTTATTTTTCCACAATACTGTGTTTTAATGGAATGACCTGGTAGCCACCAAGAATGTAAGATACCAAAGGATAGAAATCAGGCAGGTCATTAATGTTGATACAGTGTAACCCAAGACTGTCCTTTGTCACAGAATACAGATGGTATTCTGAAAGGAAGATGCCTTTGTAGATATCCATCAAAACATACACAGATGTGTCATTTTGAATCAAGATGAGCAAAAGCTTGCCAAACTCCATACAATCATCATTTCTGTACACAAGAAACTGTCCTTTTTATATGCAGTGCCTTTGTACTCAATGTCTGTGGTAACTGTGGTTTTGATTCCTGAAAAGGTTAACACCTTGACTGCATGTTTAATAGTGTTACTGTATAGGTTTGGATAAAATGGACAGCTGTCCTTCACTTTTAGCAGTTTATTGCATTCTTGCCCAGTCAAAAGATAAGCCTGATACATCTGATGGCGCTCTGACAATGTTTGACAAATGTTTTTGAAGTTTTTTAGGTGTCTGGCACATCTTTTAAAATAACTGTGTTTACTTTCAAACCTTAGCGTCCATAACCTAATTAATGGACCAAATTTCAACAACAGTGCTGAATAGTGGCGCAAATAGTGGTGCTTGGGTTTTAGTTGAATTTCAGGAAACAACATCTTTCTCATCTCCAAATATTCTTGGAGTAAAATGTCAAGATATGCTATCTGGGGCAAAGAAATATTTTGAGCACAAATAAGATCCACAATATCTTTTAGTTGGAGAGCCAACTGCCAAACTTCATCCTCATGGTTTTGTACTTTGTCACCAATCAAAACTGGTAGCAACCTCAAAAGGTTCCAGTTTTGAATGGCTTGTCCTGATAACTTGTCCCCATCAGGTTTGACAGCACATGGCTTTGTGAGTGCTTCAGATCCTTTGTATTTAAACTGTTTGATGCGTCTGTTTAAGAGTGAGTACGTGAACCATTGTTTCTTTTTTATAATGTGCTTCAAGTACAGTGCTAGATCATATGACAACACTCCTTCAAAAAGGTCATGACCTAAACATGGTGGCAGACCAGGCTGGGATACGTGAAAAGACTCAAGGGAATTAAAGATAGAGTTTACCTTTATTCCTCTGACGTCTTGGATGTTTTCAGCCTGGAGATCAGCAATCGCTGTGTCATACGTCTCTCGGGTGCGTGGAGGACCACAGGCATTTGGCTCAGCCTCAAACTCACTTCTTGTGATCTCACAGTACCTACAGAAATATCGAGAGCGACTGAAGTTCTCTGTAAACCCACCTATGCAATGAGAACCCAAGTTATCCCCAGCAATGCAGTAAAGACCTGCTTTTACAGTTTCTCCATCTACATTTATTCCATGTGTCTCCAATGATTTCAGGTCTGCTAACAACTTAGAGAAAACACTGGTTATTCCAAAATGCTTAAAGTCATTCTCAACACACAACAATACTAAAAACATATTATCAGTATTTGAGCGCAAATGAATGGGTAAATTTGCTAATGAAAGATAGACTGCAAGGACTTTGTGTGTCTTTTTAGCAGAGCCTAGAGGATTTACAACTTCAAATGAATCTTGGTATAAAATGAGTTTTAAGCTTTTAGGGTTTTCATTAAAGAACTGGTTACATTTGAAATTTTGACCATCATATAAATCTGTAAAAACCTCTGCATCAGGATCTCCAAACTGTTGCGACTGTACATTCCTCCATAAATTTGACTGTAAAAAGTTCTTCAGAGTTTCTGCCACTGGTATGTAGTAAGCAAATTTTGGTTTCATGTTTTCATCCATTCCCAATGCCACTTCTAGGGGCTCTGTGTATTTAAAAAGTTTTGTGAATGTCTGATTTCTGGTGTACACTGTTCTTAATTGTCCCTGATGACATGCAGAGAACAAATCTGACTCTTTAATGCAGTCACAGATTTTAGTGATTGCTTCATCTGATAGGCTCATATCATTTTTTAATACAGAACTTACTTTTGTAATTGTGTAGGCTTGACCTAACTCATGCACATTTTGCATTTCCTCAACAATAGTCTGTATAGTTGAGGCAGGAATAAGCAGTTGTCCTTGTAGTTTAAGGTAAAAGAGACACATGTTTCTGAGATAGGACTGAGAATCATTCTCTGGCATGTCAATGGTTGCACTCACTGATGGCATGGCATCATGTGTGTGTTCTGCATCATCTGTAGCAATGACATTTGGGGGGCTGAGGGCAAGTTTCCCTGTATATGTCAGCAATGCCATCAGGGGAGCATTCTTTATGATTCCTACACATGTGAGAAGTAAATGTGGATTTCTTTGTAAAAATGCGCTTACAACCACTTACTGGACATGACACAGACCTGCCTTCGCCAATATGATCCTTTAAGTGTGACACCAGCTCTTTCACTGTTTGAAAATGGCGGACACACAATGAAACCGCACATTTTAAATCCGCAACAACAGGAACAGCTTGCGGCTCAAGTATATTGTGCACACGGTAAAAATGGCCCTTGAAAGCCGAGTAAGTAGTAAAGGTTTTACTACAGTTGGCGCCAACACATTTGAAAAGACAGCGTGGCTCATTCCTATGCACTCTGCAATGTTGCACATAGCATCGTAACGTAACCAATTTCTTTTTACAAAAGACACAGGTGATCATTTTTAAAATTTCAAGTGTTTGTCTGTCCCTTTCTGCTTAATAATTACGAACTGATATACTTTTTGAAATATGGAGAATTGCTAACTTACGTCATTTGCTATTAGCACACATTTTTGCTAGGTCTCCCAAAGAAAATAAGAAAACTTACCGTGCAAACTTCAGATTTTTCAATTGCACAGTCACTCCAGACCCTGCAAAATCTTGTTTGTAGTGTGTCGATTTTTTGAAAAATCTTTTAAAATGAAAAAGTGATCCAACGATTTCTGCTCTGCTCCGACCCGTTCGCGTGTGGTGTCAGTTGAGCCCGTCAATCACGCTTTTCCACGTCTTTCCATCATTATCCAATCAGAGACGAGATTAACCCGCGCAATTTTAAACTCAAAAAGATAAGTATCGGAAGGACGCGGCTTTATTGCACAAGTATACGTCTATGGAGAGAGGCGCTGTTAGGTTGATTAGCCAGTGATGACGTTGAACTGCCCATTATGAGTATTATGAATATTGTACCAGTACTAGCTTTCTATTAAAATTATTATAAAAATAAATACAATAATAATATTAATAATTATTATATTAATATTAATAATAACAACAATAATGGGCTGTAATGCATTAAAATTTAAAGACAAAAAATATATAGCAAGGTTTAAGATTGAACAGTGCAATAGGCTACTAAAAACAATGTAATTATAAGTTTCTATTTAAAAAATATATAAATAGGCAGTAAACAGTTTCACGTTACAATTAAATTTTGTGTGAAATCACATTTGGTTGACCTCAATTAACATAATTTCATCAATGTTAAAAGGAATAATTTTGGTAAAAGGACAAACTTGTGAAGGGAATAACATATCGTTTTTGTATTTTTTAAAAAAACAGACTAAAACAATAGTTTTTGCAATATTTGCATGTCAATTTATCAAAGTTGCTTTGTTATGAGTATTGCGGTATTTCCCGGTTTCTTTTGCCAATACTTGTAACTTTAACAAATAAATTCCATTTAAATCACATACTGTTGTAGTAAATCAAACAAAAAAAAATGTTTAATAGTTTACAAAATTTCACAGTGATTTAAACAAAAAATATATGTATTTGGGTTTACAAGATATTTTTGTAGGGATTTTACAATGTTTTTATGTACATTTCACGGTCATTTTTTACTGTGTACTCTACTCCGCAGCCCTCTGACGTAATAGAAAAGCTTCTTTATAAGGCAAATGCACAGAAATACACAATTTATTAACAGAAATGCAAACCTGCTAACAGAAAAACACAGCCCATTGAATGGCAGGAAGAATCACAAACATTGAAGTTTATGGATTTATGTGATCAAATTCAAAACATCTTTGAAAAAATGTTCAAAGCAAGAAATCTGAAAAAAAAATAAAAATCTGGTGAATGATTCCAGACACGGGGAGGTTATAATGCTTTTAGAAAGAAGTTAAAACAACATTGAAACTCATGCTCATCAAACTGTGGGAGTGACTTTTAGGAACAGTTTGGGGATGGAGATTAAAACAGAACTGCTCAAATGTCAGTCTAAAAATCCCAAAAAAGAAATAGCATGTGGAGGAGGAAGTGTGTATTATATGTGTGTTATACATTGATGTGGACATTTGTACATACATGCTATTAGATAAAACTATACAAATTATGAAAAGGTAAAAATATCTATACTCACCTGCAGGTGTATTCCACACATGTGCTTTGGAGATGAAAGTATATGGGAAACTCTGCTCTCTACCTCCATCTTTGCCATCCCACTGGCAAAGATGCTTCCACAAGTGAAACAGGTGACAATACCATTGCAGGTTTTCTCTTCAGATATTCAGCACCATGAAGGCTGATAATGATGGATAGAGGTCACAATCGGCAGTAAATAATTGCTGTAAAAGAAACCAAATCTTTCTTACAGATTTTGATCTACTCTGTCATATTTATCTTCCATTTTCTTTTCTCTGATGTCGTCCAACTGCTCAGTATGAACTCCTTGATTTATGGGATTTCTTGATCAACACATGGTTTTACTTGTTACTGAAGCAATCATTAGCTGATGGTAACTGAAAATGGGCTCAAAGAAAAAAGCAACATTTGCAGCAATCCAAAATTGGACCCAGCCTCTAAAACAGACTGAGTCTGTTTAATGTCATTAACAGGCTTTTCTAATGGACATCAGAACCGACAAAGACCGTTCTGGAAAAGGGATGACATATCAAATTCAGGGATGAAGGATCCAATAAACACAAGTAAATGTAGCTCCACGTCAACTCATTACAAAGTTATCCTGACTGTGTAAAAAATGTAATTATGTTTAGATGACAGTGTTGATCACATCTGTATGTTTAAAATTCTCCTGGTGGAACAGTAAGTGCTTCAAGATGTTAAAGCAGTTTAAATTATTTTTATAGATTTGTGTCCTGGCTCAGGATTCAAATGATAAACAAGCCAAAGCAAAGAATAAACAGTGATCTCTGCAAACATTTGTCTTAAATTACTGCCCGTGGATCGTCGACAGTCAAGTGACGTTGACTTTGGAGCAGGACACCAAGCAGAGCATTAAACAAAGCGCTGAGCATTTCTCAGGAACCCAGACAAAACAGTTTCTTCCCTTTCCCACTCAGCTCTCATTAAGCCAACCTGAAACATCTGGTGAAAATCAATTTACACCAACCTCTGCTCTCGTGGCACAGGAGCTATCATTTACTGCTCTGACGAGGCCAGTCCGCGGCCACCATCAAAGCCATTACTGTAGCGGGGATAAGGAGAAGCAGGTGTATCCCTGGTCATTATACCTTTATTGTATTTTAAAGGAACCCTACTGGCTTACTGCGGACATACGTCTAACACGATCAGGGCAACAGTCCGGCTCCTTGAAGCTGAATCCTTGTAGGACAGAGAAATGCAAGAAATGAAGGCGTCGCCCTGAGACGAACCGCTGATGATGGATCATTTGCACCTTCAAATGTTTGAACCACACCAGTATATTAGAACATCCAAGTCCATCAAACATATTCAATAGGTCTCTGGGAGCTGCTTCTTATTTGCCCTACATGAGGAGCACGTTGTCTCAGGATGGTGCAGGAAAACCAGTCCAAAGCTCCCTTACTCCAAACATCACGATGTCCCCAGTAGCTATTCAAAGAGTCTCCAGCTGAGCCAATTACTGATGACAGGAATTAATAAGAGACATCATATCTCCCATTTTAACTGCTCATGAAAGGTAGCATTGAAGAAGGACTCATGTCAGGAGAATTAAAAATAAATAAATAAGAAGACCCAATCCCAGGCTGTCAAAATGTACATGAGGCTGTAATGATCACTCAGTCTTACAAACCATATCATAGACCTTAAACTTCTCATTAAACTTCAGGAGCTGAAAGGGATAAAAGTTTACAGCTTCTTCTAGTTTAGATGTTTTTCCACGATAACAATCTTTCCCAAATGGCTGAAATATTCTTTCCATCTGGCCCGACACTCATCTCAAGGCCTCATAACCGTCCTGCCTGATTGTATCCTCTACAAACACCAAGCCCCCATCCTCTGGAGTGTCTTGAATTTTCCTTTTGTCTCTCTTCTCCCACATGAACTGGGAGTTTTTCAGTCCAAGCTGTCGACTGGAATTCTGACTGGTTGGGATAGAAACTAGTACACTAACCTCAGTAACATATTATTATTATATTATTATATAATTTGGTGAGCTCAAGTGTTGAAAAAGTGACGACTATTTTGAAAGTCATTCTGGAATTAACATCTGTCCAAATTCATCCATGACTGCCAAAAGAAAGTGTAAAATTAAGTTTGTGATATTTGCACCATTGAGCCCTCTATGGTGTCTGCATATGGCAAGAGGTAGAGGCCTGAGACATTATCGTTAAAATAGTCTGAAATTGTCTGTCTGCTATAAAATGGAGCTTTATATAAATGTGTAAGTTTTGGGATGAAGGAAGTTGGGTGCCACTCACACGCTTGTGGCCATGGTGGGTCATTTTACTCAGGGAAAGAGTTAAAAAACTACAGCAGTGAAGTGCTCAAGTTGATTCTACTGAACAGGAGACGGAAGGATCAAAGCATCGAATGACCTCATCATTCATTAAATAGGAACCTACAAACACAGGACAAGGAGGTCATTGTGGTCCAGGGAGTGTTTACTTCTACTTGTCAAAGGTGCAAACAGTAGAGTACAGAGTAATATACCTGTGTGCCTTGTGGCCTTCTCATTACTCCGCCCCTCAACCCTGAAGCAGGTTCTCCCACATGCAGCCAACAGAGCATGAAACAACCTTGTCTTGTTAACACTCCACTGCTTCTCTGACTGAACTGGAAGTCTTTCAGGCGACGTGGCATTTTCACTTCCCTTTTCGACTCTCTCCTCACAGGACTTGTTTTGAACGTAGCCTCCGTTTCTACCTCTGATCCCCTGCAGCTTCCACAGCTGCTGCCTCCTCCTCCTCATCTCCACCTTCACAACTTCAACCACGTGTGGCCTTCCCGTCGTGGTGGTGTGGCTTTGCTGCGTCACGTCAGTCTGTCCACGTCTCCGGTCTTCTGTGGTATCTGTTGATGCATAAGAACACCCAGAACTCAAGCCTTTTCTTTAGCGTCATGATCTCTAGTTTGCTGTTCAGATCTGTACTGGATCGATCCTGCTTCCCCTCTAGCTGAAGTTCTCCTGGAGGCAGACCCCTTTTTTGAGTTTCAGGTGGTGTCTTGCTGAACACCTCCGTCCCTGACTGCCTTGTACATATTACGAGTGTCTGTTGAAGTGATTTCGCTGTCTAATTTTAAAATTCATTCAAGCCACAGTTACTTCATCTGTCCCGAGGCACCAGCTGAACCTGGCCTGTGTTGACCTCAGGTTCAACACAGGCCAGGTTCAGCTACCAGACCCACTCTTCTAATGAAGTTACACATCGTGAGCTTTGCTCCCACAACCGTCACTGATGTGTCACCAGTGTTGTGTGTTGATCGGGACAAGTTTGGTGGCGACTGTCATACCTTGACTCATAGTCAGCAGAAGAACGAAGGTCCAGCAGGTACGTGTCCGGAGGCCTGTTTAGCACCCTCGGGAACATCTCCTGAGTCTAGTGTCTAGTCTAGTCATATTCTGAGGGGATTAGTCCACATCTTCATCAGCTTCGTCCCTTTCTCTTGTCCCAGTTGCTAAATACAGAGAACCTCAGTGACAACTTGGGCTGAAATATGAGCCAGCTCCTGAACCTGCAGTCAAATGTATTTTGTTGGCTTCTTCAATGTTGTGATTTAACTATAAACCAAGCAGATCAAATATTTTACTAGTTTAATAATTTGGCATAGGAGTTATCAAATTGTTCAAAATTACCTGAAAGGGAAGGAAAAGTCATTTCAATTTCAATGTGCTGAGGACACGACTGTTTAGATGCAGCAGGTTCATGTGCATCAGTTTTCATACGTTTCCCTCTGACGACCCACAATGACACAAAGGTTTGCTACACAAGGTGTGTTGGTTCTACACTGCCGTGTAAAGTTCATTCTAAAGTGCTGCTGCCACTCTTACTACTGCTCTTACTCTTACTCTTTGCTTCTTATGACAGTTTACCATATATGTTCCTATGTATGTTTGTGATTTAGGTACCAGTACACAATCGGGCGTGGTGGTGTAGTGGTCTCACACTGTCACCTCACAGCGAGAAAGACGGAGGTCAGGTACTCTGAATTGTCCATCGTGTGAGTGTGAGTGGTTTGTTTGTCTCTTTGTGTCGGCCCTGCTTGGACCCCGCCGTCCCCCAATGTCAGCTGGGACAGGCTCCAGTCCCCCCGTCACCCTCTGGGGTGGAGTAAGCAGAAGAAAATAATGAATGATGGACCAATAAACAGTCATTTATTTCACAGTAATATCCAACGTGGCATGGTGGAACTCTAGGGCTGACTTTTTCTCTGTCTTCTTGGCTCTGGTACTTGGGTGTCCCAAGGCCAAACTAAAGAGCAGTTACCAGAGTTCAACCATCACCTCGGTGGTCCTGGACTGCACAGAGCTCAGATGTCCAACATCGTCCTCTCCTCTCCTCCAGAGTGAGGTTCATTCCATCCGTGAGTCCCACTGTACACTGGAGGGAATGATCATGCTGCTGTAACCCAGAATGAAGGAGAACACATTCTATGACACAGTCACCCCCTACATATGTTTGGGGGGCGGGGCCTCCCTGGTAAGAGGGGAAAAATGTAAAATATATTTTTACAAATCCAGTAATACAGTGAACCCTGGTCTATCGGGGGTCACATTCCAGAAATAACCCTGGATAGATGAAACCCTGAAGTAAACATCTTTATTTGTACAATTATTTGAATGTTTTAAGGCGGTAAAACCCCCAAACACACACTTTTCTCCACTCTTCTCACAGGCTTTAACATTCTCTCACAGTTCTCTTATTGAAACACTCTCAAAGTTCAAACTTCTTCCTCCTCCTTTTGGCTCAGACCGCAGGTGTCTTTTCTCCTGCACTTCCTTTCATCCACATTCTGGGTTTTTTCAAGCCAGAAAAAAACTTGTTTAAACTTAAACCTTAAAAGCTGAATACTTGGTTTAGGGTAGAAAACACACATCACTTCACAGTCACACTGGACTGAACATGGCTACAACGCCTTCATACTGTACGCTGTAAACAATAATACTGTACGCTGTAAACAATAATACTGTACGCTGTAAAAAATAATACTGTACGCTGTAAAAATAATACTGTACGCTGTAAATAATAACATTGTACGCTGTAAACAATAATACTGTACGCTGTAAACAATAATACTGTACGCTGTAAACAATAATTACACTAAAATAAATCCACCAAACAGGTAGACCGTGATAGGTGAACCGTTACAGCGAGGGACCGTTGTATCAACGTTTTCACTTCTAGATAACAGTAAAGCCCCTGAGCCAATCAGGACTCAGAGCACAACGACCTGTAGAAGAAATCAGTGAAGCAGCGAAAACTGAACCTCATTATAGCGAGGGTTCGCTGTAAATGTAGTTTTGACCCACTAGTGTGTGTGTTTGTAAAGCTAAAGAGTTTCAGGCAATATTCTTCCTCCAAGAGGAAGCCCAATATTAAAGGTAGAGGGGAAGCTGGTTCCAAAGCTAATTGCCTTCCAAAGCTAATTGTCCTCTTTCAAGTGGACTAAACTTTGCTACTATCTGGTCCATGATGCTTTCTCCTTTTCCTCATTCATCAGCTCCTCAAAGTGCTCTCCCCATCTTCTCATCAATACCAACCTCACTGAAACCTTCTGTACCTCCTTACCTTCCAACCTTGAGTCTTACCTCCATTTAGCTCTCTCTCTCTATCTCCTATGTTCCCAGTGTTCCCAGCGCTCTTGCCTGTTCTGGGTGAAGGTATCACATCGGCCATTTTCATCCTTTTTGCAAAGTCCAGCGCTGTCTGTCCTGCATCCCAAACCTGGGGAGAAGCTGGAGAGAATCGACCCTGGACAAGATGGAGGCTTCAGGTTAGACCACGATGGGACTGATTTAACCTGGACGTTGTTCTGAGATGAATCAAACAAGACCAGACCACCAAGAAAGGGTGAGTCAGTCAATTATTATACATTTCAAAATGTAACAGAGGAATATTTAAACAACATACTTGATGCCTGTAATACCTGTTTGGGATCAGAACTATACATTTTAAAATGATTATATAGTAATTTAGAGGATTATTTTACAGCTGTCAGCTCCAGTGGTGTGTCTCTGGTCTGGGGTCTCACATTTAGCCTTTCAGTGAGAAAAACCCACAATTACAAAGATGAGACAACCACTATGAGTACAAATACATCAAGTTGGAGGTGTGGAGTCAAAACAGCCCACGAAGTAGTTTGTGAATTTAATGTCCTCAGTTTTAGAGCGACAATGTAATAAATGGGCTCAAGATGCATCAAGGGTTTGTTAAATATAGTCATTCAAATTCAGAAGGAATTTGCTTCATGATTGCACCGTGGCTTCTGCAATGATTGCTGGTGGTGATTGGGTCGGTTGCCATATTTTTTCATTTTGTTGCGCTTTGAACATTTCTGAAGTTTCTGAAACTTAAGCATCAAAAAGTCTCCTGCAGTAAGTTACAATGTTTTATGTAATAGAGAAGCAGCAAGTTCTGAGCACCCACGGATTCAGTGTGTAATCTGTTCCTGCTGTGTCAATAAGCAGTGACACCTGTGACGGAAGAGAGAGATAGATGTTCTCAGAAACACTCACTTATTCATCTGTGATCAAGGTACTCCTGAGCAAGATGGGTTCAGAATGTAGTGAGTGTGGCGTTGCCATTTCTCCACCGTGGCTGTCTTTAATGGGTTACAAATGCTCTGGTGTCCGTATTGTTTGATTTTCAATAGAACAAAGAAGCCTTTTCTTTGGGCTATCAAAGATGATATATGAGGACCAGCATCATTTTTGCAGTATTATAGCAGTATAGCAGGACATACTACTGCATGTTGATGATATTAGAGGGTACCCTTCTATCGTTATCGTCCCAGTTGGCCCTCCTGACGGTCTTCCCCATTCTCCTGCGGCTCCCTTCTGTTCCCTCTCTGACCACCTTCGAGCCTCCAGTCACACTCCACCACATCGCCGTCCTCGTCTCCCACATTCCTTCTGGGACTGCTCTACTCTCACCAGTGCTGCCCCCCCCAGACCACCTCGTTCCCAGTAAGACGGCCAGGTCTCTGGCTGTTCAGCCCTTGTCCGCCTGTTTCCCCCCCGCCTGTTCCCTCTCCGCAGGGAAGGCTTGAACACTCACTTTTGCTTGTGCAGCTGACCGGTGCTGCCTGAGGCACCGGTTTGGGTCGGTACCTGGCTCAGTGCATTCTTTCCATAGTTTGTCCACACAGAACCACTTTTCCAGACTTCTACAGATTATTTTGTAATGCTGTTTATTCTGTAACCAACTGGTTGTGGAGACGTTTAGACGTCACATAGACTACAGGCTCTTGTTTGTGACATATGTCAGGTCATATATGTGTCATATATGTGAGCATGTAACCTGTGGAGGGACAGATGTACTTTCTTTTTCATAGTGTTATTTAAAATCCAAAAGTTTTTCGCATGTGTAATCTAAAGAACTTCAGGTTCGTTCTTCTAATCTGGTGTTTGTAGCACTGTGGTTGATTTATTTGATACGGCTGATAGTTTAGCAGTAAAGTTTAATCAGTGGGCATCAACAGTGTGTAGCTGTTGCTCGGCAACCATTTTCTCAGACTACCACAAAATGTTTCACATTAAGATGCAGCTTGTGAGAAGGTTGGGTACCGTCTTTAACGAAGGTTGGGTACCGTCTTTAACGAAGGTTGAGTACCGTCTTCAACGAAGGTTGGGTACTGTCTTTAACGAAGGTTGGGTACTGTCTTTAACGAAGGTTGGGTACCGTCTGTACCGTCTTAAACGAAGGTTGAGTACCGTCTTTAACGAAGGTTGAGTACCGTCTTTAACGAAGGTTGAGTACCGTTTTTAACGAAGGTTGGGTACCGTCTTTAACGAAGGTTGGGTACCGTCTTTAACGAAGGTTGAATACCGTCTTTAACGAAGGTTGAATACCGTCTTTAACGAAGGTTGGGTACCGTCTTTAACCAGTGGTGGACGCCCCATAGGGCATCACCCTCCTGATACAGGTGGAAAAATGTAAAATATGCTTTTACAAAGCAGTTATAAATGTTTTTACACACTAGTGTGTGTGCCTACATCAATATGAATGCTATAACTCACATTTTCACAACTGACTGGTGCACTGGTGAATCTGTGCAGACAGGCTGGTGTCGTTTCCGCCCCAGCAGTGCGGCACATGAGCCAATCGTAGACGTTTACAGGGGCAAATTAATACATCTTTGGCCATTCGGCATCGCAGAATTTTCTGGTCTCGGTGCGCTGAACATATCACCTTTTTAATGTTTAAACCAATCTTGGTTTAAACATTAAAAAATAATTTGGGATGGCGCAATATGCTTTTAATGTTTTTCAATATTATTTAAGTGTAATATTCAAATAACAATTATTTCACATAACACTCTCATTTGTGTTCAGTTGTTTTGGGTTGTGTAGCCTGAATTCCTCACCTAAAATGTACTTCACCACATTTCACCAGCACTACCTTTGACCTCACTGGGTAAAGGTAACGTGTGTAAAGGTGCGTAAAGGAAATCGTGTACAGGTAACATAGAAACTCTACTTGGTTTCTGTAATTAAACCACGTTAAGACCTGAGCCCAGGACCTTGTTCAACTGAGACCTGCCTCTGCTGTCTGGTCTGTGTTCTGGGTTTGTTGATGTCCACCAGGGGGCGCCACAGGGTTCCGCATTCGGTCCCTTCTTTATATTCACCACAGTGACCCAGATCTAAATGTGCCAGACGCTAACTTTGTTCAGGCTATTGGAATCCTGCAGAACGTCTCTGTTGCTGCCCAGCGCCTGTTACTGGGCCTGAACCTGAAGCTACTGGTGTTACTGGTGTTACTGGTGTTGGCCCTCAGCCTTCACTCTGGAGGTGACTCACGTCTCTCTTCACTGACGACTCCCTCGCTCTCTTAAGCTGCATGTGAAGCTCACACTTGGGTTTTCCTCCCAGAACCAGTTGTGTGTTTTCTTTTCTTTATCTGTGCTGCATCTTGAGATCTTTCCTCAACACTTCTGACTTTGATTGTACAGCGTCGACACCTTGCTGCTAAGTTCCCCTCGGTTTTGGGGATGGCCATCATCACTGGTGTAGGAGACCACATCACTGGTGTAGGAGACCACATTCAGACTACCTCAATGTGTACCTTCATTTCAGAGAGAAGTGCTGAACTTTCGTGTTCCTGTCAACAAGATCAAGAACGTGACATTTTAGTCTCACCTTGACTCAGAGTTCTGTATTCAGGCTGTTTCTAAATAAGACAAGTGTGGTCATTTACGGTTTTAACGCCTTTATGCCACCTTTGGGCCTGGTTTTTAAATGCTCTGGTGCTGAATCGGTTCTTTTGCTCCATCCTTCTGAAGACCTTCCAGGTTGGGTAGATGTGGAACACCCTGTTGTGGGATTTAGAGTTCTTCCTATCAGGAGTTTCTCTGTCACTGCTGTGACATCAGGGACTTGTGGGACCACTCAGATTATATTTCTTGAGATGTGTTATTCCACTGTCGGCAGATCGTGAATACAAAACAAACTTGAAAAGTGATACCTGTCACCATCTTTACCATTAAAATATCCTGAAGAATAGAGTGAGATTCTATGATAAAGGTCATTTGTTCTCATTCGGTCTGTTAAGCCGATATGGGTCTGTCAGGTGGCTCCTGAAGAATCTTCTCATCAAACTGAAGTTACAGTCTGGGGTGGGATTAAAATGACAGATTAACATTTGATACAACGGAGACCAGGATGCAAAAGCAGGAGGAATATTCAGACTGCAGACGTTTAAAGCACAGGTGGCAAATACAAGAAACAAGGCCCCTCTGTCAAACCGGGGGGAACTTGGATAAAAAAAAACATTGAACAAAAACGATTTTTTTTCCAATTTTCAGAAAAGCAGAACACAATAATCTAATTGTAAGAGCAGCATAATGAGACGGAGCGCTGGAGCGCTGAGCACAGCTCCCACGAGGGAATCTGGTCACGGGCAGCAAATGATGCTGAGGTTAAAGACGCGAGGTAACGGTGGACAGGAGGAAGCAGTCAGACAGTAGGAACACACAAGAGGACACCGGCGCACCTGAAACCAGACACACTCCACTCAAGGGGGAACGGCTTAACAAGACCGACTCTGGGATTCTGTTTCCCAATAAAAAGAAATCAAATAGCCGCTGCTTTAAAGGTTCGGGACGTACAAACACACTTTAATCTGGCCTACAGGCGGAATATCGCAGTAAAAGTCCAGCGGACCACGACGGACTCACAAACTTTAGAGAGCTTCTTTCTTCCAATTTGATTCAATTTTGCTGAGTTGGGGGGTTGGTGGATGGGGGGTTGAGAATGCTTTAAATACACACGACTGTGCTAATGTATAAAATACTGGCATCTGAAATGGGGAAAACAATTACCAATAAATGATTAACTAGGTTTTTTTAACAATGTTTTTATTTAATAATCAGATTTTTCCTTGGCCTCGTCCTGCTGTCTTTTTTAATCATCTCGTGTTTTAGCTCGAGCTAAAAGTTTTAGAGAGTTTTTTCAGGGCGAAGGAGAAAATTGAAATCACAAATGGCCGAGGCCTAATGCTGTTGGACAAGCATGCGAGCAAGACGGTCATCGCTGACATCTGCTCATGTGTTTAGTCTCTCTGATGTTAAATATAATTGTAGAAAATGCAGATGATAATGGCCCTCCAAAGGGCCCAGGGGGAATCGAAAGCATATTTCCTCCATCTGCTGTCAGGATGTGGCTCGGAGTGATGCTAGCAATAAAAGAATTCAGATTTCTGGACCTGCATGATCTGGTGGTGATGTGGCTGACCTCAGGCAGGCTCCATATTAAGCATGTTAAGAAATACTGTTCTGTATATATAAATGTTTTAATCATTTTCTTCACTTTGAAGTCTTTTTTTTCCTGTTTTGTTTGTGCTGCCAAAATGCCAAAACGGAGAAATAACGCATAAATAAGTAATTTCCAAACCGTTTTATTCTGACATTGGCATAACACACCATGAGGACGAGGACGGGGCTTTTAAAATGAAGCAGATGATTCACAGGGATAAAAAAACAAGTACGCTGATAACCTAAAGCAGAAAGAATGGTGCGGGAGAAGACATGTCTTAAATCTGATCGTGCTTGAGGTAGTGTACTTGTACGTATGAGGTAGTGTACTTGTACTAGTGTACATGCAGTGTAAACAGACTCTCTGGCAGTCTGAATAAAGGGTTCTTTTAAGGACAGAAAAATCAACAATGGAAAAAGGGTAACTGAAGATGTCCAGAAGTTACATCCAAAATGAAGGAAAGAAGCTTTTTAGAGGAAAACACACCTGAACCAGACAGAGAGGAAAGTGTGTGTGTGTGTGCGTGTGTGTGAGGTATGCGTGCGTACCCTCAGTTTGCTGTGCTTGCAGGGAAGTGAAACCTGCTGAGGAGTAATTGCTTCAGCACTAAAAGGCCATAATTAATCATAATAAAGGTCAGAAGGTCTAAAAGCTTCAGAGCTGAGCAGCAGCAGAACCCTCTGAGAGGAGAAGTGACACTTCTCCCGCTGGCGGCAGCAGCAGCGTTCCAGGATGGGATCCAGAATCCAGCTGGATCCGTTGGGGAGCCCCACGGACACACCAGTAAAACCCACACCTCCACCCCAGAGACCTCCGCTATGAATCAGTGAATTCACTGGAGAACAACGTCTGTTGAAGCAGCAGGTTGCTGTCAGGACCTGCTCCTAAATTGGGTGTGTGTTTTGTTTTAGGGCCTCTTTTATTGGTTCCAAGGCTGTTTGCTGTAGGATTGTGTTTGCTCTGGTCCCTGTTTTGTTGTTTTGTCCTTCTTACTGGATGGCTTTATGGGCCAACCATGTGGTATTGATGGTCCAGGGGAGGTTCTCAGTGACGTGCACACTTGATGCTTCTCACCCTCTTCAGTGAAGCAGCATCGACGATTGTAGCACCTGCAAACTTGAAGAAAAATAACGATGAAATTGATCAACTGGAGGCTTTTCTAGAGTCTTCTCTAAAGTGAGCTGAATAACCTGATTGGCTCAACATTCTTTACAGTTGAGTCCAAAGAGATGCCACCATCCGTTGACCCTTCAGTTCTGCCTGAAGAAGGAAAAAGGACCTTTGAGGTCTTCCAGAACTTTCTGTCTTTAAGACAAACCTGGAGTTTGACCAAAGGAACCTTTATTCTATTTCTACAGAGTGGGAGTGGTCCAAGTGTAGAACCCTGTGGGACTCCATGGCCCCCCCAGTAACCCCAGGTGGAGGTCAGCTCTAGCCTGTCATGAAGGATGGGTAAACACCACCAAACAGCTGTGACGGGTGTGACGTGGTCGTCCTCTAACCTTACCGACGTTATTTTCTAAAGGTTCTTTGAGAGTCACCTGAGGAGCATGTGGGTTTGTGAAGCAGGAGAAAGGCAGGACTCTGAATCAGTCAGGTGTGACACAAGTTCAGCAGATACGACACAACACGACATTTCTTCAGTTTAAAGCTCTTCTTTAACTCGTCGGGCCTTTCAGAGGCAGACTTCCTGTCTCAGGTTCTGTTCTTGGTCGTCTGAGGGGCATCCCTCTGAGTCAGGCTCTTCCTCAAGCTGGTTCGTGGACGGGGTTGGGAGGCCGGCGGCTCAGCTCTGGTTTCTGTCAGACCACGACGGTTTTGGGGGGGGGGCAAACTTCTCTCTTTGTTCGAGGGTTTCACGGCAGAGGCGTCGTGTTGGAGACGGAGCGTCCCAGCCCTTTTGTTTTTGTCTCGCACACACACGTTCACAAAGTTGTTGACTGTCGAGGGAGCGAGGACAAACTGCAACTTTAAGACGCCGACTTCCCCCGATAAAGCGAGAGACCTCACGGTCTGTATTACAGCCTTGTTAAAGCTAAACTTGAACTTGAGCTCTTTCTCTGCTCCTCTCCTCACTACCTAACGTGGCCAGAAGGGGGCGCTGTCCTTCTACTCGCTTCAACGTGGCCTCAATTTCCTTCAAGAAATGTGTTCGTTGTTCATCAACACAAAAACAAACGGAGCTGCCAGCTCCACGAGCGCTCTGCCCAAACACTAAACGGTCTCACACACGGCGTGCTAGCAGAGCCGCTGACGCGAGGACTGCCGCCGCTCCAGCGCACGATTTCGTGAATTCCCGACTCGCCACATCAAAGCGGGAGGGGTTTTGTTCTCCACCAGGGTTCATGTGAAGCCCTCTCCGGGGCTGTGTGTTTGTTCAACAACCTTTAAAGATGAACTCAGGAGCTAGCCTCGCTGCTCAGAGATCGGACAACAGTCAGGATTCAAGGTGCTCACACACTGAATTAAAGCTCAGGAATCACTTTTAATTACTGATAATGACCCTCAAACGTGGAGCGTAGGCTTTGGATTTGAAGCAGCTCACACAACCTCATTAGTATGCCGTATTGCACAAGAGTTTGGCTGGAAAAGAACCGTTCAGCTCTGGAATTACAGTCGTACGTGACCGGCACCATCGCTCATAAACACACTGTCACTGAAGCATTTACTGCAATAACCGAGTGATGCATGAGCAAATTAATTATATTAATTTTGGTTTGTTACTGATTTGTCACAGCATCTCTTCGCATTAGACTCACGCTATAAATCAGAACCAACCAGAAGAAGAGCAGGCCTCTGCTACATTTTTCTTCCCTGGATCGTGTAGCTGGGTCTTTGCGCCACCCGTTATCACTTCAACCTTCTGTGCGCGCTGCCTGACCTCTGTACGCGAACCCGTCAACATCGGGAGACATGGACGCCGTCCCCGTGCAGGAAGCGTGTCCTCGTCGGTCACGGAGGAGCTCCTGAAGATGTGTCACCCTCTGCTCTTATTAGTTCTGGGCTCGGTCTTGATCTCCAGGGGAAACAAGTTAAACGGAGCCCAGACGTAAAGATAAACACGTAGGGAGCCTGTGAACGCGCACGTTTATCGGGCTGGGCTCCACCCCTGCGCCGCGCCGACAGGCTTCGGCGGGCCGCGGCGCTCTGCCTTTGGAGCGTGGACGGGACCGAACGCTCAGGTAGAGCTGCCTTCACATCTCCGTCTCCTTCCTCTCCGTCAGCATTTATTGGAAACAGGTCTGAAACATTCTCGTCTGGAGCGCTTGGTGAAGTCGTGAAGTTGTTTGAGTATATAAATAAAGAATATTGTGAGAGGAAAAGCAAAAGAATAATGTTGAATGAGTCCTTTAACGTCTCTAAACAGAGTAGCAGGAGAACCTTCAGGAATGTGCCTTTTCTTCTGTTTGTTTTTTTTGTCTATGATTTATTCTGAAGTCTGAAAATGATTTAGCATCCTTTGTAACAAGCATCTCTGGACTGTGTGCAGATATCACTATCAGCCACGCTGGTCTGCAGCCACAAGCTGCATGGAGTTCTAAATGAAAAGCAAAGCTTTGGCCACTTGAGATGCGTTTGCGGTTTGGAGTTGCAGCTCGGCGACATGACGTTATCCAAAAAGCTGCGTGTTATTGTGGCATCGTGCTCTTCACACTCGAGACCATTTGATCTTTATCATGTACGATCGAAGTCATGTCAGGAACATTCTTGTTCTCAACAGCAGAGACATAAACATTGTGATCACCTCAGGGATCCACCGAGGACGACTCTTTGTCAGCAGATTTACTGACTGCATATTTGTGTAGAATATAATTTAGAATTGGACAAAAGCAGTCAAGGGTGTAAAACATACGGACACAAATGAAGTGCAGATGGAATAATTAATCCAATTTAACACAATAATAACAAACACACGTCTCCCTCTCTGTTACCAGGTCTGAGGGAGTTATGAGCTTGATCCCCCAAATATAAGTACAGTGAACCCTGGTCTATCACATTTACACGGTCCAGAAATAACCCTGATAGATGAAACCCTGAAGTAAACATCTTTATTTGTACAATTACTTGAATGTTTTAAGGCGGTAAAACCCCCAAACACACACTTTTCTCCACTCTTCTCACAGGCTTTAACATTCTCTCACAGTTCTCTCATTGAAACACTCTCAAAGTTCAAACTTCTTCCTCCTCCTTTTGGCTCAGACCGCAGGTGTCTTTTCTCCTGCACTTCCTTTCATCCACATTCTGGGTTTTTTCAAGCCAGAAAAAAACTTGTTTAAACTTAAACCTTAAAAGCTGAATACTTGGTTTAGGGTAGAAAACACACATCACTTCACAGTCACACTGCTGGATTGAACATGGCTACAACGCCTTCATACTGTACGCTGTAAACAATAGTACTGTACGCTGTAAACAATAATACTGTACGCTGTAAACAATAATACTGTACGCTGTAAAAATAATACCGTACACTGTAAACAATAATACTGTACGCTGTAAAAAATAATACTGTACGCTGTAAAAAATAATACTGTACGCTGTAAAAATAATACTGTACACTGTAAACAATAATACTGTACGCTGTAAAAATAATACTGTACACTGTCAACAAAAATACTGTACGCTGTAAAAAATAATACTGTACGCTGTAAAAAAGAATACTGTTTACTGTAAACAATAATACTGTACGCTGTAAAAAACTAATACTGTACGCTGTAAACAATAATACTGTACGCTGTAAAAAATAATACTGTATGCTGTAAAAATAACACTGTACGCTGTAAAAAATAATTACACTAAAATAAATCCACCAAACAGGTAGACCGTGATAGGTGAACTGTTACAGCGAGGGAACATTTTCATTTCTAGATTCTAACAGTAAAGCCCCTGAGCCAATCAGAACTCAGATCAAAATGAGCTGTAGAAAAAATTCACGAAGCAGCGAAAAGTGAACCTCGTTATAGCGAGGGTTCACTGTAAAGGCATCTTAATGTTCTCTTTTATCTCTGAGATCAAGACCATCTTGTAGCTTAGCGCATACCTGAAGAACCCGCCAACACAGTTATCAAGCTTTTCCACAAAGACTTCAAATGTTTGGTTTTTATTTTTACGTTTCTATTCCAGTTTGACAACAGAAATCAGTCTGTGGAAGGCAGAGGGTCAGGCAGCCCCCACCACCTTCATGGGCCAGGAGGGCGTGAAGAACCGACTCTGTGACCGCAGCTGTAGGTCCCCGTTGTCGGACTGATCAAGACGACATTCGCAGCTTTAAGGAAGGCGGCTCCAGCCCCGAGCAACACTCAGAAACCAGAGGGAACACTCCCAAAAGTAATTTTTACATATAAAATATACTGTTAGAAAGCAAAAGCTAAATAAGTCCAGTCAGGAATTTATTATCAGAACGTGATCTGTTTAATGGAGTTAACATCCTACAAGAAATCTTTGGAAAAACCAACAATAGTTGGCTCCACGTGTGCCAAAGTTCCAGCTAAATGATTGAGGGAGGAAAAATATCCCAAAATAACCCAACCTTTCCGCCCGTGAGTTCAGTGGGAGGAACCAATTGGACGTAAATTATTTTCCAGATCTTATTTTCTTTCAATCTGACTTTGATGGTAAATCCATAAATTAGAAGCAAACATATTTGTCTCTGGCTTGATTTCATTTCTGTAAAGACATATTATTACTTTTAACTGCAGCTGAGGGTGTTTTGCTGTAAAATCGTTTAGCTAATAATTGAAATAACATCTTTTGTTTCTATCAAATGTGTATCAAAACTGCATCTGTAACCAATTGTTACAACTATTGTTTAAATGTGTGAGAGGAAGTGAAAGAAATTGGAGCTTCATGTAGGTTATACAAAGAGAAAGAAAAAGGGGCTGGTGGTAACATAAAGCATATGTGGATGTTACAGGCATTACAACATCAGTCTTTTTAGAGATACTTTTGTCTGAAGTCTTTTATATCATCGGTTCAATCAATTTTCAACAGCCCAGCAGGAGTGAGTGCTGTTGCACTGGTGTTCCTAATAATACAGTACAACACAAAAGAAAACTATTTATACCGCATCCCACAATCTGATAATGTTCTTTATGGAAAAACTGATGGTGACCTACGTTCTCCCCCGACTCTCCCCGCCGAAGCCTTAAACGGGGGGTTTCTTGCTTGCGCGGCTCCAGCGGGGCCCTCCGGGGGGGCCGCGGCTGCGGGGCCACTGGAGAACCACCGTGGAGGTGGGTTTGTAAAGTCAGCGCCTCCTCACCTTTGTCCGCCGTCCTGATCTGCTGTGGGTCAGCTTTTACAAGAGATCGATCCACGAGGGTGACGACGCCGTGGCAACAGGCCCGTCAGCGTGAACACCACCGCCGGGGCCCGCCATGCGGTCTCAGGCAAGACCAGTTGAGCCCGGGAGTCCATAGTAGACACATGTGCACCCATCAGGAACGGGGCTAGGACCAACCGGGAGGTGAGGTGAGTCTCTGTGGGACAGACGGGAACGGGGACCCCCAAGGGGGATTTGGTTGAGTTTGACAGGGCCCAGTTGTGACGACCAGGTCAGAACCTCTCTGGGGCTCTGGTGGGGGCTTCCTGGTCTCTCTACCTCAGGGGTCTCCAGGTCCCCCCCCAAAGGGCCGTGAGGCTGCAGGTTCTGGTCCCACCAGTCCAGCTCACCCAGTTTGACCAGTCAGCTGTTGAAGACTCAGATGAGTTGATGAAGTGAGTCCAGTCTGGTGCTGCTGCTGCTGGGTTGGACCAGAACCTGCAGCCTCACGGACCTCTGGGGGGGACCTGGAGACCCCTGGGGGGGGCCTGGAGACCTCTGGGGGGGACCTGGAGACCCCTGGGGAGGACCTGGAGACCCCTGGGGGGGACCTGGAGACCCCTGGGGTAGAGGCTTTGACCAGTCCTCTTCAGAGACCGTGGCCCCTCATCCCCGAGGCTGTGGTTGTTGACTGGCTGGACCAAACCCTCTCTGTGGAAGAGCTTGGACGTCCCTGTTGGTGACCATGGAAACAACATTCCCTGACGTCGGTGGTCCCTCACAAGGATAACGCTCCCTGCCACGAAGCAAAACAGGAACAGATCTCAAAAACAGGTCCGGGGTGCTGACCTGACCTCCAGATTCCCCAGATCTCGATCCAATCGACAAGCAGGTCCGATTCACAGAGGCCCCACCTCCACCTCGAACGTCGGAGGATTTAAAGGATCTACTGCTAACATCTTGGTGCCAGATACCACAGCACACCTTCAGGGCTGCAGAGTCCACGCCTTCACGCGTCGGAGCTGTTATCCAGCCGGAGGTGGACCGGCACTATCAGGAAGGCGCTTAGAATGTTCTGCCTCATCTGTGTGTAGTGTCGAGCATTCAACAATTACAGCCTCGGCGTTTTCACCTCAGCAATGAAAATAGCTTTTTCCCAAATTACACTTTAAAAATGAAATCAGAGGAAGAATTCTGTTCTGTGTTGATGTGAAGTTACCAACTAACGGGGAGGAATTAACAGAATGTTTCTGGGAATTCTGCAAATCTAGAACTATTTACGTGGAAGACGGTGCCAGAAATCCAAAGTGCAAACATATTGCCGTGGGAGAAAATGTATGAGAGTTACAGTTGTAACAGGTCTGATCAAAACGCTGAACATTAGACGGAGGAGGAACACATCAGAGGAACGGGCCCTTAACGACGGTGGGAGAGGGTGATGGATGGCACCACACGTGGAGGGTATTATTGTCAGAGTAAGAAAAATTCCTCGAGGCATGTACGCATGCATGCCACACACACACACACACACACACACACACACACACACACACACACACACACACACAGTTGAAACGAAGTGTCACTTAAACAAGATCTAGAAGCTCTAACAGGAAATAACCACAGCACTAAAGAGCTAAATAAGATAAACAAGCTTCACAGTTATTCAATTTTAAATAAATGTTTAGTGTGTTTTTTTGTAATAATTTTATCTCTACGTTCTCAAAGACATTCATTTCAAAGAGAGGAAAAATAAATGTATATAAGTTAGGGCTGTCAATCGGTTAACAAAATTTAACTTCGAATTAACTACTTTCTTAAATTAACTATTTTCTGTCTTTAATTGCAATTAATCATGTTTGTATTTTGTCACATTTATTTAATTTAATAAAAAGTGATTTATGCAAGCTGAAAAAATTATGTTGCAATAAATGCAGAAAAAAGACAAAGAATTGAATTGCAATGGAATTCAAAGTGTGTTTAATATAATTTAATTAAATGTTTGCCACCACAGGAAATAAACAAAACTGCGTTAATTTATTTTTTTTAAACCTCATTAAATATTTTATATTAATCTCCAAGATGAACGTGTTAAATTTGACAGCACTAATCTAAATGTAAAAGCGTCTTTTAGACACGCCTTGACTTCTCCCCAGTGTGTGTTCACCTGGGCTTCAAAAGGTCACAAATTAATCGATTTTCAGAGCCGCTGCGGAAACGATCTTCCTGCCCTCTTTAACCAGACTGTCGACTGCAGTTTTTGACATGTTAATGCACTGCGTTGTGTGTTTGTGTGCCGTTGTAATGCACAAGCGCACGAGTGTGTGTTCAGACTTTAAACTTGCCCCGCCACAGAAACATTCACGGCTACACCGACTACAAGCAGGCATGTTTCTTGTTTTCCACTTTACTGGCTGTCATCAGTCACGGTGTTGTGTTGGTTTAGGATGTGTTGAAGATAAAAGTTGAGTGGAGATAACATTAAATATTATCTCTGGGGCACAAAATGGTCTTTCCAATATGGTTTTCAAGTCATTTTACTTTTGTAAACAAGTGTCTTTAATGGAGTTAAGAGAGGATACCAGTGAAACACACACACACACACACACACACACACACATACACACACACACACACACACACCCTCTGTTTGAAGTTATCCACCCGTCTTTAGATGGTTTTAAACTGTGATATCAAATAAACTCTTTCCCATAAAGGCGAACTTACAGCGATGCCAGTCAGAATGATCCTGTCAGATAAAGACACAGATGAAATTTAAAGCACCACTTCATACCAGGTACACATGGAACCTATAAAAGTCTCTCTCCGAGACGCCCGCTGTGTGAGAAGTGGAGGCGACTACGAGTAAATTCAACCATCAAAAGTCCACCGATTATGTTCAGCGGACCTCGGAAACCGCTATCAGCGCTCCCTTTACATTAAAACTGGACTTTGCTGAGTCTCGCTAGTTGTCCGGGTTTAATCCACATTCCAGTTTTGCAGCAACATTTAAACCTTTAAAATAGTTTCCCTCCCAAGCTCGGCAGGCTTTCTGATATTATCGTTTCTGCTCTTTTTAATCGTTTCATCCCTACGCTTGGTCGGTGCGTCCAGCGTGGAGGCTGAAATATCTCATCCCTGTGTGATGATGGATTGGCATGAAATTCAGTACAGACACACCAGTCAACATGGGATTGTTTTTTTCTAGATCCAGCGCCAGGTTGACATTTTTGCATTAAGTGAAATATCTTGACAACCTTTAGACGAATTTCCATGAAATCTGGTGCAGATGTGCATGGTTCCCAGATGACACATCCTTTCCTTCAATCATTTTATTTTCCTTTCACTGTAAAGTGTGTTGTGCAACGAGTGGACAGAGACCGTGACTAATGATACAGACAGACGGGCAAATAAAACCTGAAATGACCCATAATCCTCTGATACTAAACGGGATTATAAAGCCCTGTGGCCTTCCCCATAAACAAGCAGACTTCCTGACAATAGGTAAAAGGTTTTGCCTTCATTTCAGAATCAGAAATACTCAGAAATTCTCCTAGTTTCTAATGAACTATAAAAAAAAAGAGAGCGGGAGTTTTAGGTTGTTTTCAGGAAGTTGGGTTGATCCGGGCCCTCCAGGCGAGATACCGAACCCCAAAAGAGTTTAAATGTGCTCGAACAACCTGCACGAGGTCGTCAACCAGTTTGACAGAGAATTTGATCACAAGTGTCTTCAGCCACATCAACCCAAGGTTGAACCAGGAACAGTCCCACTTCAGACTGATTCAGATCTCCGTCTTTTTGCTTGAGCTGACGTAAAACCAACCTGAGAACCCCAAAACCAAATCTGCCCGATGGGAGGAAGAAGGAAATGTACTGGACCTGCCAAGAGGGGACAAATGAAACAACACGAGTCAGGACCAGAGACCAAGCTGGTGTCCTCAACGCTCCAGCCATTCAGAGGCACACACACACACACACACACACACACACACACACACACACACACACACACACACACACACACACACACGCACACACGGGCTCGCGCACAGTCTGACAACAAAAGTTAAAAGGCGAGCTTCACACTTAGGCCAAGCCACAGGAAGATATTAAAGCAGCAGGGTCCTGCCAAAGCATGTAATAAACCTGAGTTACACACTAACAAATACTAAAGCAGCGAAGACGCCGCTGTGCACCTTCCACGGAGAGACACTAAAACAGCAAGCTGCCATCAGAATCCATCTTGCAACGCCGCGCGCAAGTGCCGACGCCGCAGACGACAAAACTCGCACTTGAAAAAGGCCGTCAGGGCCGATCAGCGCCTGGCGCGTGGCTCAAAGGCGCGACGGACAGCCTCGCCGAGGCGCGGCCCGCGTCCGCTTTTGTGACGGTAATTATTAGTAACACCTACACAACTTCACACTGGAGATAAAAAAGACCTTTAAGCAGAAACACGTGATGTTTTCAGTCCATCAGGTCAAAGAATTCGTGACTCGGTCCTGCAGGTTTGGAGCCGAGCTGCCGGTTCAAATCCCCGGGGCACAGGTTTGGATGGCAGAGGTAAAAGGCAGCACTTGCCCTCTCCGCTGTGGGCCCTTGAGCCGGGCCCCTAAATCCTCCCCAGGCCCCACATGGTGGTACTCAACTGCTCCCCAGGAAGGGGCGAGTGGAGGGGACACTTTCACCACCGCGGGTGATCAAGAAAACGAACTGGAGGAGGAGCTGGGAGGGCTGAGTGGAGGGGTGGTGATTCAGCAGGACACAACCTTCCCAGTTCAGAACTGGTCAGTCACCAGTGGACGGGCTGTTGGTGGGGTAGAGGATCTGCAGGTGAACCACACCACGGTCTGCCTCCACTGAAGGACAACGTGCAAAGAAAACACTCGTCTCTCTCAACTCCATGTTTGAGATCAACTACCTTGATCCCAGAGTTGGGCTGTTCTGGTAGGATTGTCCTGGGTTGGGTCTCCCAGTGAAAGCTGTGCTCCACAGAGCATCAGCAGGATCTTCTCCGTGGAAGAAGATCAGTCAGGAGATGAGATGAAACCCTTTTCAGGGTGTTGGAACAAGGAACACTCTGAAGACATCAAGAGGAGAAGCGTTGACCACTGGTGGTGTCACCAAGAGAGTCCCTGCAGACCTGAAGACCAGACCTGGTCCGGGAGGCTTCAGGAGACCCCAGCAGCGTTACTGGAGATGTTCTGGTACCAGCTGTGTTCTACATGTGACAACAACCTCCTGTGCTTGTCTGGGCGAGGAGGCCCAGGCCTGAAACCAAGGTGGACCTTCTGACCGTGAGTCCAAACGGTGTTTGGTGAACATCAAGAGTGCACATCAAAGCAGCAGAGTGGAGAAGGGTGGAGAGCGCTGGGCTCCCTCAGCTGGAACCAGGACTCTTGGTCAAGGTGGAGGCGATTATCAACCAGTCGGTTCTGGAACAAAACCTTCAGACTTCCATTAGAGAAGATGAAGATGAAGAGGAATTTCACCTCTTAGCATCCGTCCAGATCAACAAAGGCACGGCTTCACCAGAAGATTAAAGATTTGGACGGGCCCAGACCCGGCCCTGCTGGAACATCTGCGGGGGGGTGTGAGCGCCGGAGACGCCCTCAGACGGACACATCTGGAACACCTTTGAGGAGCAGAGTGGTCAGACGGAGCAGAGTGAGCAGAGGGTGCCAAATGGAGATGTACAACGCTGATAGACTCCTACCCAAGAAGACGGAGTCCTGGAGTCGAATCAGAAGACGCTTCAACGGGCTTGTTTTCAGGGTGGGTGAGTTTACACAATCAGGCCTGATTTATCTCAGTTCAGCTCAGCTGTTGGTCGTAGACGTCAGACATGGAAACGGTCCTGACCTCATTCCTGCTGGTCTCCTATTTTTAATCTGGGTTGTGTGTGTGTGTGTGTGTGTGTGTGTGTGTGTGTGTGTGTGTGTGCATCAGAAATGTCCATTTGTCCTGTTGAAGGCGCCAACACTTTCTGTAGAAAAGTTTGTGTTGTTTAAGTTAAAATTAGTTTTTGTCATTTTTACAGTACAGTACCTACGACACGTCTCAACGGGAAAATGTTTCCTCTTGTTACGAAATCAATTTCAAGGTTAGAAAGGTAAAAACACGCTACCGCTGCTACTCGCAGCTCGCGGAGAAAGGGATGCGTTTGGTTGATCTCTCCAAAGAATACGGCCGTAATACATCGACGATAACACGGTATTAAAACAACGTTGGTTGCTAGTGATGACGCTATCGTAAGATTAGCCTGTAATAAGGTTCACGTTGTTCCTGGAGAAGCCTTGCGCTGAATTCATACATTTATTATGCGCTAATCTAACTGTAACACGTATTTGTTACATGTTTTGATGCATTTTTAGGATTTATTAAAAAATTATGTCCAATTTTTGGGGGCTTGGAACGGATTAGGGCATTTACGTGGAAAACGCGTCTCTACTTACGAAATTTTCAGGTTAAGAAACAACTTTGGGAACCAATTAATTTCGTAAGTAGAGGTCCCGCTGGAGTTAAATCTGCCTTATCTTAATTTTCTTACATTATCGTTCCAATCCTTGTCCATCGTATCTCCCTGACATCATCAAACATATTTGCTTTAATCTAAAACATTTCGAAATGTATTGATTCAGAGATATTTTCTATATGTTTGGGGACAGTCTTCTGAACTCCTTGGTGTGTTTTTGGTGGTGAACAGGTAACTGCTCAGGTAACTACAGCCTACAGGGGCCGGTGTGTGGCAGCGGGAAGTTGTGTGATTGTATTTGTGAATGTGGACACTCACAGCCAGGATCCTCCCAGCTGTCTGAAACAAATGAACAGACGAGCTTGTGTGTTCTCTCAGCTGCCTCGTCAACAGGCCACGCCGAGAGTGGAGAAGACGTAACAAATCACCTCCGTCAGCAGCAGCCACGACTACCTACCAGGTAAGACTGCCACTTCCAACATCTGGACCTCTGGACATGCTGCTGCTCAACCTGAGAGGAATCGGGGATTCCTAGAGAGACTCTTAGGCTCTACCAACAGGAAATTTACAGTTTTTATATCCATCTATCCATCTATCCGTCTATCTATCTATCTATCTATCTATCTATCTATCTATCTATCTATCTATCTATCTATCTATCCATCTATCTATCCATCTATCTATCTATCTATCTATCTATCTATCTATCTATCTATCTATCTATCTATCTATCTATCCATCTATCTATCTATCTATCTATCTATCTATATATACACATCTATCTATCTATCTATCTATCTATCTATATATCTATCTATCTATCATCTATCATCTATCTATCTATATATCTATCTATCTATCATCTATCTATCTGTCCGTCCGTCCGTCCGTCCATCCATCCATCCATCATCTATCTATCTATCTATCTATCTATCTATCTATTTATCTATTTATCTATCTATCTATCTATTTATCTATCTATCTATTTATCTATCTATCTATCTATTGTTTTGTTGTTTTCTTTCTGGTCTTTGTTCTTTGGATAATCTTCAATCCACATTTTACCCTCAACCACCCCTCAGAAGTTGTGAGCACCAGCCAAAACATCCTCACTTCTCAAAAATACCACTTTGATGGTAAAATGAAAGAATGACAATCACACACACACACACACACACACACACACACACACACACACACACACAAACCAACAAACTTCCATCTGTCCTGTGTTCATTTGTTCCTTCTACACAGGTTGGAATCAAGGAGTCCATCCTGTGTAGAACATAAGAAGAAGCAAAAACTTAATGAACCTTTATGAAGTGACCAGTAATAAAAGCAGCTGTCACAAGACTACAAACGTGGTATCATTCAGACAGGCCGGCACACATCTCTCTTAGTTCATGTTTGAGAGCCTTGGATTCACTCAAGGAAATGAGCCCAGACAGTTGAGAAGGTTCTAAATGTGGTTCCAGGAGAACCACAGGGGACCCTGACCTGGGAACGCTACACCGCTTCCCTGTGGAAGAGCGGGAGCTGCATGTGCTGTGAACTGGAGGCAGCCCATCGAGCACCTACACACAGTTTTGATGAATTCTTTATTATGTTTCAAGCTGGAGTCAAAAACAAGAGACACAGGTGGGGTGTTGAAATTTGGGAATGGGGGACACGGAAGTGTGCTGCTGACAGCGGGGTGAACCTGTTGGGAATCTGCTGTGGTACTCAGACATTACACCTTTCACTCTTCTCACATGTCATGTCAGGTCACCCTGAAGCGTCCCCACAAAGAGCATTTCATCACAAATACCAACGGCACTGTACCGTCTGGGTCCATTTAATCACTTTAATCAACTCAGTCTTGGGTAGCAGTCGCTGATGTCTGTTCCTTCTCTTTGGGTCTGTGGATAAACCCCAGGAAGCCTGAAGGCTCCTGCTTACATTTTTATAAGATCTATAAGTTTCATAAGTATAAAGGAGTCCAGTTTGTTCAGGACATGCTAGAGTTCATCTATACTCTATATGGTTTTGTCCTAAGAACTATTGAAGTCAGGCAACTTGGTGAAGTTGTTAGTGGACTGAGGGAGGAAGCCGGAGACCCTGGAGGGGCCCCACGACCCTGGAGGGACCCCACGACCCCGGAGGGACCCCACGACCCCGGAGGGACCCCACGCAGACGCAGGGGTCTGAAGCCTATCTGTTTGTTTTCCTCAAACTGCTGACTCACATTTCTGTAACATGACATAGGTGAGCTAATTGATGTCAGGGGTCGACGGATCACTGAGCCGTTTACGCCCCTTTGGTTGTCATGGCGATGTGTCCACGCTGAGGGGGACGCGGGTAGGCTCTGACGAATACTCATTTGTTATGATGTCAAACTCATGCATGAAATGACCGATCACCACATCTGCCAGGCCGATTGAAGCACATCGGCAAAAAGAAAAGAGAGTATTGCTGTCAGAATGGTTTCTGTCTACATCAGGATGCGCCCCCCACCCCCACCCCCTCCCATCTCCTGAGGAGTGAGTCTCATTTGGCAAAATATTCCAGTAGAGTATCGTGATCAACGCCAGATGTGCTATGCACAAGAAGCGAGCATCTGTAGCGGTCTACCAACACAGTCATGCATTTATCTGTGGGGAAGCAAAATTTGTTCCATCAGTGTCGATTGCACATCACATAACGCTGCCTTTGTTCTGTCTGCGGCTGAAGTGGGTCGCGTAATCTTATAATGCGCAGTTTAAGTGGGGAGGTTGTAAGCAGTTACACAAAGCACTCAAAAATGTTTACGTTCAACAATTTTTCCTATTGGAGTGTTTATGGCAGTTTTGGAAGCATTATGTGCAGCAAATACAACAATGACTTCTCAAAGTCAGCAAAATTTAAAAAAACCCTGGTGAGCTTGGAAATAAAAGTGCTGACTGTGTCAGTGCAGCCAGATCTTTTTTGGATCTGGGCCGTTTCCGTGGAACTCTCATTTCAACAAACATGGACGGGCTCAGGAAATATTACAATGTTCATTTTTTATTGCATCTTTGATGAGGGTTTGGTTTACCGCACACCCAGCGATGTGCCTCGTTCCAAAACCGCTGCTAGGGACTCCTTTATCTGTAGTAGTGTTTCATGGCTCCTCTCTCCTTGGACAGTAGTGGTGGTGGAGTCTGGTGGTAGGGGCTCCAGGTACCAGATGAGAGAGATCCATATCTTTCTGAAATACACAGCTACATCGTGATACTGTAGAGGACCAAGGGTCAAATTAGGGGGTGTGAGGGCAAAAGGTTCCATGGTGGCTTCCTCTGGTGAAAGGGGGTGTCAGATTCTGCTCTGCCTACTTTCTGCCTACTTCTGCAGCCAGCTAACTCATTCTTCCCCCCAGCTCTGCCAAGCTTCAGCACCTCACCTCTGATGGGGAGGGAGGCCCCCTTCTCCCAACACTACAGAGTATATCAGAAGCCCCATCGCTCCTTCTCCCATTGGAAGCCAAGAGAAATGATGGCAAGCGCTCCCTGGGGAGTGGGGGCACTGGAGAGAGGATGCCATTGAACATTTACTTGTCTGGACCAAAAGCTGGCTTATATTCACTCAGGTAAGACCCTGAAGTGAACCGCCAACAGCCCCACGCACACCAGCCCTCCACGCTGCCTCTGAGGACCCCACAATGGGGGCTTTGTCCACCAGGGGTGGAGGGGAGACGAGGGGAGTCTAGAGACAAACGGGGCCCACATCAGAGCACGGAAGGGCCATCGTTGGAGCCCTTCATCAATCCAGGACTCCCGGTCTTCACCGCAGCATTCCAAAGGAAGGAAGAGTGTAAGATAAGGCTCCAGAAGCCCAAGGTGCTCCCAACTGCTCTCTTTCACTCTCTCACTCACTCGCTAGTTTATTTGCTCCTTTTCAACACATTCCTAAAAGAGGCACATGCAGGAAAAGGAGGGTTGAGACCTGACCAGCATGTGGATATGGCCCAGTCGTTCAGAGCCCCTTACATCTGCACTCTGGGGTACGAAAGCACGCGAGTGCATGTGCACAAATGTCATATTGTGTGTCCTTTTCTGTGACTGGCTGGTCAGAGTGTCCATAAATCTCCTCTTTGGTCTTCCATTCCGGCTCCTGGCCCAGGCTCACCCTCAGCTTTCTTCTACCAAAACCTTCTCTATCTCCCCTCGGTGCATGTCCCTTCCATCTCAGTCTGTCCTCTCCACGGTATATATTTAATGTACGTTATCCCTCTGATGGTCCCATGTCTCTTTCTATCCCCGTCCCTCCTGAAGAGGACTACACCGCCCCATGTGGACCGGCTCGGCATTAACCCGCCTTGCCGTCTGGCCAGAGACGATACCGTGGCTGTTTTGATTTTTTCTGTGTTGATGTCACTGCCTGTTTCACACAGTGAGTCATTAAAAACTGCCTCCAGGAAGCCAGTAATGGTAACAAGCCTTCACTCTCTCTTTGATGAATTAGAAATGACTTTACCTCCCATCGCTGCTCTGCTCGTTTCCCAAACAACACATGGTCAGATTTCCTGCCAGTCCCTTGTTTCCAAGAACATGTCCCACACTCTCTTTTGAAATACTTCATGAACTCTTGATTTTGTAGTGGATTGTGTGGTCCTTCTGGCCCCAGTCAGGTCTGATGGGGGGGGGGGGTCACTAATGATGATGATGATGAAGGGATGAATGGGTGTCAATGTGAACGGGGAAAGGAGGAGGGACCGTGAGAAGAATGTGCATTCTTTCCGAGTTGGGTGAAGAGAAGCACAACAAGTGTACTAACTCTCTGGGTCATCCGGGTTAGCCCCCCTCCTGTGATAGTGGAGTGAATGTCGAGGGCTCATCATCGCTGGGTCCACAAACTGAACCCACAACGGCGGTGTTGCTTTTATAAACCTGCCCTCTGGAGCTTTCACTGTGTTACTGTGGGATAAAAGTACTTTTCTGTTTCTGGTAGTTAAACGCTTCTTTCTTTGGAGTTCCAGCGGCTGCACAGGAAGCTGTGGTGAAGAGTCTCTGGAACATCACGTCTCCTAACATGAGCCTTTATTCCAGACGGATCCGGCCAGCTCAGGCGCTGGCTACACGGAGATTTGAGCAATTTAGAAGAGAATTTCAAACAAAGTTTGTTTTACTTTACTTTTGTGGAAGAGAAAAATAACCGTAACTTTATTGAAGCCACAATGAAAGTTGAAGAAAATAAAAGTTGATCAGTTGAGTCAACTACAATAGCTCCTCCGTCACTCACAACTGATCTGATCTTGTACTCAGATACAGAATCACAGCAGTTATCCCCTAAATATGAAACACTTTGAGACATATCTTGTCAAGGTTTACAGAGCCGAGGTTTTGAAATCGTACAATGGGCGGACAAAGGAAGGACAAATAAGACTCACCAAGTAGAAATCACAACTTCCAAACAGCGTTAAATTCTAAGTATTTAATCACAATACTAATTTACTTGTGAAATAAAGCACATCATAAAGAGTTACAGCAAATGTGTGCTATTTCTACATGGTTAAAGCGCCAAGTACAATTACAATCTTTATGTTGTAGTGATATAAGAAGTACCATGAGCAAAGGTGGCTGAGCCGCGGCCCGCTCCTAGAAGATAAAGTGCTTGATATGACGCATTTAAGGACTGTGAACACGGATTACAACCTATCACTTCACACTGGGGTAATTATGGATCATGTGAAGGTTGAGTCCGTCAGCTCGATGGGTTCCAGCCGACCGTTCAGCAGCGAGGATTGCCCATCCGGCAGTAACAGACAGTTCTGAAGAGCCGGCACTGGCAGAAAGCACAGAAATCACAGCATACCGAGCCTGGAGATTTACAGCTGCCCCCCAAGGGAAGGCAGTTAGCAGGCGGGGGAGGACGTTTCTTCACACCATATTTGTTCTGAGCAAACATAAAAAGGAAGAGCGTAAGAAAGGCGGCGGCGTCTCCTGCTTCAGGTTAGGATGATGTAGCGCCGAGCTGCTTCTAGTTCAGCAGCATAGAAGCTGCTCCGGGTCGAGATATCGGCCCCTCGGCTCGCTCCCTCATCCACAGCCTCTTCCCTGCTCTGTAGTTTGTTCCAGAGGGATGGAAGTAAAACTAAACCACCAACATGTGACCAAAGGCGTTATGATTTAGTGACCACAGAACTGGTTCTTTCCCTCTGATACAAAATCAATGTTTTTATTAAAAGACGTGAAGCGACTTTCCTCTTGGACCATAATAACCAGTTACTCTACGTCCTGTTTGTCACTGGTTCAGGTCCTCTGACCCCTAACCCTCATTCCCTTCATTTCTGTGTTCTTAAATTTGTATGTAACATTCTCTCTATTATAAATGTTGTCTGACATCCTTGGACCTGAGAGTCAATACACCTTACACCGACCTTTGACCTTACAGTGTATACTCGTTAAATATGATATGAACAATTTCAGCAACTTTCTAAATTTTGCAGCAGCTCTATTCAAGCGCACGTACTGGAGACCGATGAACTATTGTGTCGTCATCTTGGTTTATAGATACGATATTTATGCCTCTCGCTATTTGAGCTTTGTTATACCTTTTTGGGCCGTTTAGTTTTGCTGAACTTCTTTCCAGACTTGGGCAGCGCTACAAGAAACAAAAACCAACAATGTGATAATTAATTAATGACAACGTCGTTTTAAAACCTTTAATGAATGAACATTTATTATTAGCTCTCTGCTCAGGATCAAAGATCCTTCAGCTTCAGGAGGAGGTGAGCACACGGGGTCTGTTAGGAGACCAGATCAAAGTGCGACCTTACCGACAATTACCACCGAAGGAGGAGGCGCCTCAAAGCTCTGAGGGAGCGCCCCCGACACGCAGACTCTGTTGGAGGAGAGCGTCTCTTCGGGGACCATGTGAGCGCCGCTGAAGAGGTTCTCTATCACAGCGAGGACAAAGCAGCTAAGAGACAGGAAGGCATGCATCTTGATCTGCAACAAACGCAACAACAGTGACAGCCACCGCTCCAGCCGGCCCATCAAAGCGCGCGCGCTGGCGAGGGGCCGAGAACGCCACCCGCAGGTGGACCTATCACAGAGAGGAGGGCGCCCCCTGGCCCCGCCCCTCCTCAGTGGGGACACCGCTGCACCTTCAGGTCTGCGCGTGTCCTCCTGCTCAAGGCCGGGAGGTGGACCCCAGGCCCTCGGGGGGGCTCATACTGGACATAAGAGACGGGCCCGGAGCAGGACCACAGGTCCGTGTGTTGGGCACGCTGTACGCGGATGCGCTTCCAGAGGCCGACCAGGTGTTTGCATTCCTGCCCGACCCTCGTGTGCGGCTGCAGGCGGACGCCGTTATTGTCTCTGGCTTTAAACAAAGCTCCTCCGCCCCTGAAGGACGCGCCTCGGCTTCAGGCCGTCTGAGGAACGGAGCTGTTTTCCTCCGCAGTCTCACGGAGGATTTGGCCTTTCAGGAAATCTACCGGGGGTCCTGATCTTCCTCCAGGAGGACACAAATCATGAAGCGATGCTCCCAGTTGTGACTGGGCCAGAGGAGCCTCTCCAGTCCTGAGGCCTGGACGCTGCCTCAGGAAAGTTGCTGAAATAACCGATGAAGTGATGAGTGCTGGCGGTGACATCGCCGTGACGACAAACCCGATCACTGGAGGTGGTCTCCATGGAGACCGGGCATCAAATGCTGAATCAACACAGGTCCTGTTTGGTTCTGCTGTCTTTAATGTTGTGATGTTTTAACTGGAAGCAGAAGCAGGACTGGAGAGGCCCTCAGAGGAAGCCGGGCTCTTCCAGGTCAGGCTTGGCCGTAGGAAGGCAAACATTTGTGGGGGGGGGGCGGGGCGGGGGGGAGGCAGCCCGAGTCCATCCGCGCTCAGCGGGAAGCCCGAAACAAGAGTCCACGTGTGGGCGTAATCGGCTCTAATCTCAAACCCTCGGCTGCTCCGCTCCCCTCAAAAACACAGATAAGATGCACGCGCGCTGATGTCACCCGTCTGCTCCGGGTTCAAGTCCAACTTCTTCATAAAACATCTTAAAAAGACACGACCATCACACAGTAGTTGTTATTCGCCGGCTGAAAACGTGGAAGGTATTATCGCCGCGTCTTTTCTACATGGAGTGTGTCCATGTGTGTCCTTTTTTTTTCTCTTTTACGGCTTCCCCCGTTCCCACAAATATGCTGGGAGTGATCCAGGCAGGAGCCCTGATCAAGGGCCTCCTTCAGGGTCCAGGTCCCCCGCGGCTGCACGCCGGCGGCCCGCCGCTTCGCAAAGGTAGGTTAAACGCAGAGGTTAAGTTTGACTGCGCAGTAGAGCAGATCATTCCTGGTAAAATCATTCTTTCTTCTCCATGTTGGATGTCTCTTTGTCATAAATAATTATCGCAGCGTTTACAGGGCTTCACGCACAAAGAGGAGATGAAAAAAAGAGGAGAGTTTAGGGCCCTCGTAAGGCTAATTTCATCTGACAGCCCAGCTGAGGAGCATTAACTTCACCCCCTCACACCGAGATGGATGTGTGATAGGAGCAGCTGGAGGAGAGGAGGAGGGTGCAGCTGGAGGAGGAGAGGAGGAGTGATGCAGCTGGAGGAGGAGAGGAGGAGTGATGCAGCTGGAGGAGAGGAGGGGGATCCAGCTGGAGGAGGAGAGGAGGAGTGATGCAGCTGGAGGAGGAGAGGAGGAGTGATGCAGCTGGAGGAGGAGAAGAGGAGTGATGCAACTGGAGGAGAGGAGGGGGGTGCAGCTGGAGGAGGAGAAGAGGAGTGATGCAGCTGGAGGAGGAGAAGAGGAGTGATGCAGCTGGAGGAGGAGAAGAGGAGTGATGCAGCTGGAGGAGGAGAAGAGGAGTGATGCAACTGGAGGAGAGGAGGGGGGATGCAGCTGGAGGAGGAGAAGAGGAGTGATGCAGCTGGAGGAGGAGAAGAGGAGTGATGCAGCTGGAGGAGGAGAAGAGGAGTGATTCAACTGGAGGAGAGGAGGGGGATGCAGCTGGAGGAGAGGAGGGGGGTGCAGCTGGAGGAGGAGAAGAGGAGTGATGCAGCTGGAGGAGGAGAAGAGGAGTGATGCAGCTGGAGGAGGAGAAGAGGAGTGATGCAACTGGAGGAGAGGAGGGGGGATGCAGCTGGAGGAGGAGAAGAGGAGTGATGCAGCTGGAGGAGGAGAAGAGGAGTGATGCAGCTGGAGGAGGAGAAGAGGAGTGATGCAACTGGAGGAGAGGAGGGGGGATGCAGCTGGAGGAGGAGAAGAGGAGTGATGCAGCTGGAGGAGGAGAAGAGGAGTGATGCAACTGGAGGAGGAGAAGAGGAGTGATGCAGCTGGAGGAGGAGAAGAGGAATGATGCAGCTGGAGGAGGAGAAGAGGAGTGATGCAGCTGGAGGAGGAGAAGAGGAGTGATGCAACTGGAGGAGAGGAGGGGGGATCCAGCTGGAGGAGAGGAGGGGGGTGCAGCTGGAGGAGGAGAAGAGGAGTGATGCAGCTGGAGGAGGAGAAGAGGAGTGATGCAGCTGGAGGAGGAGAAGAGGAGTGATGCAGCTGGAGGAGAGGAGGGGGGATCCAGCTGGAGGAGAGGAGGAGTGATGCAACTGGAGGAGGAGAGGAGGAGGGATGCAGCTGGAGGAGGAGGAAAGGAGGAGGGATGCAGCTGGAGGAGGAGAAGAGGAGTGATGCAGCTGGAGGAGGAGAAGAGGAGTGATGCAGCTGGAGGAGAGGAGGGGGATGCAGCTGCAGGAGGAGTGATGCAGCTGGAGGAGGAGAGGAGGAGGGATGCAGCTGGAGGAGAGGAGGGGGGATCCAGCTGGAGGAGAGGAGGAGTGATGCAACTGGAGGAGGAGGAGAGGAGGAGGGATGCAGCTGGAGGAGGAGAAGAGGAGTGATGCAGCTGGAGGAGGAGAGGAGGAGGGATGCAGCTGGAGGAGGAGAAGAGGAGTGATGCAGCTGGAGGAGAGGAGGAGGGATGCAGCTGGAGGAGAGGAGGAAGGATGCAGCTGAAGGAGGAGAGGAGGAGTGATGCAACTGGAGGAGCGCAGGAGTGATGCAGCTGGAGGAGGAGAGGAGGAGTGATGCAGCTGGAGGAGAGGAGGAGGGATGCAGCTGAAGGAGAGGAGGAGTGATGCAACTGGAGGAGAGGAGGAGTGATGCAGCTGGAGGAGAGGAGGTGGATGCAGCTGCAGGAGGAGTGATGCAGCTGGAGGAGGAGAGGAGGAGGGATGCAGCTGGAGGAGAAGAGGAGGAGTGATGCAGCTGGAGGAAGAGAGGAGGAGGGATGCAGCTGGAGGAGAGGAGGAGTGATGCAGCTGGAGGAAGAGAGGAGGAGGGATGCAGCTGGAGGAGAGGAGGAGGAGTGATGCAACTGGAGGAGAGGAGGAGTGATGCAGCTGGAGGAGGAGAGGAGGAGTGATGCAGCTGGAGGAGAGGAGGAGGGATGCAGCTGGAGGAGAGGAGGAGTGATGCAACCGGAGGAGAGGAGGAGTGATGCAACTGCAGGAGGAGAGGAGGAGTGATGCAGCTGGAGGAGGAGAGGAGGAGTGATGCAGCTGGAGGAGGAGAGGAGGAGTGATGCAGCTGGAGGAGGAGAGGAGGAGTGATGCAGCTGGAGGAGAGGAGGGGGGATGCAGCTGGAGGAGGAGAGGAGGAGTGATGCAGCTGGAGGAGGAGAGGAGGAATGATGCAGCTGGAGGAGAGGAGGAGGGATGCAGCTGAAGGAGGAGAGGAGGAGTGATGCAACGGGAGGAGAGGAGGAGTGATGCAGCTGGAGGAGGAGAGGAGGAGTGATGCAACTGGAGGAGAGGAGGAGTGATGCAACTGGAGGAGAGGAGGAGTGATGCAGCTGGAGGAGAGGAGGAGGGATGCAGCTGGAGGAGAGGAGGAGTGATGCAACCGGAGGAGAGGAGGAGTGATGCAACTGGAGGAGGAGAGGAGGAGTGATGCAGCTGGAGGAGGAGAGGAGGAGTGATGCAGCTGGAGGAGAGTAGGAGTGATGCAGCTGGAGGAGGAGAGGAGGAGTGATGCAGCTGGAGGAGAGGAGGGGGATGCAGCTGGAGGAGGAGAGGAGGAGTGATGCAGCTGGAGGAGGAGAGGAGGAGTGATGCAGCTGGAGGAGAGGAGGGGGGATGCAGCTGGAGGAGGAGAGGAGGAGTGATGCAGCTGGAGGAGGAGAGGAGGAATGATGCAGCTGGAGGAGAGGAGGAGGGATGCAGCTGAAGGAGGAGAGGAGGAGTGATGCAACCGGAGGAGAGGAGGAGTGATGCAGCTGGAGGAGGAGAGGAGGAGGGATGCAGCTGGAGGAGGAGAGGAGGAGGGATGCAGCTGAAGGAGAGGAGGAGTGAAGCAACTGGAGGAGGAGAGGAGGAGTGATGCAGCTGGAGGAGAGGAGGAGTGATGCAGCTGGAGGAGGAGAGGAGGAGTGATGCAGCTGGAGGAGAGGAGGAGGGATGCAGCTGGAGGAGAGGAGGAGGGATGCAGCTGGAGGAGAGGAGGAGTGATGCAACCGGAGGAGAGGAGGAGGGATGCAGCTGGAGGAGAGGAGGAGTGAAGCAACTGGAGGAGAGGAGGAGTGATGCAGCTGGAGGAGAGGAGGAGTGATGCAACTGGAGGAGGAGAGGAGGAGTGATGCAGCTGGAGGAGGAGAGGAGGAGTGATGCAGCTGGAGGAGAGGAGGGGGATGCAGCTGGAGGAGGAGAGGAGGAGTGATGCAGCTGGAGGAGGAGAGGAGGAATGATGCAGCTGGAGGAGAGGAGGAGGGATGCAGCTGAAGGAGGAGAGGAGGAGTGATGCAACCGGAGGAGAGGAGGAGTGATGCAGCTGGAGGAGGAGAGGGAGGAGGGATGCAGCTGGAGGAGGAGAGGAGGAGGGATGCAGCTGAAGGAGAGGAGGAGTGAAGCAACTGGAGGAGGAGAGGAGGAGTGATGCAGCTGGAGGAGAGGAGGAGTGATGCAGCTGGAGGAGAGGAGGAGGGATGCAGCTGGAGGAGAGGAGGAGGGATGCAGCTGGAGGAGAGGAGGAGTGATGCAACCGGAGGAGAGGAGGAGTGATGCAGCTGGAGGAGGAGAGGAGGAGAGAGGAGGAGTGGAGAGAGGGGAGGAGAGGAGGAGAGAAGGAGAGAGGAGAGGAGGAGATGAGAGAGGGGAGGAGAGGAGAGAGGTGAAGATGAGAGGAGGAGGAGAGGAGATGAGGGGAGGAGGAGAGGAGGAAAGGAGGGGAGGAGAGAAGGAGAGGAGAGGAGGTGAGAGAGAGAGGAGGAGGAGAGGAGAGTGTATTTCATCAAAGGTTCTTCTCTGGTTGTTGCTTTAATCTCTCATCTTCAGATTATCCCTCCTCGTCTTCTCAACAGCTCTAACGTGGTCTTAATGGTGCAGATCTTCCTGGTTCCTCCTGCAGAACTTCAAAGGACTCCTGGACGTCCTGGTACGATGAGTTACAACAGGCCGGTCTGGTTTACGGCGTCGGGCTCCTCAATGTGCTCCCAATCTTGGGAATGTCGTGCAAATGAAAAGCAGCGCTGCTCCAAACCTCCCTAATGCAGCTGAGACCAGGACGAGGGACGGAGCTGGGACACACTCCCTCAAACCAGGATCAACCAGTAACAGTAGTAATAATAGTAGTAATAATGGTAATAATAATAATAATAATAATAATAATAATAATAATAATAATAATAATAATAATAATAATAAAATAATAATAATAATAAAAATAAAAATAATAATAGCAATAATAGTAATAGTAATAGTAGTAATAATAGTAATAATGGTAATAATAATAATAATAATAATAATAATAATAATAGCAATAATAGTAATAATAGTAATAGTAGTAATAATAGTAATAGTAGTAATAATAGTAATAGTAGTAATAGTAGTAATAATAGTAATAATGGTAATAATAATAATAATAAGAAGAAGAAGAAGAATAGTAATAATGGTAATAATAATACTAATAATAGTAATAGTAATAATAATAGTAATAATAGTAATAGTAGTAACAATAGTAATAATAATAATAGTAGTAGTAATAATAGTAATAATAGTCATAATAGTAATAATAGTAATAGTAGTAGTAATAATAGTAATAGTAGTAATAGTAGTAATAATAGTAAGAGTAGTAATAATAGTAATAATTATGACAATAACAATAATAACAACAATAGTAATAATAATAACAATAATAATAATTATGATGATGATAATTATAGTAACAATGATAACGATAATAATCATAAAATGATGATAATGATAGTAATAATAGTAATAGAAGTAATAATAATAATAGTAATAGTAGTAATGATAATAATAAAAACAACAATAATAATGGTAATAATATAAATAGTAATGATAATAATAAAAATAATAATTATAATCATCATCATAATCATAATAGTAATAGTAGTAGTAGTAATGATAATATTAATAGTAATAATGATAGTAGTAATAATGATAATAATAGTAGTAGTAGTAGTAGTAGTGGTAATGATAACAACAACAACAAAAATAATAATATTATAATAATATAATAATAATAGTAATAATAATAATAACATAACAATAATAATATAATATAATGTAATAATAATAATGATAATAATAATAATAATAACATAACAATAATAATAATAATAATAATAATAATAATAATAATAATAATAATAGTAATAATAATAATAATAATAATAATAATAATAATAATAATAATAATAATAATAATGTGGACAGTAGCTGATACATTCAAAGGTTCGAGGCGAGCGCCTGAGATGGAGGCTGTTAGATGAAGATTAGGGATTACAAGTGCATGCCATTCATCTTTTGATCTCCTCAAAAGGTAGTTTGGGAGCGTTTGATGTTCAGAGGGTCTGTCTTCACTCTCACAAAATAGAGAGCTCAAGCCCCGCTGCACGCTGCTTCAAATGTACGCTGATAGATTAAGTGCAGGAGAGAGTGATGAAAGGGTGCTACTCTGTCCCCTACTGGGTCTGAGGACGGGGGGACGGGGGACGGGGGAGGCAGCTGGGGGAGCAGGGCTGGATCAATGAGCCTCCACCACACAGACGAGGCTCTGAAACCATCTAGAGATAAAAAGCAGGAGGAACGAGGTCTGGGCTGTTCTGACTAAACCACCGGATCACTGTTTTAACACTTATGTGGGATTAAATGAAGCTCCCAGGTTTCTTTGATGTGAGCAACATTAAAGACTGAACAATCGTTTTATTTTATCAATAATCTCATTTTATCAATAATCTCATTTTATCAATAATCTTATTTTATCAATAATCTGAATCTACTAACTTGATCTAGTTGATTGTTTTAAATTGATAGTATTGATCATGTATGATCAATGATCGGTGGTCTATCCTGTGTGTGTGTGTGTGTGTGTGTGTGTGTGTGTGTGTGTGGGGGGGAGTCAGTTTATGACTACAATGATTAATACACACCAGCCCAGTGGGATTATACTGGGAGCTGTGGGTGAGAAGGTGAAGCTGCTGGAGCCTGAAGGACTTCAACAACTCCTCCTCTCCTCTCCTCCTCTCCTCCTCTCCTCTCCTCCTCCTCTCCTCTCCTCTCCTCCTCTCCTCCTCCTCCTCTCCTCCTCTCCTCCTCCTCTCCTCTCCTCCCTCCTCTCCTCCTCTCCTCCTCTCCTCTCTCCTCTCCTCTCCTCTCCTCCTCTCCACAGACCAGGGTCGAACTGACAATGCCTCTTCTCACACACACACACACACACACACACACACACACAAACACACACACTCACACACACACACACAAACACACACACTCACACACACACAAACACACACACACTCACACACACTCACTCACACACAGATGCACACATGCACACACACATACAAACACATACACTCACGCACACAGACATGCACACACACAAACACACACACACATGCACACAGAAACACACATACACACACACATGCACACACATACATTCACACACAAATGCACACACACACAGACAAGCACACACAGACACACACACACATGCACACACAGACACTCACACACACATGCACACACACATACACGCACACACACACGCACACACACACGCACACACACACATGCGCACACACACATGCACACACATGCACTCACACACACGCGCACACACATGCACACACACACATGCACACACATAACATACACTCACACACTCACACACACACACAAACTCAGAATTTAAGTTTGTGTCATCAGACCAGCTGATGTGTTCACAAAGAGGAACGCTGAGAGACGGGGACAGCTGGGGATGGACGTCCCCGTCCCTGTCCCCGTCCCTGTCCCCGTCCCTGTCCTCGTCCCCCAGCAGCTGCTCTCTCGGTCCCGGTGGTGGACTGTCTGTGTCTCAGAGGACGGGGACGAGCGGCGTCCTGCTCTGTTATTGTCTCATCATCTGTCCAGGTGTCCTCAAGCAGTCTGATTGTCCTTCACGCTGTCCAACATGTCCTGACCCTCAAAGCACCTTTGGGTGCAGGTCTTTATTCACTGTTGTGTGTTTGTGTTACTTTATTTCACTGTGGACATTAAAAAGCTTTTGTCTAGTTTTACTATAAATTTAATGTAAATGTGTTTTTTTCATGAATATTCAGTTTGAACGAGGACGGAGACGGAGACGAAGACGGAGCGATTCTGTTTCTGTTCAGAGGATCAAAGGAGACGGATCAAAGACGGCTTCACAAAGAAAAACCTTTGAACTTATTTAGTTTGAACTGTCTCTTTGTTGTTTCAGCCGTTGTCTCGTCTACGCGTCCTGACCCGTGGGACGCCAGGTCATCTGGTCCTGAGGACGGGGGACACGAGGGGCCGAGGCCGTCCCGGGACCGTCGGCGAGCGAGGGCGAAGAGGACGAAGAGGCCGGCGGGCCTCTCGGGCGCCGCCGCCACATCCAGAGGTGCGACCACAGCTGGATCGGCTTTGCTGCAGCTCTCGCCCAGCGGGCCAGAGGTCGAAAGTCAAAACCATCGCGTTATTAACACGCTCGCGCACGGAGACGCGCACGCCGCCGGCCCACCCGACGGAACCCGCTAACGACCGCCGTCGCAACAAAAACGTCGTAATTCTTCCGAGTCGAGCTGAAAACATCGGAGGGACGGAGACAGCCCGTTTAACATTTATCACAAAATGGGATTTTAAAAACTACAAATGTTCTTAGTTTCAAGAGATCCGGCGTTTTTCACGTAACATAAAAACATTTGTTCGGGAGTGGACGAGCGCACGAGGCCTTGGCCTTCGCTCACACGCGATAATTCACCGTTTTGTTCTCGTCTCGCTTTTATAAACACGAAATACAAACGCGCCTCCGCCTGGTCTGAAGCCTCTTTGTGATAAGGGAACAAAACGTTTAAGAAATGTCTTTTATTACATTATTAAGAGCACAGATTGTATTCATTAAAAAAAAAACAACTTTAAGTGTGTGTGTGTGTGTGTGTGTGTGTGTGTGTGTGTGTGTGTGTGTGTGTGTGTGTGTGTGTGTGTGTGTGTAATTTAGCAGGTTGGATTGTTAATAATTTTGGAGTTCGGTTAAACGTGTTTTCCTCCTCGTTAAATCCTCGGTTCTGTCACGTTTGTCCTCATCTGTGCGATTTCACACTGATCGGACGGCTCGGGCGCTAATTTAGCTCAGATGCTTTTATCTTGGTCTTTCATCTTTTATCTCCAGAGCAGGTTAATGTTTCACATCTGGAGGCAGTTGTCCTCAGCTAGAAGACGAATATTGGTGGAACCGCTCCAAAACACTCAATTCGCCTCATTAGACGCTCGTCTGGGGCTCAAAACGCCTTCGAGTTTTTTGTTTGTTAGTTTTATATTTTTTTAATCGTTTTATTCCAGAAAGAGGTTCCGGTCAGATCAAAGCAACATTTGGGAATGTGGCTCAATCCCGCTCAGCGTGGAGCTAAATTACGTGTTCATACGCAAATACACAAAAGCAACAATATCAGTGTGTTTTATTTGTGTTGAAATGGAGAGTCGAAGGTTCGTCTACGACCGATTCTGACATAAACAAACACAAACGATGCTAATTCATGAAAGAAAAATGTCGGTTTTAGTTAAAAAAGTTTCACTTCTCTTTTGTATTTAAATTAGTTAAATTAATTTAATCACTTTTTTTTAGGTTTTACATGTTCTATTTTAATTTATTAACGCAGTTGTGGCACATTAAGAGTTACAATAATGTAACAGTGTAGTCTCTCATTACCAGTGTAACTGGGCCACGCTGGCTTTCGGGACCAGTTCTTTACTGGTGTAGCTCGCTACCCTCCGACTCTACGGAGCTTCTCATCTCTGCTGATGTGGAACCGATCTGGCTTTGAGAGCCCGCTCTGCTTCGCTCGCCACCGGTTGTCTTTCCCTCCTCGGGCCCGAAACAAACGCAGAAGTAAAGAGGCGCAGACGCGGCGCTCAGGAGGCTGCTGACTCGACGCTCCGACCAGAGGTGCGCTGGTGTGGGTGAAACGGACCACGGCGAGGGAACCGACGGCGGATACGAGAGTCAACGTCAGCAGCAGCAGCGGCAGCGGCCTGGACTATCACAACCACCTCCGACTGTTCCCTGAGCTCCTCCGACTGTTCTACACCTCCGACTGTTCCCTGAGCTCCTCCGACTGTTCTACACCTCCGACTGTTCCCTGAGCTCCTCTGACTGTTCTACACCTCCGACTGTTCCCTGAGCTCTACACCTTCAACTGTTCTACACCTCCGACTGTTCCCTGAGCTTCTCCGACTGTTCTACACCTCTGACTGTTCTACACCTCCGACTGTTCCCTGAGCTCTACACCTTCAACTGTTCTACACCTCCGACTGTTCCCTGAGCTCTACACCTTCAACTGTTCTACACCTCCGACTGTTCCCTGAGCTCTACACCTCCAACTGTTCTATACCTCTGACTGTTCCATGAGCTCTACACCTCCAACTGTTTCCTGAGCTCCGACTGTTCCCTGAGCACCTCCGACTGTTCCCTGAGCTCCTACTGTTCCCTGAGCTCCTCCGACTGTTCCCTGGGCTCTACATCTCTGACTGTTCTAAACCTCGGATTGTTCCCAGAGTTCGACACCTCCGACTGTTCCCTGAGCTCTACACCTCCAACTGTTCCCTGAGTTCTGACTGTTCCCTGAGCTCTACACCTCCAACTGTTCTACACCTCGGACTGTTCCCTGAGCTCCTCCGACTGTTCCCTGAGCTCCTCGGACTGTTCCCTGACCTCCTCCGACTGTTCCCTGAGCTCCTCCGACTATTCCCTGAGCTCTACACCTCAGACTGTTCCCTGAGCTCCTCCGACTGTTCCCTGAGCTCCTCCGACTGTTCCCTCCAGTCTACCGCTCAGATGTGGGAACCGTGGCGAGGGCCCCGAGGCGGCTGCCGCCCACGCTCACGCGCACGAGGACAGTGGGGGGGGAGGTGTTCGTCTTTGTCCACATGTGTGGACCAGTCGAGCCTCACGTGTTCCCTCCTGGCGTCCTGGAGGGACAGAGCGGCGTGTGCGTCCGCCTCTCTTACCTGGAGGCAGCGTCGGTGCGTCGGTCCTGGGTCCGTCCGGTCAGTGCTCCTCTCCTCTCCTCTCGTCTTCTCTCTCTCGGGGGTCAACAGGCGACTGGCCTCCCTCGCTCACTGCACCTCAGCGTCTCTCATCGCGTCTGGGCTGGGTGTTCTCTCCTCCTCTCCCAGTGTGAGTCCCCCTCCTGAGTCGTTGGTGTGTTTTCTCTGGCGGACCCTCGGTCATCCCCCCTCTCTCGCTGCTCTTATCCCTCCTTAAGTAGCCCTACCTGCTCCTGCGCTTGGTCATGAAGACATACCGAGAGGTTTGGGCTGAAGGCGGGACCAGCGCACGGCGAAAAGGGGGGATGGGAAAGGTCAAATTAGAAAGGATGGACAGAGAAATGTGAAGCAGAGGAGCTGTTTCTGATACGGGCCTCAGATCCTTTTCACCTGTTTGATCTCACAAAGGTTTTGAGGCTTCATGTTGAAGTGTCCTTTGAGAAGTACAAATCTCCTCAATCAATCCTGGTTGCTTTAGTTTAGTCCTCTCTTTGTGCAAAGAGGTCGTTTATATGTATAATATATAGATTATAATATTATATATATTATAATATATCTAAAAGTTACATTCTATTTCCAGAAAAAGCTATACAATTATTCTCTGAGACTCTTTAATTGAGTCTCTTTCACTCAGGAGTTTAAACTGTCACCCTGTTTTTATTATTATCATCATCATTATTATTATTATTATTATTATTATTATTATTATTATTATTATTATTATTATTATTATTATTATTATTATTAATAATAATAATAATAATAATAAATAATAATGTTGTTGTTGTATCAATACTAATAATAATAGCAACAACAATATAATAGCGATGATAATAACTGTATTATTAATAATAATAATAATAATAATAATAATAATAATAATAATAATAATAATAACAACAATAATAATAACATTATTATTGTTGCTGTTGTTATAGTTGTTGCTATTATTATTATTATTAGTAGTATTTATTATTAGTTGGTAGTATTATTATAAAAAAATTGAAGTGAGAACACAGTAATTAAAATAAATACACACACGTGGACAGAAGAAGAAAGTGTTTGTTTGAATGCTAAAACTTTTACTTCGTCTTTACAAATATGTTTTAAAATTGTTGAGAAAAAAAGAGTTTCAACTTCACTTAAAAAGGGCAGAAAATGTAGATTAAAATGAAGTCTATAAATCTATTGTACTCATTTTACCAGATAAATGTGTTTCTGCTCAAAAACCTAAAGAAAAGGCTGTAAAGTACATTTAAGTAATTTAATATCACCCCTACAGTGGACCTCTCACACACACACACATACACACACACACACACACACACACACACACACACACACACACACACACACACACTCGCTGAAGGCTGGGGGTGCTGAGTCCTTCCTCCACTTTTAATTATTCCAAATTGTTGCTTCAAAGTTTCAAACTTGAGGGATCCAGTCGTGAGTTCTTGGTCGTTGCTCCCCCTGGTTGTGATCTGAGGACATTTACCAGGTTGAAATAAACCAGCTAAACACATTTACTGTCTTTGCTGCACATGCAAAAACACACATTCACTCTTGATTTATTAAGCCTGTTACATCAATGCCTGCTCATCTTTGTTTTTTAAGAGATTTTTGAGTCCATTTTACATCAGATGTACAAGATTAAATCTTGAAACAAACTTTTTCCTCTTTTTAACAGTGATATAAATAATTCAGAACTTTAAATTGTTCACTTTGTGGTTATTTTTGTCACAAGTAACAGATCTCTGTGGTTCACCTCACGTTCTCCATGTGGGCCTGAAACAACTAGAACATGTTTAAACTCTCTAAAAAGCCACAAACGAAAAAAATAGAGTCATATTTTACAAAAGTAATTTTAAGAATGGTTCCGTTCTGCTGTGATGAATCGTAAACGTTTCAGTGGGTTCACTGGATGATGATGGACAACTGTGGCCTCCAGGTTAAATTAGGGAGATTTACGGCTGCACGTGTCGCTGTTGTGATATTTCATATGTCGTAGATCAGCGGTCCCCAACCTTCATCTTGGACCGGTCAATGCTTGACAGTTTTACCGTGGACCGGTATGTCAAATCTAAATCTAAATCTGGGCCTTTTCCCCTTCAAAATAAACTTCCACGTCTGTTTTTTACTCATTTTGATGCTTTTGGTGCTCAAGTGACCGAGATGTAACCCAGAGAATCCGGTCGTTTTTCAAAATAAAAGACTGTTCAGACTCAGATAATAAACAGAAATAATCAATTATTTCTTGGTGGACCGGTACCAGTGGATCCACGGACCGGTACCGGTCCACACCCCGGGGGTTGGGGACCGTTGTCGTAGAGGACATGTGAGTGTGAGTCTTTTTACTTGTTTTACTTTTACTTGTTACTTGCTCTTCTAAGCTAGAAAGAATTTAAAAGACCCACCTACTGGACCCACTCCCTACTGGACCCACCTACTGGACCCACTCCCTACTGGACCCACCTACTGGACCACCTACTGGACCCACCTAGTGGACCCACCAACTGGACACACCTACTGGACCCACTCCCTACTGGACCACCTACTGAACCCACCTAATGGACCCAAATACTGGACCACCTACTGGACCCACTCCCTACTGGACCACCTACTGGACCCACTCCCTACTGGACCACCTACTGGACCCACCTACTGGACCCACCTACTGGACCCACTCCCTACTGGATCACCTACTGGACCCTCCTACTGGACCCTCCTACTGGACCCACCTACTGGACCCTCCTACTGGACCCACCTACTGGACCCACCTACTGGACCCACCTACTGGACCCACTCCCTACTGGACCGAGCTGGTCGTTCCCTCAGCGACAAAAACCAGATGTTGGTGGATGGAGATGATTTCCTGCCGTAACTCAGGAAACAAAACATGTTTTACAGCCTTTCAACTGAGGGAGGAAGTTAGAGGCCAAGAGGGAAGAGATACGAAGGAGTCCAGAGGGGACACGCAGAGTCCAGAGAGGACAAGCAGAGTCCAGAGAGGACACGGAGAGTCCAGAGAGGACACGGAGTCCGAGAGGAGCGGACCCGTCGGGGACACGGCGGCCGGCAGTCCAGAGGGACACCGGTCCGGGGACAGCGCCGGGACAGCCGGGCGCCGGGACGGCACGGGGAGGGGACACGCAGAGTCCAGAGAGGACACCCAGAGTCCAGAGGGGACAAGCAGAGTCCAGAGAGGACACGCAGAGTCCAGAGGGGACACGCAGAATCCAGAGGGGACAAGCAGAGTCCAGAGGGGACAAGCAGAGTCCAGAGGGGACACACAGACAGAAGCGTCCCTGTCTTCTGGACCCCCCAGGACAGACTGTTGAGCCCACAGAAGCTCCTTTAAGGTTCCTCTGTTCAGGTCCTGTTTTGTTCCTCTTCGAGCCTCGTTGTGGTCCTTAAGGAGAGCGGAGGCGGGTTCTCCACGCCTGCGTCTCATCGGCTCGTTAGAGCGCCGCGGAGACACTGACGCTCCTCGCCATGGGGCGTTGAGGTCCTCCTGGTCCTCGCGACCTTAACCTCCGCCTGTCGACGTCTCTGGAGGCCGTTTGGACTCCCGGGCGGCCCGACCGCGGTACCTGCGCCCTCTCCCAGCCCGTCTCCTCCCCTCGTTACCTTCAAAGCCTCAATAATTCTGAGAAACTTCTGATCTAAGAAGAGAAAAGATCAGACGCACGGGTGATCGGGACCCCACCTTCACCAGGGCGCTGCTAGGGGGCGTCTGGGGCTCAGAGGAGGAGGCCGGTTGCACCCCCACTGGTGTCTCCTCTTGGTCCTCCTGACCGGCCAGAAGCTCTGAGGCCCAGCAGGACTTGACCCAAAGGTGAGTGGATCCTGTTCTGAACCTGGCCGTAGACGTAGAACGGCTCTCCATGAAGGTTCTCAAGGAGGAATGCTCTACTCCTAATCTTACCAGGGCGGGGGGGGCTGGTTGCACAACTAACAGCGAACACATGGACGCGTTTCTCGGCGTGATCCCGACTCAGTTCGCTCCTCATCCTGGCGAAGGTACGCAAATGGAGAAGGGTGTTTGAGGTCGTCCAAGAAACCGCGTTTTTAAGACGGGCCTGAGGTCTCGCCTCTTTTTCCCACAGCAGAGCGTCATCGACGTAGCGGAGCAACGCTTGGCCGGATACCGATGAAGGGGTCCAAGTACGCAACCCTGTGGGACGCCACGACGAACATGTCGGGCTCTATGTGATAAAAAGGATGTGAAGCGGCCTGACAGGGTCCCTCTAGTCCCGATGACGCGGCGATCGGCCGCGTCAAAGGCAGCCCTGCGGCCCAGTAAAACCAGTTCAGCAGCCAGCTCACTTCAACGAAGGTCGCCTCTGTACCGAGAGGAGCTCTTAAATCTGACTGGAATGTCTCGGGCCGACCGCTCCGTCATTAGTTCGGATGGCGACATCATTAGCTCACCGCCATTTCAGAGAGGAAGGGAAGGCTGACGCAGATCAAAGGAAGAGCTTTGAAGTGGCGGTCCAGAGGATGTGACCTTGTTATGAAGGGATCCATCATCAGTAATAACAGAGGATCAAACTGTCCCTCGGTGTCCTCGGAGGTCCAACAGGAAGACTCAGATCTGTTCATTCATTTCAGTAAAGTCCGAAAACAACAACGTTCACTCACGATCGGCGGTCGGTGCTCGGCCCCCCCGGCCCCCTGGCCCCCGAACGCACCTCAAAAGAAAAGATGTGATGTGTTTTGGGTTGAAGGCCCAGAAGGTTGACCAGGACATCAGGAGTCCTCCTGCTCCCTCCGACCTGCTGCTCTCGCGCTCACGTTCCAGCCTCCCTCTCCGCCCGCGAACATTCCCCAGATACTTGTGCAGCGCGTTGTTTCTCGCTTTGAACATTATTCCAAAGCTGTTTTGGATTTTCCCACATCCATAAATTCCGATGTTTGTGATTTGATAAACAGTGACTTTGTGTGATCTCCGCATCCCGCCTTATTTATCGTGCTTATCGCTCTCCTCTGAAGCGTGCATGTGGGCCGAGGACGGCTTTTGGAGACGTTTGCCCCGGCCTCCACACAGCGAGAGAAGTATGCTAGAACAACGAGGAGTATAGAGGCTTAATGATTTGTGGTCCAGTAAACGTCTTGTTTTTCCAAGAACGGCACTTTAAAGTTTGGCTCACACACACGTGATTTACGCGGCCTCTCCAGCGGTTTTTAATGGTGCACGACTGCACCGAGGAATTGAGTTCCATGTATTCTTTCTGTTTGTGTCTCGTTGAGTTTTGGTTTCTTAGTTTTAGTTTTATATCCCAAACGGCTTCGTTTTTGAGTTGCTCAAATATAACGGGAATAATTCCTTTTAATTTGTTAATTTACAGAAAATACACAAAATAGAGAGTTTGTTAAATATAAAGTGAGAAAAGAAGTAAAAGAATTATAAAAATAAGTTAGCTGATATATAAAATAATATCTAATACTAATAGAAGGGCGAGAAAGGAGGAGTATTTTAGGACATTATTAGAAAGTAAACAGGCAGTATGAAAGAATATAGAGCATTCTGAACAGGATTATTAAAAAACGCTGACCTAAGAAAATCAGTTATCCTGATTTATTAATTAATGTATTAATATTATATAATATAATAGTATAATTTATTTATTATGTATTTTGCGTTGAATGCCCAGGAAGATGGTGTAAATGTTGGTCGTGAACTTCCCTGAAAATCTCTGATCCTGAAATTAAGGGCAGTTTCTCAATATTGTAAAGAATATTAACAATTTAAAAATATGTACTGATTGCAGTGACGTTGATATGAACCTAATCAAAAGGGTCAGTGAAGGCATCTCCGAATTAATACCTGTGTGTACATCTGGGACCACAAAACCTGAAACGAAACAACGTGAAGTTAACACGCTGGGACTCTACTGGCGGAGTCCCACAGGGGTCAGTAATGGGACCAGTGACAAACGTCACCCATCAGAGACACAACTTTCGTTGTTCAGGGGAGCGTTTAAACTACGAGAAGCACAGAAATGATCAAACTAAAAACCTGGTTAAAAAGAATTGTGACTAAATTTGAATTTTGAAAGAGGACTGTTGGCCTCCACAGAAGAAAGAGACATGTGAATACTGATAGATGGTGTCAGTCGGGTTAGGGAAGGTAGATTTACTGGAGTCATAAATGATGAAAAGCTGTTGGAAGACACGTATTAAACATCTACATTCCAAAATATCGAGAATGTTGCAGAATGAAAAATCAGTTCTGTTATTTTTACAGTCTCATTTATTAAAGTTTGCTGGCGAAGTTTCAAATAACTCAAATAACGAAAAAAGGAAAACAAGCAACCGGCTGCAAACACACAGAAACTGAGAGGTCCCTTTTATTTAGTGGAACTGTCTAAACGTGTGTGTGTGTGTGTGTGTGTGTGTGTGTGTGTGTGTGTGTGTGTGTGTGTGTGTGTGTGTGTGTGAGTGTGTGTGTGAGTGTGTGTGTGTGTGTGTGTGTGTGTGTGTGTGTGTGTGTGTGTGTGTGAGTGTGTGTGTGTGAGTGTGTGTGTGAGTGTGTGTGTGTGAGTGTGTGTGAGTGTGTGTGTGTGAGTGTGTGTGTGTGTGTGTGAGTGTGTGTGTGAGTGTGTGTGTGTGTGTAGTGTGTGTGTGTGTGTGTGTGTGTGAGTTTGTGTGTGTAGGTGTGTGTGAGTGTGTGTGTGTGTGTGTGTGTGTGTGTGTGTGTGTGTGTGAGTTTGTGTGTGTAGGTGTGTGTGAGTGTGTGTGTGTGTGTGTGTGTGAGAGTGTGTGTGTGTGAGTTTGTGAGTTTGTGTGCGTGTATGTGTGTGTATGAGGTGTGTGTGTGTGCGAGTATGTGTGTGTGTGAGTGAGTTTGTGAGTTTGTGTGTGTATGTGTGTGTGTGAGAGTGTGTGTGTGTGTGAGTCTATGTGTGTGTGTGTGTGTGTGTGTGTGTGAGTGTGTGTGTGTGAGAGTGTGTGAGTGTGTGTGTGAGTGTGTGTGTGTGTGTGAGTGTGTGTGTGTGTGTGTGAGTGTAAGTGTGTGAGTGTGTCTGTGTGTGTGTGAGTGTAAGTGTGTGAGTGTGTCTGTGTGTGTGTGAGTGTAAGTGTGTGAGTGTGTCTGTGTGTGTGTGAGTGTGTGTGAGTGTGTGTGTGAGTGTGTGTGTGAGTGTGTGTGTGTGTGAGTGTGTGTGTACTATTAGTTGTATTCCAGTTTGAGTGAATGGTGGTGGTGATAATTGTGATAAACAATGGTGGTAATATAATAATACAGTGATGATGATGATGATGGTGATGATGATGATGATGTAATAATGGATAATAGGATGATAATATATAATGATGATGATGGTTTGATGATGATGATGGTGATGATGTGTGATGTGATGATGATGATGATGATGGTGATGATGGTGATGATGATGGTGGTGATGATGATGATGATGATGATGATGGTGATGATGATGATGATGATGGTGATGATGGTGATGATGATGGTGATGATGATGATGATGATGATGTAATAATGGATAATATGATAATAAAATAATATGATTGGGAAATGGGGCCAGAATTTAAACGTAATTTAAATGTAAACTTCATCCTTTTCAGACAGAACTGACAGAAGGACGTCTTGTTTGCTTTTTGTCCTTTTTATTTTCTTTTAAATTTGCTTGAACATGAACTAAACTAAACTAAACTAAACTAAACTAAACTAAACTAAACTAAACTAATCTGTCAGTCATCTTTAAACCTCTAAATCAGGACGCGCCTGACTCTGTCCCCTCCAAAGACTCTGTCCCCTCCTTCTCTCTCTCGTTTATGGTCTCCTCGCCCTCGCTGAGGCGTTCCAGGTCCTTCCTACGTTTGGACCCACTTCTCCTGCTGTCCTCCCGTCCCGTCCACACACACGTCCACACACCTTCGGTGTCCTCCTCCAGGGACCAACCTCACCCTCTCCCTCGTGTCCTCTCGCTCACTTTTACGTTCTGAGGGCGAGCGGGCGTCAGCGTCGCCCAGCCCAGCCCAGCCCCCCCCCCTTATCGGGCGAGGGGGGTCTGAAGGGCCTTCTTGGGACCGCCGTGCCCCCGAGCCTCAACGCCTGGAGGTCGGCTGTCCCCTCGTCCCCCTGTCCAACAGAGGACGTCTCCAGGAGCTCTTGGACGGACCAGCTCTAAACCCGGGAACCTCGGCGGTGAAGTCGGGCTGGCGTGAACGTCACGTAAATAACGCCTCTTTGATGTTCCTTTGATGGCCCTTTGTATTTGTACGTACACCTAATGATCATATAATAACTATTAGTATGATATAAATGATCTTTTGTGTAGTTCTGGATCATTTGTGTAGTTCTTGATTATTTGTGTAGTTCTTGATTATTTGTGTAGTTCTTGATTATTTGTGTAGTTCTTGATTATTTGTGTAGTTCTGGATTATTTGTGTAGTTCTTGATTATTTGTGTAGTTCTGGATCATTTGTGTAGTTCTTGATCATTAAAGAAGTTCTATTTGTGTAGTTCTTGATCATTTGTGTAGTTCTTGATTATTTGTGTAGTTCTTAATCATTTGTGTAGTTTTATTCTTCATTTGTTAGTTCTTGATATTTAAACAGCCTCATTGAAGCCTGTCGTTCTTGATTTTTGTTAGTTTTATTTTGTGTAGTTCTCATCATTTGTGATCCAGTTCTGGTGATCAGTTTGTGTCAGTTTGTTAAAGAACCTCTTCTGAGAACTTCAAGTAAGTTTTTTTCCAGTTTGGTCCAGTTTGATCCAGTTTGGTCCAGTTTGATCCAGTTTGGTCCAGTTTGATCCAGTTTGGTCCACTTTGATGCAGTTCCACCTCAGAACTTTTTCCTCAGATTTCTGTTTCTGTGAAAATGTGAAAGACACATGGAGACAAACGTGAAGGACTGTGGGGGACACGTGGGGGACACGTGGGGGACGTCTCTCAGGTTCTGGTTCTTCTGGATCATGTCGTCTTCGTCTCTGACGTCTCCAGAGTCCTTCTTCGTCCTCCGACAGCGTGAAGGGACTTTGATATGAAAGACACAGTTCTAGTCCAGAACTGAGCGTCTGTGGACAACAGTCCAACAGACAGAGACCCCCCTGGTCCCGGTCATGATGGTCCAGGACGTCCTGGAGGACGCTCACATGACCTGGACAAAGCGGAGCACGGTGGGACCAGGACGGGTCGGGGTCGAGGGGGCAAAGAGGACAGACTGAGGCCCCCCTGTGGGAAGGCCCTGGGGGGACGGACGTCAAACGTCCCCCAATGTCTCCCTCCAGCCTGAAGAGACGAGCAGAGCCAGAGACAGAAGAAGACTGAGGTCCATTCGTCCCTCGCTGCTCTTTAATCACGTTGTCTTAATAAACGTTGATTTAATTAGTGACTCAAAGGCCTTGTGTGTGTGTGTGTGTGTGTGTGTGTGTGTGTGTGTGTGTGTGTGTGTGTGTGTGTGTGTGTGTGTGTGTGTGTGTGTGTCCCCACCACACGAATGTGAAGGAAGACGACCTCCCCACTTCAACAGCGTCTCAACGCCATCAGCTGGGTCGTCCCGAGGAGCTGATGATCAGAGCTCCATTTTGTGTTCCGTGTCCCCAACACGTGAGCAGCGATGTCAGCCAACGTCTCTGGAACCAGTGCGCCCAGTTACAGACACGAGCCAGCCCCAGCACCTTCAGCCACCATCACAGCGCTAATGGACCAACCTGGGGACCAGGGGGACCAGTATGGACCAGTGGGGGACCAGTGGGGGGCAATGGAGGACCAGTGGGACCAGTGAGCGACCAGTGGGGGCCAATGGGGACCAGTGAGGGACCAGTGGGACCAGTGGGGGCCAATGGGGGACCAGTGAGGGACCAGTGGGACCAGTGGGGGCCAATGGGGGACCAGTGAGGGACCAGTGGGGGCCAATGGGGACCAGTGGGACCAGTGAGGGACCAGTGGGACCAGTGGGGGCCAATGCGGGACCAGTGAGTGACCAGTGGGGGCCAATGGGGACCAGTAAGGGACCAGTGGGGGCCAATGGCAGACCAGTGGGGGCCAATGGCAGACCAGTGGGGGCCAATGGGGGATCAGTGGGACCAGTGAGGGACCAGTGGGACCAGTGGGGGCCAATGGGGGACCAGTGAGGGACCAGTTGGGGCTATTGGGGACCAGTGGGAGACCAGTGGGAGACCAGTGGGGGACCAGTGGGGGCCAATGCCAGTGGGGGACCAGTGTGGCCTCCTGGGTGTTTAAGGAGGGACGTTTAAAGAGGGAACGACACACAAACTAACAACGAAACACAAATATTCCATCAGAACGAAAATGCAACAAATGGAACACAAAAAAATCAAAATAATCCTGAAGACTTCAGTCGTAGATTACGATGACGCACATCTGCTGTTGTGAAGGTGATTCCACTTCAAAGTGCCTGAAGCCGTTTTATGACGCAAAACGCCGTTTTTAACGTGACACCAAAGGAAGAAGAACCTCGTAAACGTCACAACACTCAGGAGGTGGAAATAAAAGCATCACTTTGGGCCGTCTGGTTTCTGTACCGGGACCGTCCAACCCTCAACTTTAACGAACGTGAACTTTGCGACGATTCAGAAGAGGACGGACTTTCAGGTTTCCAGGTTCCTGTTCGGCTTCGGGCCTTTTTCAAAAGGGACTTTCTTAATTGGAGGTGAAGGAAGTTTTCTATGATGTCGTTCTTCTTTTTTAAAGTCGGAAATGTGAAACCTTAAAAGCGTTTGTGTTGTTTATTGAGTGTCTGCTGGAACCCTCTGGCGGCTCATCCACCCTGCACCTTTGAAATCAGATTAAAAACTAAGAAAGAAGCTGTTTAACCTCTGAAACCCAAAAGGTCCATAACTCCTAAACCACCCAAACACACCACTCTTTTGGAACACCAGTAAATATCGGTCCGTCTGGAGCCCTTCGCATGATGAAGCGTATTTGTGCTGCAGGTTTTAAGTAACAAACAAGAAGAAAAATCTAAGAAAAGAAAAAAGAATCAAATCTGAAAACCCGGATTATTCCAGCTGATGTTCAGATCAAAACGAAGACGATTTGTGATTAAAACTTAATGGCGACTGATAAAAACTAAAACCCTGCGTTCTTGTTGTGACTTCTGTAAACGAATTTAAACACTTTAACAGGTTTGAACCCTCCAGCAGCCTAAAGGTGTGTGAGCAGACCTGGGATCAGCTGGTCTTTGACCAACCTGTGGATGATTCACAAGCTGACTGGGGGGAGGCGCAGACCAGCTCAGACTGGTGGCCATGAGGCCTCGACCAGTTCAGACCAGAACCTGTTCAGGTGAGGTGGGGTCATGATGGCCAAGGGTCACCCTGGGGGGGCTGTGGTGAACCAGCAACAGACAGGGTCATCACGGCCATGGGTAAAGGTCACCCTGGGGGGGGGTCATGAGGGGACACCAGGCTGGGGGGACACCAGGCTGAGCTCTGGGAGACGGGGACGGTACTTTGACTCGTCCCAGCCTGCTTTAGACTCGACAGGACGCCCCCTGGTGGTGGGTGGAGCTCCCTCTGGGGAGGCAGACAGACACACAGCCTTCTTCTGCCCCCCCCACCAGGAGCTGCTCCCACCTCCTCATGGTGCCTCCAGGACCTCCTGCCTGCTCCCTCAGACGCACCTGGGGGGGCGACGCCCGACGATGAGGGATCTGGAGCGTCTGATGCTGCGTTCAGGCGACGCTTCAAGAGCAGGAGCGTCTGATGCTGCGTTCAGGGGACGCTTCAAGAGCAGGAGCGTCTGATGCTGCGTTCAGGGGACGCTTCGAGGTCAGGGGCGTCTGATGCTGCGTTCAGGGGACGCTTCAAGAGCAGGAGCGTCTGATGCTGCGTTCAGGGGACGCTTTGAGGTCAGGGGCGTCTGATGCTGCGTTCAGGGGACGCTTCGAGGTCAGGGGCGTCTGATGCTGCATTCAGGGGACGCTTCGAGGTCAGGGGCGTCTGATGCTGCATTCAGGGGACGCTTCGAGGTCAGGGGCGTCTGATGCTGCGTTCAGGGGACGCTTCGAGGTCAGGGGCGTCTGATGCTGCGTTCAGGGGACGCTTCAAGATCAGGGGCGTCTGATGGTGCGTTCAGGGGACGCTTCGAGGTCAGGGGCGTCTGATGGTGCGTTCAGGGGACGCTTCAAGAGCAGGAGCGTCTGATGCTGCGTTCAGGGGACGCTTCAAGATCAGGGGCGTCTGATGCTGCGTTCAGGGGACGCTTCGAGGTCAGGGGCGTCTGATGGTGCGTTCAGGGGACGCCCCAGGTGTTTGAGTCAAGAAGCAGTCGGGTGGGTGTGGCATCGTTTTTATTCCGTAAAAGAGGGAACGGCGTCGACGACTGTTCGACAGAAGCACCCGATGGCGGGTCAGTAGTACCGAGCACGGCAGAAAGCTGGGGGCCCCGAGGCCCCCGCGGCAGGGCCAAATCAAGAATCTGATACGACAATCTGCCCCGCACATCTGGAGGTCCGGAAACGGCGAGGGGGCGGGGCTTGGGCCCCAGGCGCCCTGGGGCAAAGCGTCTCTCCCGGGCTGGGGGGGCCTCAGTAGCGGTAGTGGTCGGGCTTGAAGGGCCCCTCGGTGGGGAGCCCCAGGTACTTGGACTGCTTGTCCGTCAGCTTGGTCAGCTTCACCCCCAGCTTATCCAGATGTGCAGCCGCCACCTGCTCGTCCAGCTGCAGAGACGGGGGGGGAGGGCGGTCAGATCACGGAGGTTTATTCTGAAAAATTCCGATCAGAGACTTTCAAAATAAGAGTCCGAACTGGTTCTGAGCGGATCGGAGCAGCCTGCCCTCACAGGGAGGTGGAGCTGGCCAGATGTTGGAGAGCAGCTGCTGTCCAACATCTGGCCAGAGTCCGACCTCAAACCCTCCCACTGAGAGGCTCCAACGGGGTTAAACGTTCCCCGGGGGCTTGGGACGAGGAGACACGGGCAGCCTCTCCAGATGTTTCCGCGCCCCAAACCCCACGGGGAAGCCCTCGACTCGCCGTCGCCGACCTTTCGACCTCGGCGAGGACGCGGTTCTGACCTTCTTGGGGAGGAAGTAGACTCCCACGGGGTACTTGGAGGTGTTCGTCCACAGCTCGATCTGAGCCAGAACCTGTGGGGGGGTCCGGCAGGTGGGTCAGAACATCTGGACGGCGCTCCTCCTCCCCCCTCCCTCCCCCCCGTACCTGGTTGGTGAAGGAGTTGCTCATGACGAACGAGGGGTGTCCCATGGCGCAGCCCAGGTTGACCAGGCGGCCCTCGGCCAGGATGATGACGTGGCGCCCGTTCTTCAGCAGGTAGCGGTCCACCTGGGCAGAGGGCGGTCACAGCTGTGGCTCCGCCCCCTCCCCCCCAGACGGTGGGAGCGGCGGAGGGCGCCCTACCTGGGGCTTGATGTTGACCTTCTCCGCGTTGTTGTTGAGCCAGCTGACGTCGATCTCGCAGTCGAAGTGGCCGATGTTGCAGACGATGGCGTCGTCCTTCATGCTCTGGAAGTGGCTGAGGGCGAGACGGCGAGGGTCAGCGACACGCCCCCCTTCGCCGCCGCCGCCCCCCCTCCCTCCCCCACGTACTGTCCCATGATGATGTCCTCGCAGCCGGTGGTGGTGACGAAGATGTTGCCCTCCTTACACGCCTCGTCCATGGTGGTGACCTCGTAACCTGCACAGCGACGCACACCTCAGCGACACACAAACACACACACACACACACACACACACACACACCTCGCCAACGCTCCACTTCAACCAGACGTTTGGGCCTTTGTTCGATAACCTCCGCTGCCCTTTCGGGACATTCTTGGGTGACCCAGCTCTCTAGACCGGGACTTTGCGCGTGTCTTACATTCTTACACCAACACGCACCAGCGAGACCACGCCCACCAGCGAGACCACGCCCACCAATGAGGGCCACGCCCACTGTGAGGGCCACACCCACATTTCCTCGTCACCGCTGGAGTGTTGCGCCCGTGTCTTTAACCCTTCAGGTGCGTCGCGTTTTAAACTGGAGGAGCTTCACCAGTGCCTTCTATTGCCCCCGCCAGCACCGCACGGGTCATGTGATCGCCCTCGCCACGGGCGGGGACATCAGCTCGGCGTTCCCGAGCCTCCGCGCCTCCGCCTGGCCCGAGGCGGCCGAGCCAGGCGGCCCGCAGAGCTCCCGCCCCTCCTCGTTCGACTCTCACGCCGACCCTCTCAGCTGCGGGATCTCACAGACCAGCGCTCGCCTTTCCAACTCGCTGGCAGTCACCCGAAGGCACCGCAGGCGGGGCTCCGGGTGGCTGCGAGGGACGATCAAGAGGGGAGCGGGAGGATCTGAACGCTGGTGTCAAAGCAACGTTTCAGTTCCTTTTAGACAAGTCGGCGTTAAAAACCCCGCTCTCCCGTCGCCATGCCAACCTTTGGCTAGTTCGAGACTGTAGGAAAACCGGGGCTCGGCTCGGCTTTCAAAGCGTTTGGGGATTCAAGAACTGGAGGAAGCCGGAGGTGCGTAAAGACGTCCCTGGACCTCCACAAACGAGGCTCGCCCCCCCAGCGCTCCCACTCACCTTCCATGGCGGCCTGCAGGGCGTTTATGGGATCGATCTCCGTGACGATGACCCGGGCGCCGAACCCCCGCAGGGCCTGGACGCAGCCTTTGCCCACGTCGCCGTAGCCGGCCACCACGGCCACTTTACCGGCGATCATCACGTCCGTGGCCCGCTTGATGCCGTCGATCAGGCTCTCCCTGCAGCCATAAAGGTTGTCAAACTTACTCTGCAAACACACAAAGACCACACATGTCACGCCACGTCTGCGCATCGGCGGGCGATGTGTCGCGCGGCCGCGGGGCGGGGCGCTACCTTGGTGACCGAGTCGTTGACGTTGATGGCCGGCACCTTCAGCTCGCCCTTCTTCATCATCTTGTACAGGTTGTGGACGCCCGTGGTGGTTTCCTCCGACAGCCCGCGGATGCCTGGAAAGCGCCAGAGCTCGCTGATGAAGGCGTTCTGGGGTTGTTCCTCGCCAGCAGTTCGGTTCCACGAAGCCCACAAACACGACTACAGCGGGACCGCCGCGTACGAACGTCTCTACGCGCGTGATTTTCAGGTTAGACGCGTCTCAACGGGAAAATATTTCCTCTTGTTACAAAAGAAATTTCAGGGTACGAAAGGCAAAAACACGCTACCGCTGCTGCTCGCCGCTAGCGCAGTTTAGCGAACGTAAACGTGCTTGTAGCTGCTCTGCCATTGGCTGTTGCCTAGCAACCTCCTGTCATCCCATTGGCTAGGAAGGACGTGGATGTGTACAGGTGTGTGTCTCCCAGCGTCGTCTTCGTTTAACTTTTATTGGCTATGGACCCCAGGAAACGTGATGGAGAGAAGTGAAAGAGAAGAAAAGAAGAAGAGAGCTTTTGTGTCCGTACGAACGAAGCAAGAAATAATAGAAAAGCATGAAAAAGGGATGCGTTTGGTTGATCTCTCCAAAGAATATGGCCGTAATACATCGACGATAACACGGTATTAAAACAACGTTGGTTGCTAGTGACGACGCTATCGTAAGATTAGCCTGTAATAAAGTTCATGTTGTTCCTGGAGAAGCCTTGCTCTGAATTCATACGTTTATTATGCGCTAATCTAACTGTAACACGTATTTGTTACATGTTTTGATGCATTTTTAGGATTTATTAAAAAATTATGTCTGAATTTTTGGGGGCTTGGAACGGATTAGGGACATTTACGTGGAAAACGCGCCTCTACTTACGTAATTTTCAGGTTAAGAAACAACTTCAGGAACCACTTAATTTCGTAAGTAGAGGTCCCGCTGTATTCACTCTGTTGTGTTGTTGTTCATGGACGTTGGACCGTGATCAGACACACACACACCTGCCAGCAGTTTGGGGTACTTCTGATGGACCAGGTTGGTGAGGTCTCCTCCGTCATCCAGGATCATGTTGAGGGGCTGACCGTCCTTGAAGTACAGGGTCTGCTCGATGCACCACACGTACTCCTCGTCGGTCTCGCCTTTCCACGCGTACACTACGCACAAACGGGCGACAACCAGGGTTGGCTTTACAGGGTTCTCTCCCCGGGGGAAGACGGATCGATTGTTGATGGTGAAATATTTCCGAGGCGTCCGCGTGACGTCGAGCCTCAGTGGAGATCACCAGCCATGCTCTTTGCCACCTTATGACACAGCTGCAACAGTAACAGTTGGGCTGCAACGCCTCAAGGGGCAGTGGGTCGCCACGACCATAAGACACAGCGGGTGTGGGGGGTTACCTGGAACACCAGCCTTGGCAATGGCAGAAGCTGCGTGGTCCTGAGTGGAGAAGATGTTGCAGCTGGACCACTGAACCTGGGGAAGAGGTTTAGGAACAGAGCTGCGTCAGTCCTGGCGTCACGGCTTAAGATTAAGGCGCGACAGATTACAATTAAACAACGCTGCAGGCTCCCAACTAAAGATAAATCCCCCAACTAAAGATAAATCCCCCAAGGACAAAGGCTGGGCGCATCTGCGTTGGGAACCACCTGGAGGTGGTCGGCGGGTCTCAAATTCTCCTGCCACCAACGATAACGTGGTGCAGAAGGTCTTCACCGTGCAGCGCTCTGCTGATGAGCTACAGCTCTAAAGCACGGAGCGCTGCGGCTGCGTGTGCGTGGCACAGACAGACAGGAAGACGCCCTCAAACCGTTTCCTCTTCCCGCTCCACGTGTCTCAGAGGAAAGAACCTGAGGGCTCTCACAAGTGAGCTTGAAAGAGCACCAATACTCTTTTCTTTCACATGGATGTCCCACTGTATCTCAGGGATTTGGTACAAATGAATCATTAACGCCATACAGAACCACTGGTAACGCGATACCGGTCACAACTGGTCTGCTGATGGACACTGTCATTTATCAGCTCCAGCTCTAGTGTGTATGAACACAGCAGCTGTCAACAACTGTGAGGGGTAAAGTCCCCCCCTTCAAACACACAGGCCAGTAAAACTCCCATAATGATTATCATTGAGCAAGGTTGAACCGGTGTGTGTGTGTGTGTGTGTGTTGGGGGGGTCAGTCCTGTTTATCAGTGAGCCAATGTGATTTGCTTGTCTTTGGATTTTTCTGCCCAAGGGCTAATGTCTTCAAAGGTTGCCTTCAAATGTATGCTTGACTTCATTACCAATAAAATACACACAAACACACACACACACACACATATATTTTTTTTTTTCCTCGTGTGTAATAATGGGGTGAAGAGCTGATCAGTAGACCATTTACTATGTTGAGATTACCTTTCAGTACATTAAACACAATATTAACCTCGGCTTCACATCCCACCGTCTTGAAACCAAGATGGATGACGGATAAAAATAGAACCAACTACACAACATCCAACTTGCGGGTTAGTTACCTCGGCCCCGAGGGCGGTGAGGGTCTCGATGAGCACGGCGGTCTGCAGGGTCATGTGGAGGCAGCCGGCGATGCGCGCCCCCTTCAGAGGCTTGGACTGGCCGTACATCTCCCTCATCTTCATCAGCCCGGGCATCTCATTCTCGGCGATGTCGATGGCCTTACGCCCCCATTCGGCCAGGCTGATGTCAGCTGCACGCCAGGGAGACACACTTTAGATCAACCAGACGCGTTTGGGACAACCTAAACCCACGCTCAGCTGGACCCTCCACGTTCTGGTGACACAACACAAACTTCAGGCTCCACAACCACATTTAAGGACAAAACACTTCTTTTTAGTGGGATTGTAAATAGATACCTCTCCACACTCCCCAAGCGTTCGCAGCAGGTTCAATGGCCTCCAGGCATGAGCTGATGAGACTGAATGAGTTATTCAACCCGACAGCTACCACCAAGTCTAAGAAACCTGAAACCTCAACCCTCGAATATGCACCTTGTACATATAGTATAGCGTGCTCTGTGCTCCCTCAACAGTTGGTTGCATACATGTACTTTCTTTGTGTCCAATGCGTTTCACTTTTAGATGCATTTTATTGTTTTTTTTTTTACATAATGGGGACTATAAATGAGAACTGGCCTGGGTTTGGATTTTTAACCATATGTTTTATGAAACGGTATCGTCCCCTTTCAAATAAACATAAATAAACATAAAAGACAACATAAATCACGAAATAGGAGGTCGATAAAATCAGCAAAGTTGGAGCACTGGTTACATCAGGGGGAGCGAACCATTACACAACTATAAGTACATTAGAGTTACTACCGTTATTCAATTTTGTCCATTAGCGTCGTTTGGACGGAAAACATCGTCAAACGTCAAAATAATTTGATCAAGAGCAGCTAGGTTGCAGCCGGGTTTGTCTCAAAAAAGGCGGCGTCTTTGCACATATACACAGCAAAACGACCGACGTTAACGCATGTCCTTAAATAAGACGCGTAAAGTGGGAGGTGATGGCCGAGAAAGGGCTGCATTAAAACACCTTTTCGGCCCCGATTTTATACTTTTACAGCCCGTAGCCGCAGCACGCGTCACCACGTGTAGTCCTAGCATAATACCACAACAACTGCCGCGCTGCTGAGCCCGCAAGTCCTCATGGGGGCTGTAGTTCTGACGGCGGCAACAACCAACGGCGGCCTGCGGCGGGGCCCCGCGCGAAGGACTACAAACCCTAGCGCGCAGCCGGGCGGCTGCTCAATCCACGCTAGCGCCTCTTAAACTCCGCCGCCGGGGGCCTCGAAAACGGGAATAAACATTTAAAAAAAAAAATAAATAAAGTCGACGCAACGTCGAAGAGACGCTTAAAACGAAAAAAAAAAAAAAACTGCGCGCGCTTTAACGGAAAAAACGCGGGTTTTTAAAGAAGGCCTGGAGGACTTCCGGTGAGCGTGACGCAGTTTCAAACTGACCGACTTTGTAGGGCAGCTTCTCGGACATGGCGTCTTCGGATGGAGCCACCGAGCCGACGGAGAGGGGGAGCCGAGCATGACGGCCTGCTTTTTATGGCCGCGGCCGCGCTCGATCCGGTTCAGACGGCGGCGACGCTCCAGCCCGGGTCGCTGCGATTGGCTGCGGCCGAGAGCGGCTCCGGCCCCGGGGCGACCGGGGCGACGTCACCGCCCCCCGATCCAGCCTATCAGCGGGCGGCGGGGGACGTCGGTGCCTTCACCGGGCGGGAGGCTTCATGTGGGGATGTGGTGATGAAGATGATGATGAAGATGATGGTGGTGGTGATGAAGATGATGGTGATGATGATGGTGGTGGTGATGAAGATGATGGTGATGATGAATGAGGTGATGAAGATGATGGTGGTGATGAAGATGATGGTGATGAAGATGATGATGAAGATGATGGTGGTGGTGATGAAGATGATGGTGATGATGAATGAGGTGATGAAGATGATGGTGGTGATGAAGATGATGGTGATGAAGATGATGATGAAGATGATGGTGGTGGTGATGAAGATGGTGATGAAGATGGTGGTGGTGATGATGAAGATGATGGTGAAGATGGTGGTGATGATGATGGTGATGAAGATGATGGTGGTGGTGATGAAGATGATGGTGATGATGAATGAGGTGATGAAGATGTGGTGGTGATGAAGATGATGGTGTGAAGATTGATGAAGATGATGGTGGTGGTGTGAAGATGATGGTGATGATGAATGAGGTGATGAAGATGATGGTGGTGATGAAGATGATGGTGATGAAGATGATGATGAAGATGATGGTGGTGGTGATGAAGATGATGGTGATGATGAATGAGGTGATGAAGATGATGGTGGTGATGAAGATGATGGTGATGAAGATGATGATGAAGATGATGGTGGTGGTGATGAAGATGATGGTGATGATGAATGAGGTGATGATGATGGTGATGGTGGTGGTGATGATGATGGTGATGATGAAGATGATGGTGATGAAGATGATGGTGGTGATGGTGATGAAGATGATGGTGATGATGATGATGGTGGTGATGATGATGATGGTGATGAAGATGATGGTGGTGATGAAGATGATGGTGGTGATGAAGATGGTGGTGATGGTGATGAAGATGATGGTGAAGATGATGATGGTGGTGATGAAGATGATGGTGATGAAGATGGTGATGAAGATGATGATGATGGTGGTGAAGATGATGATGATGGTGGTGAAGATGATGATGATGGTGATGATGAATGAGGTGATGAAGATGATGGTGATGAAGATGATGGTGATGAAGATGATGATGGTCATCAGCAGATATAGACCATCACCATCATCACCATCATCATCATCATAGTCTTCATCAGCAGATATAGACCATCATCATCATCATCATCATCACCATCATCATCATTATCACCATCATCATCATCATCATCATTCTTCATCAGCAGATATAGACCATCATCATCATCATCAGCAGATATAGACCATCATCATCACCATCATCATCATAGTCTTCATCAGCAGATATAGACCATCATCACCATCATCATCTTCATCAGCAGATATAGACCATCATCACCATCATCATCATCATAGTCTTCATCAGCAGATATAGACCATCATCATCTTCATCAGCAGATATAGACCATCATCATCATCATCATCACCATCATCATCATAGTCTTCATCAGCAGATATAGACCATCATCATCATCTTCATCAGCAGATATAGACCATCATCACCATCATCATCATCATAGTCTTCATCAGCAGATATAGACCATCATCATCTTCATCAGCAGATATAGACCATCATCATCATCATCATCACCATCATCATCATAGTCTTCATCAGCAGATATAGACCATCATCATCATCTTCATCAGCAGATATAGACCATCATCACCATCATCATCTTCATCAGCAGATATAGACCATCATCACCATCATCATCATCATAGTCTTCATCAGCAGATATAGACCATCATCATCATCATAGTCTTCATCAGCAGATATAGACCATCATCATCATCATAATCACCATCATCATCATCATCATCACCATCATCATCATCATAGTCTTCATCAGCAGATATAGACCATCATCATCATCATCATCACCATCATCATCATCATAGTCTTCATCAGCAGATATAGACCATCATCATCATCATCACCATCATCATCATAGTCTTCATCAGCAGATATAGACCATCATCATCATCATCATCACCATCATCATCATCATAGTCTTCATCAGCAGATATAGACCATCATCATCATCATCACCATCATCATCATAGTCTTCATCAGCAGATATAGACCATCATCATCATCATCATCACCATCATCATCATTATCACCATCATCATCATCATAGTCTTCATCAGCAGATATAGACCATCATCATCATCATCAGCAGATATAGACCATCATCATCACCATCATCATCATTATCACCATCATCATCATCATAGTCTTCATCAGCAGATATAGACCATCATCATCTTCATCAGCAGATATAGACCATCATCATCCATCATCATCATAGTCTTCATCAGCAGATATAGACCATCATCACCATCATCATCATCATAGTCTTCATCAGCAGATATAGAC
>CAJVRN010000239.1:752500-757500 GCA_911728415.1 Lagocephalus sceleratus
GACCCTAAAGCGAAGAAGAACGAACGGCGCCTGGTGACGTCACCCGCAGGGGCGGGACCGGCCTCATGTTTGAGTCTGTGGCCTCGTTTGACCCTCTAAAAGAGCTTTAAGAGGGCTTTAAGAGAGCTTTAAGAGGGCTTGCTGCACACAGACACGCACCGGGGGCCAACCGGGCCCTCACCTGTGTCCTTCTTGGCCCCACGTCCATGAAAACCTCTCACAATCCCGTCATTTATGACACCAGAAGCAGCATTCAGACACGCTTACGCGCCGCTGAGCCTTGTTTCGCCTCAATACAACAGGGGCCGTTTCCCGGCGCGTTTTAAACTCATCTTTACGTGGTGCCGTCACATTAAGAATAAAAGTGTGTTTAAAACGACCTGCGGCTCTGTTGGTCGACGCAAGACTTTCGGCTCTCGCAGGCGATTGTCCAATCACAGGACGCGTACACGTCACGTGACGACAGCTCGCGATCTGATTGGCTGTCGCAGCTGTCCATCAGCCGGATGTGACGCCCACGTTGCTGAGGGCCCCGGGCAGATTTCAGTCTGCCTAGCAACACCGGCGAGCTGAATTCTGATTGGATAAAAACTCTAACCTGAAAACACTGGAGGAGAGTATGAAGAATCCTTTTATAGGTTTAGAGAAAGTACATTAAAAATAGTCTTTTATCATAAATATGAGCACGATTTCTGGTTGTTAGGCCTGGCTGGCCCCCCACTGCACACGGGATGGCTTCCCCTCCCCGAAGCAGTCCAACGAAAATCAGAACGATTCGCGGCTGTTTGATGACTTTGTCTGACAATAAAGTAGTCATTTTTATTTATTTCACCGGGAAATGTATCTGCACTTTACAAAGCAAAGACTGTCCACATATGTGGGGGGGGGGGTACTTGGCCCCTCTCTGTAAAATTCTGGTCCGTTTTATGACCCCTGTCTCAGAGAAATAGCAGATTCATGGCCTTCTTTCTATAAAGGTAGGCACGGAATACTCTTTACATACTTGAACCATGTACTGATCAAGGTTTTACGGTTCCTTGAATTTCCTGTGCTGAGCCGAGCCCTCATTAGGACACACGATAGACCAAACTATAGAGAATTGTATGGAAGAAAAGAGCGAAAAAGCAGAAGCAACAGTCCCAACATGTTTATCCCAACTTTATTATCATGAATTGTATGCAATCTGTCAAACCACAACATCGCTGCAAGAAGGAAAAGTCTGAGAAGTTCAGCATTTTTGTACTGGCTGCAGGTGGAACTGTGTATAAATGACCAGAATGTGATAATACATTTAATAAAAATGCAATCAAGGAAAACGGAAGTCATATCTGATGAAACAGGATGAGGGTCGACTAAGAAATATATATTCTGCATATCAAAATGTAGGATAATTAGCAAAAAGAGAAGATCCATCTCCGTGCACACATGCGCACCCTTTAGATTTAAATTCAAACAATGTACAAAGGTAAGGGCTGGCGATGTTAATAGAGTCTACAATGTTTAGAGGTGTTGGGCATCCCTGTCTGGCGTCTGGAGCCGGCAGACCGTTTAAGTGGTAAACACAACCGTAGTGCTCTTAAACAACCCGGATGTCCGGGTGTTTCATAAGGCAAATGGGGGTGTGTGGGGGGGGCCGGGGTTTTTTAGTGTTGGACCACGACATTCTATGATGGAAGTGAGCTCTTTATCACCCGACAAGTTTATCAGGAATAAAAGTCGCCCAGGAAACAACAATCCTGAACACTGCCCCTGCAAAGTGAAATGAGAGAGACGGATGGGATAAGGACAGAGGAAGCATAAATATTTGCACCCCCCATGGATAAAAGTGCCACTAAAGTAAAGGTGATAATCCCGGTTTATACAAGAAGTACTTGCGCCCTTGCGCGCTCGTGCAGTGTGTTTCCTTTATTGCCGTGTGTTTCTTTTACCTTTGATGAGGTGTGATACGAGGACGTTTTCTTTGCGTCCGTTTCAAAGAGCGGAGGACAAGTATTAATTTAGCAACATGAAGAGCGAGAGAAAAGTCTGGGTGGGCTTCTGTATCTGACAATATGTGCAGGTACATACTTCAGAGGTGGCGCGTACGGGTATACGTGGGGGTGGGGGGGGGGACGGTGCAGCACGTGGCCGGCCCGAGCTCCTGCGTTCCTCTTTCAGGTGTCAGGGACCAGCTAGAGAGGCAGTCAGGACGCTGGCGCCAGCTCGCCCACAGGGGGGCCTAGCCGGTCGCCCAGGCCTGCAGGTCCGCCATGTCGTCCTCGTCTTCCTCCTCCTTCTTCTTTGCTAGAGAACGACCACAAATACGAATAATTGGCATTTACAGATAGAGACACATATATATATATATATACACATACACACACATATATATACGTATATACATATATATACCCACACATATATATATATATATATATATATATATATATATATATATATATATATATATATATATATATATATATATATATATATATATATATATATATATATATATATATACACACACCCACACATGTATATATATATAAACATATATGTATATATGTATGTATATATGTACATACACATACATATGTGTATATATACATACATACACACATTTATATACACATACCTACATATATACATACACACATATGTATGTATATTTATATACATATGTGTATAAAAATACAGTGTATATATATTATATATATATTTTTTTTAATTCTAGGCTTTTAGGTGCGCCTTATAGTCGTGAAAATACGGTAAATAAGTGTTTTTTCAAACTGCAGTATCACAGCAGTAACGTAATATATATATACATATATACATATACATATATATACATATATATATATATATATCCATCCATCCATCTTCTACCGCTTGTTCCTCCACTGAGGGTCACGGGGGGACTGGAGCCTATCCCAGAGCAATGGGCGGAGGCAGGGTACACCCTGGACTGGTCGCCAGCCAATCGCAGGGCTAACACAGAGACAAACAACCATTTGCTCTCACACTCACACCTACGGGCACTTTAGAGTATTCAATCAGCCTAACCCCAATCGTGCATGTCTTTGGACTGTGGGAGGAAGCCAGAGTACCTGGAGAGAACCCACGCAGGCACAGGGAGAACATGCAAACTCCACACAGAAAGTCCCCAGCCTCCATCCCAACCGGGATTCCAACCCGAGGCCTTCTTGCTGTGAGGCGACAGTGCTAACCACCACAGCCACGGTCTGAACCCTGTGGCTTATACAACGGTGCGGCTGATATATGGATTTTTACTGTGAGCTTCATACCGCCAATACGTTTTTTACCTGGTCACAGCGGGTCGATTCAATTACCGACCAGGTCACAGTGGACCGAGGAAATTGTTCATACCCGCTAAAATCTTCAGATCGGTTATTTTGGGCTTCATGCACACAAACATGGAGAAGCCACGAAGAAATGTGAACACGCAGCTTTTAAGTTAAAAGGTTTTGGCTCGACGACTGCGCGACGAAGACGACAACACGAGCGCAAATCTGCCTCGTGACGAAAGTGACGTCGAGAGCGACAACGAAAGAGAGACTGAGAAAGTGTGTGACGAAGAAGTTCTGAGGCTGTTCCATCGTGACACCGAAGAAGACGGCTTCAGTGGTTTCAGACGGTGACTTTAATCACGTTACTGCTGTGATACTGCAGAAAAGAGCACTTATTTACCGTATGTTCACGACTATAAGGCGCACCAAAAAGCCTAGAACTGTCTAAGAAAAGTCAACGGTGCTCCTTTTGTATGGACTAATGTTGGTTAATGGCAGCTACCGTAGTCAGAAGGCGCGACCGAAGTAACAGCGGTATGTACGATAAAGAGGAATTCCAGTCCCGAACCATCTCTGTGTGTAAAGACCCAAAAATGTCTCCTTGCAAGAGACACGCTTACGACGCAGGGTTCAAGCTGAAGGCTGTCAGTCACGCAGTTGAACACGGGAATAGAGCAGCGGCAAGAGAATTTAACCTTAACGAGTCAATGGTGTTGGGAGTGAGCGGAGTCGTGAGAACGCCGGTTTGTGTTCCGTTAATAAAGTTTGACTGACTTATCCGACTGTTTCAGTGACGTTCCCTTTAGCGCAGCTCGGTCTAGTGAACGCATCATCAACCCCACCACGACTGTAGCTTCTGTTCTACGAGCCTTATAACGCGGTGCGCCTGCATGTGAGAACAGTTCTGAAACAGGCCGTTAAGTGAAGGTGCCCTAAAATACAGTGCGCATTTGGTCCTGAAAATACGGTAATAACAGTTTTCAAACACCTGTGTAAATATCTCTTCTTACAACCTAGACCAGAGGTCAGCAACCTGTGGCTCCAGAGCCATGTGTGGCTCCTTCACCCTTCTGTTGTGGCTCCCTGTGACTTTGGAAAATAAATAATGAGTACCGTATTTCCCGCACTATAAGGGCACCTAAAAGCCTTTCATTGTCTCAAAACCCGACAGTGCACTGATGCACCTTATATATGGATCAATATTAGTTACCGTATTTTCCGCAGCATAAGGCGCACTTAAGACCCTGAAATTTTCCTTTAATACGGTGCGCGGTGTGTGGACTTCACAATTTGCTGTGCGCCTTTGCTATGTGCACTACGGTAAAAGGTGTGCTGCTAATCACCTCCCCTGAAACAGCCCCGGTAATGCGACACGCTTATGAATATTTAGTTTAATTAAACTGATGAAACTCACTGTTGTGCTTCATTTTGTTACTGTATGTTTAAACATGATCTGATAATATGTTGGTTAATTACAGAAACAGACCACAGAATTGAGACTGTCCTATGAAATGCTGTGTAAAATACGGTTTATAGACCCAAAATAAAGTGAGTTTTTGACTGTTTTGGTTCCCTTAATGCGCCTTATAACCCGGTGCGCCGGTGTTCTCTGCAGCAGATCGTTGATTTCATAAATGCGACATAGTATAGTTTTTTGTACATAACATATATATATGTGTATCATATATACACATATATATATGTGTATCA
>CAJVRN010000239.1:762500-780000 GCA_911728415.1 Lagocephalus sceleratus
CCCTTCTCCACCTCCTCCTCCTCTGCTGCCTCTTCACCTCCTCCCTGCCTTGTCCTCCTCTTCCTCCCTTCGTCTGCAGCTCCACCTCTTCCGTCTTCACCTCCGTCTCCTCTTCCTCTTTCTTGGGTTTCCTCCTCAAACAGTGACACAAACTCATTTGCTGTCGTCTCCTCAGGCTTCAGAACTTCCGCGTCTTCATGCTTCTGCTGCTTTCTTCTAAATATTTACAACATTTAAAATCATCTTTTAATTAGCTGCTTGTGGCTAAATAAGCTGCTGGGGTTATTGTTTATATTATTGGCCATAAAAATGCTTTTTCATACTTTGTTTTTTTTAAAAATACACCTTTCATTGACGCTTTCACCAAATAATTGTACTTTTCATGTTGATTTTTAATTCGTGCCTGAGCACCGCCTGGTGTGCTGCTATTATCTTTCTAATGTTTATTGTTGTTCTCTTTTTCCCTTCATGTTTTTTAATTGTTCCCATCAATCAATCACTTTTTGGACGGCCTGAAGGCGCTCAAATCTCCCCCCCGGAGTCTGGAGCAGCCAAAACTCTACACCAAAGCCATCAAACTGTCCTGAAGGAGGACGCTGACTCAGACCTACGTGGTTATATCGGGCTCAGAGGTCACGGGTTCGGTCTCAGCGTCGGTCTGAATGCTTCTGCTCCAGCCAGAGCGCCCCCTGCTGGTGACCCGAAGCAGGGTGGTTCGCCTGAGGACGTCTGCTCGCCCTGACGGCTCAGGGGTTTACCGCCCCCAACGAGCCCCCCGATGGGCGTCTGAGGGCTCGATCAATGCTGCTTGAGGCCGAGAAAGACCGCTGTAGAGAGAATGGTTAAAGACTTCTGAAGTATCTGTCACTTCTACAAAAAGAGAGATTGTAAAATTTGTAGTTATTGGGGAGAAAAACATTGTAAAAGTGTCCTAAAGTATTGTTATTGACTCCCGTTTGGTGGCTGTCAAGCTGTTTGGCCTCTTCACCCCCCAGGAGGAACACTACGTGGAGTTTTTTATATAACATTAATGACAACAACAGAAATGACAAACCAGTTGTCAGCGTGATGGATTAATCCCCCTCAACTTTACATTTAAAGCGTTTGGCACATATTGAGAACCAATCTGAAAACAAACACCTACAAATAATATATATTACGTTTAAAATCCTCCCGGTGAACACACTGCTTATACAAAATGTCATAAACGTAAACTTATCCTGGCCCAGACCGCGTGAGCTCTTTAATCAGCTAACATGGATGCTGGAGAAGAGGCCCAATTCAGCTCAGTTGGTGATCAGTTCGATGTTCGTGGCTCTCCGGACCTTCTGAGGAGAAAGTGGTGGGGGCGGGACTTGCTACCTGTCGATCATTCACACCCAGAAATAAACCAGGACAGATCAGAAACAGTCAGAAAATCAACCCTGTTAGAGCAATCCTGTGTTTATCTTAACCTGAAACTACTAACTAACTCAAAACAATCTTGTGTCTGTTATTTAGTATACTACAAAATATAATATATAATATAATATAATATAATATAATATAATATAATATAATATAATATAATATAATATAATATCATCATATAATATAATATAATATACAATATCATCATATCATATAATATAATATAATATAATATAATATAATATAATATAATATAATATAATATAATATCATCATATAATATAATATAATATACTATTCTATACTATAATATAATATAATGTAATGTCATATACTATAATATAATGATGTTCTCACCTTTACTGTCTAATGTCGGGGGGCATCCATCCCTGACCAGGGTTTGTTTAACTTGTGAGAACCTGTTTCAAAAAGGGGACAAACTTGTAACTGACGTAAATAAATTGGGGAAATTTCACATCATAGACCACAATTACACCCAAATCACAAGAAAAACATTGAATATAAAGTTCTGGGAAAATGGTAATCCCATGTATTGTAACGGTAATCACATGGGACAACGGCAGTGATGGCGCGTAAAATTGTAAAAGCTGTCATTCATCGTGTTATTCAGATTCCCTTCTTTTCTGGTGCGCTTGTGCTCGTGTGTGAAATTGAGAAATTAAAGTGTCAGCAGTAGACCACGTTGAGAGAACCCCGGAGCAAAGTTCCCAGCTTCCAGATTGATCGCCCGATGGAAGGGGGCAGATCGGAAGCAGCCTTTCCTGCGACTATAGAGCTGAACAAGAGGTCGGGGAGGCCCAGGTCGTCCCCTAACCGACGCCACGGGCCCCGAGGATGAAAACATTTTCAATGTACAGTGAACCCTCGCTGTAATGGTTCACCTATCACGGTCTCGCTGTTTCTCAGATTTATTTTTAGTGTAATCTTTTTTTATTTTTTACAGCGTACAGTATTATTTTTTTTACAGTGTACAGTATTATTTTTTTTACAGTGTACAGTATTATTGTTTACAGCGTACAGTATTATTTTTTACAGCGTACAGTATTATTGTTTACAGCGTACAGTATTATTTTTTACAGTGTACAGTATTATTGTTTACAGCGTACAGTATTATTTTTACAGTGTACAGTATTATTTTTTACAGCGTACAGTATTATTTTTTACAGTGTACAGTATTATTTTTTACAGCCTACAGTATTATTGTTTACAGCATACAGTATTATTTTTTACAGCCTACAGTATTATTTTTTACAGCGTATAGTATTATTTTTTACAGCGTACAGTATTATTGTTTACAGCATACAGTATTATTTTTTACAGCGTACAGTATTATTTTTTTACAGCGTATAGTATTATTTTTTTACAGCGTACAGTATTATTGTTTACAGCGTACAGTATTATTGTTTACAGCATACAGTATAATTTTTACAGCGTACAGTATTATTTTTTACAGCGTACAGTATTATTGTTTACAGCGTACAGTATTATTGTTTACAGCGTACAGTATGAAGGCGTTGTAGCCATGTTCAATCCAGCAGTGTGACTGTGAAGTGATGTATGTTCTCTACCCTAAACCAAGTATTCAGCTTTTAAGGTTTAAGTTTAAACAAGTTTTTTTCTGGCTTGAAAAAACCCAGAATGTGGATGAAAGGAAGTGCAGGAGAAAAGACACCTGCGGTCTGAGCCAAAAGGAGGAGGAAGAAGTTTGAACTTTGAGAGTGTTTCAATAAGAGAACTGTGAGAGAATGTTAAAGCCTGTGAGAAGAGTGGAGAAAAGTGTGTGTTTGGGGGTTTTACCGCCTTTAAACGTTCAAATAATTGTACAAATAAAGATGTTTACTTCAGGGTTTCATCTATTCAGGGTTATTTCTGGACCCTATAAACCTGATAGACCAGGGTTCGCTGTATCCACTTTTGAGGTTTTGGTAAATCCGACAAACGTTTCTTCCCCAGACAGACGTTAACTCCAGAGCTCGTCCCTCCTTGTGGCCCATCTCAACCCGGTGGTTTGGGAGGGAACAGATGACAAAGGGCTGTCTGCTGAACTGCTGCTTACCTCACCACAAACCACCCAGACAGAGCGCCAGTCCCAGGAGGTGGCTGGACGAGGGCACCGGCGGGGGTTGGAAAGGCCCAACCCAAGGACTGTGTGGGCCTGAAGGGGTTAAACAGGGGGCGAGGGAGGTACCCTCGGGCCTCCCGCTGGGGGCTGCCACCACGTTGACGTCGCTGGACGCCCCCTCGGGCTCTTGGCAGGCGTCTCCGAAGACGTCTGAGGCGCTGGCGGGTGTCAAGGGAGCAGCCGGCGACACGTTCCTGGTCATCTGACTGACGGGTCGGGAGGGGGGCCCCCCGACAGACCAACCAGGGAACCACCGCGGCCAGGAGACGGAGCCCGGGGGGGCTCATGGCCCCAGGAACGCGCCCCCATGTGTACCAGTCACTGAGGTCTGAGGACGTGGACGGGGGACCCCCAACGGGGACGTCCTGTCCCCAGTCCTGAAGCCCTACCATGTGAACCCACCTACCACTGGTTCTGGTTTTGTTTGACTCTGTGAGGCCACCTCCAGGGTCGACTCGTGTGCTTGATGACAGTTCAGCGCTCGTCGAGCTCCCCGTCGTGTCCGTGCTCGTCCTTCTTTTGTCAGTGCTCAAGCTCACGTCCTGACCCGTGCTCCACGTGCAGCAGGACTCACGCGCCTGTGCCGGTCTGCGGAAGGTTACCAGACGCCCCAGGTAGGTTTCCCACGTTTTGGGCTGTCATCTCCAGAACGTCCTGAAAGCACCGTAAACCGATTGGACGGTTTATTCAACTCACGTTAACAGTAACGCTTTCACCCTCAGAACCCGGCAGCAACAGCCACAATCAGCGCGACCAGCGCGTACACACCGATCCACTGTTGACGGTTCACCAGTACCAGGAGTATTTGAAACACATTATTACTGCGCCCGACGGGTTCATGGGTGGAGCAAAGACACCCTGCCGCACAGGTCTGGGCCTCCTGTCATACGACCACTACGTTTGGTTCACGGCCGACTGTGATGGACTGTAAGACTTTTATTTGTGAGGGAGCTTGATAGCGGTTCACACCGACACCACCAGCCCACCCGTCTAACCACTGGCTCCTATGAGAGGGGACGCTGAAGTCACTAGAGATAACCCAAACAACAACAGGGACCCCCTTGATTAATGAATGGATCGAACCATTACCGGTGGCTTTATTAAGGGTCATCAATGAGAGGGACGCTGCCTGTGCTCCTGTTTGGTCCTGGGCTCTGGGCCCTCCCACCCCCGGCAGGGTGGCTCCCGCCATCTGAGCTGGATCCCTGCGATGTTTCGCCCTCTGGGTTCATGGAGCTGCAGCTGACGCCGCCGACCGGCCTGGTGCGATGGGAGGCTACTGCTCACGCCTCCTGTTTGTGGGGCTTTGCCTGCTTCCCTTCCAGCCGTTTAAACTACTGCATATCCTTGGACGTCGGGTTCTCGCTCTCCTCGGCTGCAGCTGCAGAACATACATGAACATGCTTCTGCAGCGTGTGCCAGCCCAGCCTTCTCCTCCTCCTCCTCCTCCTCCTCCTCCTCCTCCTCCCTGGTGATCTCACCCATGCATCCTTGGGTCCAACACAAGCATGCCCTTTTAATTATCTACTTATCGACTCATCTTTTCCACAAACCAACCAGAAATCAACATCAACAGGAATTTTACCATCGACTGTGTGGCACAAAAAGGTGTGTTAAGCTTGCTCCATCCATTTTCTCCTGCTGCTCCTGATAAGACCACAAGGGGGCGCCAGCCCACCCCAGCTGCCCTCGGATACACCCCGGAGGAGCTCATCACAGGGAACCATGCAGAGACAAACAACTCCTCACCCCTCGGCTGAGACCATTCACAGTGTGCAGTGTGCATAAATGCATCTATTTCCTGGGGGCACAGACACGGAGAGACCTTCCTCCCTGAGCGGTGACAGCGGTGACCATGGCGCCGCCCCCGCCGTTGGTCGGCTCATTAGGTGAGGGCGACCACATCGACATCATCAGGTCAGTGATCCACATAATGACCTGAGCACAAGTTTGAAATACACAAGCATGTGAAATGGTTTGAACAAGGACATCCTGCCATGGGGGGTGGGGGTCTAAATACACCCCTAATGAGCATGAGGGCAGTCAGGAGGGGGGGGGGGGGGGACCAAACACACAGCAGGCAACCCCTGCCCACCCCTCCATATCCTGGAGTGGCTGTGGGTTCCAGTTCCACCAGTATCTCAGCCTGCGTGCTGACCTGGAACCTTTGGGTGACCCCTCATAGACCTGGGGAGTGTTATCTTCCCGGGAAAAGGTCCCAGGAGCCTGACGTGTTTCAGCGACAATGCTCAACTGAGGGAAGTGCAAACACGAGGAAAGTGCAAACACAGTCACCTCCCTCGTAGTGGAAGGAAACCTGTAGCTGGACTGGGCAGAGACTTGTGAGTTGTGGCTTTGGGGACGTAGGACAGCGAAGGCAGGACTCCAGATCCTGGTTCACGCGTTGGGTCTGACCGTTGGCCCGAGCGGAGGTCCACCTCCAGACAGAATGATGAACCACAAAGTAGTCCAGAGAAAGAGATCAGAGGTCATGGCCACGTTCAGGAGGAGGCCCAGACGGTCATGGCCGTCTGGGCCTCCTCCTGAAGCTGCTGCCCCCGTGACCCGGACCAGATAGGAGGAAGAAGAAGAGACGAGCCACTTCCTCGCTAAGAAGTCAGAATGTTAAAGACACCTGTCCTAACAGCACCTGTTCTCCTTCACCGTGGGAAGCTCCCATCACTGTGTCCATCCGAAGGAGGTAATCCCAACAGAGTCCAACACAAATCTGACGGTGGTCATCAGGAAGCAGGAGGAGGGCTGGTTGGAGACGGGAAGTCTTATAAGGACAAAGGACACATGGCCTGGGGAGGGTTGGGTCTTTCAGCTGTCTGAAGGTTGGTCCATACCAGGAACAACTGGGAAGCTCCCCCCAATACTCGATTCCAGCAAAGAAGGAGAACCTGCGGTGTGGTTGACGCCTCTGTGAAGTGAGCGAACCTGAGCTCCACGACATGGACCGAGGCTGAAGCACTGACCAACCACAACAAAGGATGCCTAACCTGCGAGGAGAGAGCCCATTCAGTCAGCACTGACTCCCACTGGGAGGCTTCCCTGGGCTTGTAAAGATTTAGAGGACCCACTCAGGGTTCTGGATGGTCTACTTGACCCTGAGGACCCTTCCGCAGAACCTGCTGGAAACTCTGGACATTAGCAACCAGGACAGAGACCAGTGAGTTGGCCAGTGAAGGAGACGAGGGACAATCGAGGGAATGCTGGAGGGAGCTCTTCTAAGACTGCAGTTTCTCAAAACCACTGGAGCAGATAACACAGGAGCAAACGTCCCACTGACCCCCTGGAGTTCCTGGGGAAACAGGATGTGACCCCCCATGTGGACGTCCTCCAGACTCAAGTTGGAATGCTGGGAAAGGAAATGTGGTGGAAGCTTACGAGATAAAGAATCCTGCAAAGTGGATGCAGTTCTCCTTTTTGTTATTATTTTCATGGATGTCTGGAACAACACCAGCCTGTTTGTTCACATGGGTCAAACAATTTTCCTTCTTTCTTCCTGCTTTAGATCTGAAGATGAACACGAGAGCTGTCCTCATGGGTGTCCTCTTTCACCTCAAGAACATCTCATCTGATCCACCACTCCAATTAATATTAATATCATTGTTGTATATCAAGACTTTACACTTCTAGCTCCCCTCATGACACAGAAAACACGAACAAGTGCAGAATACAAGAAAAAGTAAATAAAAAGAAATAAAGAAATCTCTGAATCAGTGAACAAAGTATTCTAATATCTCACCTCCGCCTTCTGTTGGACACCTCCTTCTGTTGGACACCTCCTTCTGTTGGACACCTCCTTCTGTTGGACACCTCCTTCTGTTGGACACCTCCTTCTGTTGGACACCTTCTGTTGGACACCTCCTTCTGTTGGACACCTCCTTCTGTTGGACACCTCATGTCCAATCGCCTCAGCATACCTGCGGCCCTGATTGTCTCCCTCTTTGACAGGTTGTCTTGGTTTCAGCCCTCCTTCACTCTCGTGTCTTCGTCCCCCCCCCCGGCTCACCTTTGACCTCCTGTCCTCGTCCCAGTGAAGCTGATAAATCGTGAAGCATCGAAGCGTTTCATCCACTTGGTCCTCCCAGAGCTGCTCCCAGCTCCGCCTGCTCTCTACCTGTCTCAAAGTCTGGACTCACCAGGCGTAACTTCACGACTTTATTCAGGCGCTAACGAACGTCCAACGCTGGAAGACCACTAAGGACACCCAGAAGCCCCCGCTCCCCCCAGATCATACACGAGAACTGAACCACAACAGGACACCGTCCACTGGACAAAAATAATTAAACAGGAAACAGATCACAGCAGTGTGTGTGTGTGTGTGTGTGTGTGTGTGTGTGTGTGTGTTATATGGGCTGTTTCTGTTCATGATAAGTCATAAGGGGACGTGAGCCTAACGGGGGGGTTGTGCCTGAGCACCCTTGAGTTGTGGGTCTTGTTGAACTTGAGGAAGCGGTTCTATTTGTTGGGGGGCCTCAGAGGACCCCCCTGTTGACCTCCTGGACCCCAACGGCTCTGAACCGGTGACCCCGGTCCAGTCTGGTGTAGACACCGGGTCGGTTAAGAGCGGTAATCCGTGGAGGGGTGCAGCGTCTCCCACCAGGTTCGGGTGGTTGGGGGGGGGCTTCAGCCTGCTCGGTCTACTCCCTGTCTCGCCCAAAGGCGCGTTTTCTCACCTTTGCGGCGTGTTATCTCGGCGTGTAGCGCTCGAGCTGCGGGGGGGCTGCAACGCCGCCCCATCCCCCCCCTGCATCTTAACCGTGGACGCACACACAGCCATGAGCCCACATCTTGACCGGTCATGTGATCAGCTCCTGAGGGGGCCCGGAGGGGGTGGGGGGTTGGGGGTTGGGGGTTGGGGCGGAAAAAAACGGGAAAGAAAAGATTCATTTTATCGCCGTTCGGCTAGTTCGGTCTGCGCTCACACACATTCGCTCATGTGTCCGCTCCGGTCCAAACGCTGCTCCGCTGGCAGAGCACCACGTTTCCATGACGACTGATGGAGAACGAGACGTGTGGCGCTCGGCTTTCGCTCGACTCCCGAAAGACAAAGCTCCATATGTGGCCCGGTCAGTCCCTTATATCCTCACTCGACTCCGCAATTATCACACTTTGAAGACGAATCAAGCAGATGCTGAAAAAAACAAACAAAAAGGCGAATCCTCCCGAGCCCCGACGCCGTCATCAGACAGACGCTTTGGCTCCAGCAGCAGCCGGAGGTCCAGGGAGGTGACCCCCCCCCCCTTCACCCAGCGCACCAGCCCCACCGGAGGTCCCCTCGCCCGGTCTGAAGGTCGCTCGGACGGGTCGAGGCTTTTATTTAGACCCGGTAGTCCAAATGAAACACAAGAAATACATTTGAGAGACAATTAATAGAAAAGACACAAATAGTTCCAGACGCATTTTTGCAACTTCATCTACTACAATTAAGTCGGTTGAGCTGTAGATCAAAGACAGATGTGACCCCTTCCGTCCTTTGACCTTCAGGAGGTCAAGAGGTCAAGTCAGGAGGTCCAAGAATGGAGGGGACCACATCTGTGCAGATGTTTTTACTCCTGGAATCGGTCAGTTCCCAAGGGGGCAGGGCCGCTTCAGAATAAGAAAACCTCCCTGGAACAGACATTTCCTCAAAAAACCAGAGTGTGTGAACGAGGGCGCGTCGCTCCCCGCGTCTGCGGTCGGCGATGGAGGGCGTGTAGACGACAAAGGGACGGGTCGATGCGGCGATGCGGCGAGCTGGAGGAGCTACGGTCTAGATGGTGGTCCGCGATGGAGAAGGAGTAGATGTTTGAAGGTCCCCCCCCGGGGGACGGAACCCTGGTCGTCCACGTGCGTTCACAGGGGAGACGTTCAGACGACCCACCGACGGCTGGCCTGGACCGCGAAGGCGACCTCACGTGCTCGGCGGACACCTGAAGGTGTCCCCCGGACACCGACACACACGGGCCTCAGCGGGACGTCGAACTGGAGGCTCCGGCTGTCCTCCGCCGTCCGCAGGAGTCACACGTACGTGACGGACCGCGTCGGGGTGCAGCGAAGGAATTCGCTCAGGTGTCGATACGGGACGACGGGCACGGCGAATCCACGAGGGGCGAGGTTTGTGGTCTGGTTCAAATTTCTTGACCTGCAGGTCTGAAGAGGAGCCCCGTAGTTTCGCCGTAGACAAACGCGCCGCCCGTCTTCCTTCAGGCTCCACGGCGGTTCGGAGAGTTTCGACTATTGAGAGACGACGTCCTTCAACTCACCGAGTTTCTGATTTCGTCATCGGAAATTGCGAACCAGCACGTTTTAGAGAGGAGGCCTTTGGTGCTGGTCCTGGTTGAGAAAGGGTTTCCTCCGGTCTGGCCGTGAGGCCAGCGTGAGAGTCGCTCCCCCGCGGGAACAAGGGGGTCGAGGAGAACGGGAGGAGGCGGGGGTCGTTTCAGATAACGGCACTATTGATCAGAGGGCTCAGGAAGTTAACTACCAACCCCCACCGTCGTCCGGTAACAGAAAGATCCTGCTGGAGAACCAGCAACCACCACAGGTTGATCCAGTTGAACAGGCCACAAGACAGCGATGGTCTGGATGGTCTCTACTGATCAATACTGATCAGTATTGATCAGTAGAGACTGCTGAGTAGAGACTGAGTATTGATCAGTAGAGACTGCTGATCACTTTTGATCATTACTGATCACTGCTGATAACTACTGATCACTACCGATAACTTTTGATAACAACTGTTCACTGCAGTTAACTGCTGATAACTATTTATTACTGCTGATCACTGCAGATCAATTCAGATCACTACCGGTCACTGCTGATCACTGCTTATAACTATTGATCACTGCTGATCACTACTGATCACCGATGATAACTATTAATCACTACTTATCACTTCTGTTCACTAAAAAATCACTGCTGGTAACTCCTGATCACTATTGATCACTATTGATCACTATTGATCATTACTAATCACTGCTGAAATATTTTCATTCCCGTGATAAAGTTCCACCAACGTGTTGTAGATTTCAACGTCTCCCAGTCAACGTTCTGTAAAATTTGTTGATCGCCATGGCAACTCTGTTCCGCTCCAGTTCTGATTGTGTACACCTCCAGGTACGCACAACCGTCTCACTACCACCGCCTACCGGTCGCACACTACACGGGGTTGGTGGTCGTTTACGACACGTCGTCGTCGGCGCGGGCAACAGTCTCGTTGTGGACTCTGAAACTGCTGTTGTGTTAACACTGTTGTGTAAAAGCTGTTGTGTTAACGCTGTTGTGTAAAAGCTGTTGTGTAAAAGCTGTTGTGTAAACCTTGTTGTGTAAACCTTGTTGTGTAAAAGCTGTTGTGTAAACCTTGTTGTGTAGACAGTTTCCAGGGCCCTCATCGCTGATGCCTCACTGTGTGTGTGTGTCTGTGTTTGTCCACAACGTCACACATCGCGGTCGGTGGACACGGTGTCTCCCAGGTGTCGAACCTGAGGTTCATTGTGGGTCCAGATGTGATCCAGGGAGGTGAGACCAGTGTGTAACTGGACTAACTGGACACCCCGACTGGTGGGAGAGGCCTTCTGGAAGCGCTTCAGAGACCTTCAAGTGAATTCTGCACTCAAAGAAGGTTGTTAACGTTCCCCCTCCTCGTTGTGGGTGTGGAGCTCAGATGTGACAACCAGAACACAACAGAGGGAAGAGGTGTGACTGTGCGGGTGTGAGGGTGTGAGGGTGTGAGGGGGGTGTACCTGGGGGAGTTTCACCTCCAGAGGAGGAGACATTCAGGACAGCAAAAGCCCTGCTTTTGATTTCAGCTTGTAGTTGTCACACAGGCAGCACAAAGACAGGTGTGTAACCCCAGACTACACAATAACACCAACAATAACACCAACAATAACACTACACAAAAGCACTACACACTAACACTACACAATAATACTACACAATAACACCAACAATAACACCAACAATAACACCAACAATAACACTACACAATAACACTACACAATAGCACTACACACTAACACTACACAATAAAACCAACAATAGCACTACACACCAACACTACACAATAACACCAACAACACTACACAATAACACTACACAATAGCACTACACAATATCACTACACAATAACACAAACAATAATACCAACAATAACACTACACAATAACACTACACAATAGCACTACACAATAGCACTATACAATAACACTACACAATAACACCAACAATAGCACTACACACTAACACTACACAATAACACCAACAATAACACTACACAATAACACTACACAATAGCACTACACAATAGCACTACACAATAACACCAACAATAACACCAACAATAACACTACACAATAACACTACACAATAGCACTACACAATAGCACTACACAATAACACTACACAATAACACCAACAATAGCACTACACACTAACACTACACAATAACACCAACAATAGCACTACACAATAACACTACACAATAACACGACACAATAGCACTACACAATAGCACTACACAATAACACCAACAATAGCACTACACAATAGCACTACACAATAACACTACACAATAACACTACACCATAGCACTACACAATAGCACTACACAATAACACTACACAATAACACCAAAAATAGCACTACACAATAACACTACACAATAACACCAACAATAGCACTACACAATAACACTACACAATAGCACTACACAATAGCACTACACAATAACACTACACAATAACACTACACAATAACACCAACAATAATACTACACAATAACACTACACAATAGCACTACACACTAACACTACACAATAACACCAACAATAACACTACACAATAGCACTACACAATAGCACTACACAATAACACTACACAATAACACCAACAATAGCACTACACAATAACACTACACAATAACACCAACAATAACACTACACAATAACACTACACAATAGCACTACACACTAACACTACACAATAACACCAACAATAACACTACACAATAGCACTACACAATAGCACTACACACTAACACACACAATGATACAGCTGTGGCTGATGGGCCTTACCTGCACTCTTGTGTCACAAATACTCCTTCACACCATCGCACAACTGAAACCCTTCAGTTGTGACACGTTTCCCACTTTGTCCAAAAGTGTCCGTATTGATTTGTAGGCGTCTTTGTCCTCTGGTCTTTGTCCTCTCTTCTTTGTCCTCTCTTCTTTGTCCTCTCTTCTTTGTCCTCTGGTCTTTGTCCTCTGGTCTTTGTCCTCTCTTCTTTGTCCTCTCTTCTTTGTCCTCTCTTCTTTGTCCTCTGGTCTTTGTCCTCTGGTCTTTGTCCTCTCTTCTTTGTCCTCTGGTCTTTGTCCTCTGGTCTTTGTCCTCTGGTCTTTGTCCTCTCTTCTTTGTCCTCTCTTCTTTGTCCTCTGGTCTTTGTCCTCTGGTCTTTGTCCTCTCTTCTTTGTCCTCTGGTCTTTGTCCTCTGGTCTTTGTCCTCTCTTCTTTGTCCTCTGGTCTTTGTCCTCTCTTCTTTGTCCTCTCATCCATGAAGACTTGATACTCCTTCATTCTTATGGTCTTCTTCTTAATCCACATTATATATCAGTATCCAGAGGAGGGGAGGGGAGGAGAGGAGGAGAGGAGGAGGGGGAGGGGGAGGAGGAGGAGGAGGGGAGGAGAGGAGAGGAGGAGGAGAGGAGGGGGGAGAGGAGGGAGGAGGAGAGGAGAGGAGGAGAGAGGAGGAGAGGAGGAGAGGAGGAGGGGGAGGAGGAGGAGGGGAGAGGAGGAGGGGAGGAGGAGAGAGGAGGAGGAGAGAGGAGGAGAGGGAGGGGGGAGGAGGAGGAGGGAGGAGGGGAGGAGGAGGAGGGAGGAGGAGGAGGAGGAGGAGGGAGGGAGGAGGAGGGGGAGGAGGAGGAGGGAGGGAGGAGGAGAGGAGGAGGGGAGGAGGAGAGAGGAGGAGAGGAGGAGGGGAGAGGAGGAGGAGGAGGGGAGGAGGAGGAGGGGAGAGGAGGAGGGTAGGAGGAGAGAGGAGGAGAGGAGGGAGGGAGGAGGGGGAGGAGGAGGGGGAAGAGGGAGGAGGGGAGGAGGGAGAGAGGAGGAGGAGGAGGAGGAGGAGGGGAGAGGAGGAGGAGGGGAGGGGAGGGAGGAGGGGGAAGAGGAGGAGAGAGGAGGAGAGGAGGAGGAGGGAGAGGAGGAGGAGGAGGGGAGGAGGAGGAGGGGAGAGGGAGGAGGAGGGAGAGAGGAGGAGGGGGAGAGGGAGGAGGAGGGGGAGGAGGAGGGGGAGAGGAGGAGGGTAGGAGGGAGAGAGGGAGGGAGGGGAGGAGGAGGGTAGGAGGAGAGAGGAGGAGAGGAGGAGGAGGAGGAGGGGAGGAGGAGGGGGAAGAGGAGGGAGGGGAGGAGGAGGAGAGAGGAGGAGGAGGGGAGAGGAGGAGGAGGGGAGGAGGAGGAGGAGGAGGAGGAGGAGGAGGAGGAGGGAGGAGGAGAGGGAGGAGGGGAGGAGGAGGAGGAGGGGAGGAGGAGGAGGGGAGAGGAGGAGGGGAGGAGAGAGGAGGAGGGGAGAGGAGGAGGGGAGGAGGAGGAGGAGGGAGAGGAGGAGGGGAGGGGAGGGGAGAGGAGGAGAGGAGGGGAGGAGGAGAGGAGGAGAGGAGGAGAGAGGAGGAGGAGGAGGGAGGAGGAGAGGAGGGAGGAGGAGAGGAGTAGAGAGGAGGAGGAGGAGGAGAGGAGGAGAGGAGGAGGAGGAGGGGAGGAGAGGAGAGGAGGGGAGAGGAGGAGGGGAGAGGAGGAGGAGAGGAAAGGAGGAGCAGAGAGGACCAGGTATATGTTCTTCTCTCAGACCTCTGAGGACACTTTTTTCCTTTCAATGTTCTTTTTGGTGTCGTTGTGTAACAATCTCTTTAAAAGTGTGTGTGTGTGTGTGTGTGTGTGTGTGTGTGTGTGTGTGTGTGTGTTCTCCAAAGCCTGTTAATGTCTCTGTCCCCTTTAATGAACACAGTTGGTGTTTATTGAATCAGGATCTTTTCATGGTCAGTAACAGCGTCAGTTCACCACCTGACAGACGGCGCCCTGCACCTTCAGGAAGGTGCTGTGCATCGCCATGACAACAGGAGGACGTGGTCCTGGTTGCTGGACGTCTGCATCATCTCCCTGACTGCACCAGCCCAAACGGCCAGGGCGGGGGCACACCTTTGATCTGGGGCGGGGGCACACCTTTGATCTGGGGTGGGGGAACACCTTTGATCTGACAGGGGATGGGGGCAGGCACGCCTTTGATCTGGGGTGGGGTGGCGACACGCCTTTGATCTGGTGGGGGGCATGCCTTTGATCTGGTGGGGGTGGGGACACGCCTTTGATCTGGTGGGGGGCATGCCTTTGATCTGGTGGGGGGTGGGGGCACGCCTTTGATCTGGTGGGGGGGGACGCCTTTGATCTGGCCTGGGGGGCACGCCTTTGATCTGACGGGGCCACCCCTTTAATCTGATGGGGTGGGGGGCATGCCTTTGATCTGATGGGGGGTGGGGACACACCTTTGATTTGGGGCAGGGGCATGCCTTTGATCTGGTGGGGGGTTGCCTTTGATCTGACGGTGGCGGAGGCACGCCTTTGATCTGGGGTGAGGGTAGGCCTTTGATCCGACGGGGGGGGGGACATGCATTTGATCTGGCCCGGGGGGGGCACGCCTTAGATCTGAGGTGGGGGCGGGGCCATGCCTTTGATCTGATGGGGTGGGGGGCATGACTTTGATCTGATGGGGGGTGGGGACACACCTTTGATTTGGGGCAGGGGCATGCCTTTGATCTGGCGCAACAACACACAGGAAAGGCTCGGCTCAGCCTCAACTAAATGTCTGCAGCTACTTTAACAGCGGTAGATTTTAGATAATTAAAGGAGCAGTCCGCACGTTTGGGGCCAGAACTGGTAGTGCCCCCCCCTAGGTGGGTGCCCCCCCCCACCTACAGAGTGTCACCAAATCTCAACAGTGTTTATGGGATGGCGCCCTTAAATGCGTTTCTTTGTGACGTCTGCTCTCATTCTGGATTCAGCAGCTGCACCTCGGCCCAGATGTGAACCAGCTTCAGTCGGGATTTAAGGCCCGAGCGACACTCGGTCCGTTAACCGCGGGACTCTGAACTTTCCTGCCGCACTCACGTTAATTACCGAAGGCGAGACTGGGAACACCAGCCTCTTATGATTATTACGCTTTGGGGGAAATTACTGGACGCACCTCATTTCTATTCTAAAGCGCCCCAGGACCATCTGCTCCAATTAAACAGAGCCCGTGTTACACCTGAAAACGGTACTTTCCTTCAATCGGTCCCGCTGGGCCGCTGAAGATCATGAGAGTCACTGTTGTCCTCCTCGCCTGCGCAGCCCAACTGGTTTAGCTGGTTTAGCTGGTCTGAGTCAGGCAGCGGGGGTGGAGGAAGGACTGGTGGAGGCTTCCTCCTGGAGCGTCGTCCAGATGTGTCTGCCTCTGGCTGGGGTGAGTCCAGTGAATCCGTTCAGGCCCACAAGGCCGTCGAGATCTTTGGTTAACGAGGCTGCGGGGGCCTCGTTAGGGCTCCCTCCCGTCGACCCACCCCCACCTCCACCTCCACCCTCGGAGGCGCTCATCAGCTGGCCGAATGACTGCAGGGCTTTTACCGCTGAGCGGGACATTGCTGGTCAAGACACCTGGTGGACACTCACCTGTCCCCTTCTTGGACAAGGTGGCGGAGGACGTCGTCTACTGCCGATCGAGGGCGTTGGGGAGCATGATGGGACGTTCCAGGTGTAAAGGGGAGGGTCCTCATCCCATCGATTGAACCACAGACTTTGTACTGAATGTCACCTGTAGGTCAGCTGTAGGTCAAATGAGGGTCAACTGAAGGTTACCTGTAGTTCAGCTGTAGGTCAGCTGAAGGTCAGCTGAAGGTCAGATGTAGCCTGAAGGAAAGCTGTAGTCCAGCCATAAGTCAACTGAAGGTCAACTGAAGGTCAAATAAAGGGTGGTTAAAGGGTACCTTTAGGTCAACTGAATGTCAACTGTAGGTCACCTGTAGGTCATCTGTAGCTCACCTGTAGATCATCTGTAGGTTAGCTCCAGGTCATCTGAAGGTCACCTGTAGGTCACCTGTAGGTCATCTGTAGGTCAGCTCCAGGTCATCTGAAGGTCACCTGTAGGTCACCTGTAGGTCAGCTGTAGGTCATCTGTAGGTCAGCTCTAGGTCAGCTGAAGGTCATCTGTAGGTCAGCTCTAGGTTAGCTGTAGGTCACCAGCAGGTCATCTATAGGTCACTGAAGGTCACCTGTAGGTCACCTGTAGGTCATCTGTAGGTCAGCTCCAGGTCATCTGAAGGTCACCTGTAGGTCATCTGTAGGTCACCTGTAGGTCATCTGTAGGTCAGCTGTAGGTCATCTGTAGGTCAGCTCTAGGTCAGCTGAAGGTCACCTGTAGGTCACCTGTAGGTCATCTGTAGGTCAGCTGTAGGTCATCTGTAGGTCAGCTCTAGGTCAGCTGAAGGTCACCTGTGTTTCAGCTGTTGGTGGAGCCGTTGGGCCTGGTAGATACTGAACAGATCTTTCTACTGGTTGGTAGTTCTCAGGAAACGCCGCGGTCTGACAGGAAACCAGCTGTTTGATTTATTCACACCTGCAGGCCGGCGTCTCATCCAGAAACCTTCCAACTTCCCCGAGTAAGACCAGACCACTGTGTCTGGTCTGGCTTTCACAGTCTCTGCAAAGGTCTGAAGGTCACCTGCGGGTCAGCTGAAGGTCACCTGTAGGTCACCTGCAGGTCATCTATAGGTCAGCTCTATGTCAGCTGAAGGTCACGTGTGGGTGAGCTGAAGGTCACGTGTTGGTGAGCTGAAGGTCACCTGTAGGTCATCTGAAGGTCACCTGTAGGTCAGCTGAAGGTCACCTCTGGGTCATCTGAAGGTCACCTGTAGGTCATCTGAAGGTCACCTGAAGGTC
>CAJVRN010000239.1:787500-902500 GCA_911728415.1 Lagocephalus sceleratus
GCGTGTGTGTGTGATCCTGGGGTTTTCTGTTGAACTGTGTGAGTGTGTGTGTCTGTGTGTGGGTGTGTGTGTCTGTGTGTGTGTGTCTGTGTGTGTGTCTGTGTGTGTGTGTGAGATCCTGGGATTTTCTGTTGAACTGTGTTTTGTGTGTGTGTGTGTGTGTGTGTGTGTGGGTGGGTGAGTGTGTGTGTGGGAGTGTGTGTGATCCTGGGGTTTTCTGTTGAACTCTGTGTGTGTGTGTGTGTGCGTGTGTGTGTGTGATCCTGGGGTTTTCTGTTGAACTGTGTGTGTATGTGTGTGTGTGTGTGTGTGTGTGTGTGTGTGTGGTGCAGGTGTTCCAGTGTGTGTTAGTTGTGATAGTATTGTGTGTGTAGTGCAGGTGTTCCAGTGTGTGTTAGTTGTGATATAATTGTGTGTGTGGTGCAGGTGTTCCAGTGTGTGTTAGTTGTGATAGTATTGTGTGTGTAGTGCAGGTGTTCCAGTGTGTGTTAGTTGTGATAGTATTGTGTGTGTGTTTCACCTCTCAGTTCCAGAGCTGCAGCCCCCCCCCCGTGCCGATCTGCCGTGCTTCCAGCTGGACGGCGTGAGGCTCGTCCTTGATCAGCTGAAGTCGTGCGTGGTTGACCTCTGACCTGCCCCGCCTCCGCCCGTCCTCCTCTTTGTCCCACATATGGAGGGAGCGTGAGAGTACCTTCATCATCAAGTGCATCCCCTTGAACACGTACCCCCCAGGTGACCTCTGCGTGACCTCTGTGCCTACGCAGGGACGGGCCTGCTTTCCTCCAAACAGGTGGAGGTGAGTGAAGACGACCCTGGCTCCCTAGAGAATCCCCCTGCACCACGGGGTGTGAGACGGGGGGTTCCCACATTCCACCGCGGTGTTGAAGAAGAAGGGTCGTCTCCCCGACCACCGGTCCAGGTGTTCCGGTCCAGGTGTGTTTGGCTTCTGGTCCTCACTCTCAGGCGTTCCTCTGGTTTCTCTTCTTTCCACAGCCGTGCTCGCCCCTTCTTCTCCACTGACCTACTTTTACCTCATCAAGGCCCCGTTTGGAGGCTCCCGTTGGTCCGGGTGAGCAGACAGACGTTCACAGGACCTGAAGAACTGAGCCTGATGAGCCTTCAGAACCTCAGCGTCACCCTCAGCTTCCCAGTAAAACGTCACAGTTCGTGTTTTAGAGACCTTCAACAAATGATTTCTCGTACAAAACAAAGTAACAAAACCCAATAACCTGGTGTGGTAACGTGTTGATTGGTCAGGACCGGTCGACTCGAGGGCTAAACACACACACGAATACATTTGTGACTTCAGCCTGGACCGTTGTGCTTCGCTACTATCAGGACGTCCCAATGATTCTTTGAGGATCCTCCAGTTCATCAAAACACTGCAGCTCCTGGAGGTCACATGACCCCTCTTCTGGCTGAACATTGAATCAAGGTTTTCAAGTACCTCTTCTGACCTACCAGGTCCGGACCCTCCTACCTGGAGGACACGTCCTACCTGGAGGACACGTCCTACCTGGAGGACACGTCCTACCTGGAGGACACGTCCTACCTGGAGGACACGTCCTCTTGTGATGGAAGTTGAGTACAAAAGAAAGGAAAAGAAATGCAGATCAGGAAGGGTGAGGGGACGATCGGGGGAGCCCGCCTGAAGCCTCACGCGTTCACAGAGGACAGTGGTTCAAAGGAGGCCTGTGGAGGAGGGGGTCTCAGCCTTTCACCCTCTGGAGCCCCCCAGATAGGTGCGAGCGCCTGCTGGGCCCCCTGTGTCCACGGCTGGGAGGCGGGCCTGGAGGCGGGCCTGGAGGAGGGCCTGGAGGAGGGCCTGGAGGCAGGCCTGGAGGAGGGCCTGGAGGCAGGCCTGGAGGAGGGCCTGGAGGCAGGCCTGGAGGAGGGCCTGGAGGCGGGCCTGGAGGAGGGCCTGGAGGCGGGCCTGGAGGCGGGCCTGGAGGCGGGCCTCCAGCTGTATCAGACTGAATCTGTGAAAGCATCCATGCACGCATCCTGACCCACTGAACACACCTCCTACGCACTTAGACTTATCGTCTGATTCTCGAAAACGACACTACCAGGAGGACACGTCCTACCTGGAGGACACGTCCTACCTGGAGGAGATAATCACACCAACACATCCCAGAAGACCAGAACCCTGTTTTACTGCTGCTATTCTCCTCTCCCCTCCTCCCTTCCTCTCTCCTCCCCTCCTCTCCTCCTCCTCCCCTCCTCTCCTCTCTTCTCCTCTCCTCCCTCCCCTCCTCTCTCCTCCCTCCCTCCTCTCCCTCCTCTCCTCCCCTCCTCTCTCCTCTCCTCTCCCTCCTCTCTCCTCCCCTCTTCTCCTCTCTCCTCTCCTCTCTCCTCCCCTCCTCTCTCCTCTCCTCTCCTCTCTCCTCCCCTCTTCTCCTCTCCTCCTCTCCTGTCCTCTCCTCTCCCCTCCCCTCCTCTCTCCTCCATCAGGACCCTCCCTATGGACACATGTTTCACTAACATGTGTAAGTGTGTGTTATATTAACACACCTCTGATCTGTTACAACTACACACTCCTCAACTGAACAAGTGAACATCCCTTCTTCTCGTTTCTGCTCTCTTTCGCTGCACTTAAAAACTATCTTTATCTAAATCTGTGAAATCTTCAGACTGCGACTGTGAAAGACGAATTCCTGGTAAGTGTGAACGTACTGGGCGATAACGTTCTCTCTGACTGGGATCTATGGTGGGGATGTGGGACACCCCCCTTAAGGTTGGGGGGGGGCAGAGGAGCATGTTGGTGGTGACTGATAGGCTCAGCCAGGGGACGAGGCCCCTCCTGGTTCTGTTAAAGCCTGGGTGAGAGAGTCCCTCAGAGGTTCTCAGAGGAACCCGGAGCCAGCAGGAAGTGCAGAAGGCAGCCTCAAAGAGCCGAGGAGGAAGGAAGTGAGACAACCCCAGGGGGGAGGGGCGTACCAGAGCTGCGCCGTGCCTGCTGCCCCCACGCGAGTTCAGACGAGGTGAAGCGGGTCGGGACCGCGCGCCTCAGGAGGCCGACGCTGCTGTGTGAGCAGATGTGGGCGACGACGGAGGAGGACCAGGACCTGGGCGATGGTGTCAGCCTCCAGGAGGAGATCGGAGGTCCTGGTGGTGTCCCCTGGTCTTCAGGGGGCTAAAGCCACCACTGGGGCCTCCAGATGTGCACCACCGGGCCACCACTGGGGCCTCCAGATGTTTCACCACTGGACCACCACTGGGGCCTCCAGATGTGCACCACTGGGGCCTCCAGATGTTTCACCACTGGACCACCACTGGGGCCTCCAGATGTGCACCACTGGGGCCCCCAGATGTTTCATCACTGGGCCACCACTGGGGCCTCCAGATGTGCACCACTGGGCCACCACTGGGGCCTCCAGATGTGCACCACTTGGGCCCCCAGATGTTTCACCACTGGGCCACCACTGGGGACTCCAGATGTTTCACCACTGGGCCACCACTGGGGCCTCCAGATGTGCACCACTGGGGCCTCCAGATGTTTCACCACTAGACCACCACTGGGGACTCCAGATGTTTCACCACTGGGCCACTACTGGGGCCTCCAGATGTGCACCACTGGGCCACCACTGGGGCCTCCAGATGTGCACCACTGGGGCCACCACTGGGGCCTCCAGATGTGCACCACTGGAGGTGGACGTCTCCAGGGAGACAACGAGGTCTTGGTGATCAAAGCTGTTCCTTTTCCAAAAAAGTAAAAAAGCAAGAGTGAGAAGACAAAATTCCTTAGAATAGAGGAATGTGTAAGTTAAATGTTGTGTACTTGTGTGTCCTGTGTGTAGTTCCGTAGACTGGTTTGTGTGTCCACCAGTGAAGAAGCAGCTCTGAAGGCTTTTCTGTTCTCCTGCAGAAGTTCGGTGCTTAAAGGGCTGTGTGTGTTGGCACCGTTCACCTTTTGGAAGCAAATAAAAACTGTTTCATTCTGTGCTGCTGGACTCTCCCGGGAGAGGAAGAATGGGGAGCACGATGTGTCGTGAGCAGGCTGGTGGGGGAGACACAAGAGCAGCTTATTAAAGGAAATCAATGCTTTAAAAAGGCCAGACAAACCCTGATTAATGGGAAAGGCTGTTTGTCTTTGGAGGGTAGTCCAGTCATGAGCTGAGACCCGTCCAGACCTCCAGGGATGGACGGATGATGGACAGATGGATGATGGATGGATGGATGGATGATGGATGAAGGATGGATGATGGGTGATGGATGGATAATAGATGGATGATGGATGGATGATCCATCACCAGACCAGGTGAGCCGAGCAAAGCAGAAAGAGAAGCAGAGCTGAGAACCAACATCAAAGCAGACAACAGAGTACAAAGCCCAAGCAGCAGAAAAGAACAAAGCCAGGTGAAGTAAAGCAGTGCCGGGTCCAGACCCAACAACCCCCCCGGGTCCAGACCCCAGACCCAACAACCCCCCCGGGTCCAGACCCAACAACCCCAACAACCCCCCGGGTCCAGACCCAACAACCCCAACAACCCCCGGGTCCAGACCCAACAACCCCCCGGGTCCAGAACCAACAACCCCCCCGGGTCCAGACCCAACAACCCCCCCGGGTCCAGACCCAACAACCCTCCCGAGTCCAGACCCAACAACCCCCGGGTCCAGACCCAACAACCCTCCCGAGTCCAGACCCAACAACCCCCCCGGGTCCAGACCCAACAACCCCCCTGGGTCCAGAACCAACAACCCCCCAAGGTCCAAAACCAACAACCCCAACAACTCCCCGGGTCCAGAACCAACAACCCCCCGGGTCCAGAACCAACAACCCCCTCCGGGTCCAGACCCAACAACCCCCCCCGAGTCCAGACCCAACAAACCCCCCGGGTCAAGAACCAACAACCCCAACAACCCCCCGGGTCCAGAACCAACAACCCCCCGGGTCCAGAACCAACAACCCCCTCCGGGTCCAGAACCAACAACCCCCCCGGGTCCAGAACCAATAACCCCCCTGGGTCCAGAACCAACAACCCCAACAACCCCTCGGGTCCAGAACCAACAACCCCCCCAGTTCAGACCCAACAACCCCCCCGAGTCCAGACCCAACAACCCCCCCGAGTCCAGACCGAACAACCCCCTGGGTCCAGAACCATCAACCCCCTCTGGGTCCAGAACCAACCCCCCCCGAGTCCAGACCCAACAACCCCCCGAGTCCAGACCCAACAACCCCCCTGGGTCCAGAACCAACAACCCCCCGAGTCCAGACCCAACAACCCACCCGGGTAAAGAACCAACAACCCCAACAACCCCCCGGGTCCAGAACCAACAACCCCCCCCGGAACAACCCCTCGGGTCCAGAACCAACAACCCCCAGTTCAGACCCAACAACCCCGGGTCCAGAACCAACAACCCCAGCAGCCAACCCCTCCGGGTCCAGAACCAACAACCCCCCAAGGTCCAGAACCAACAACCCCCTCCAGGTCCAGAACCAACAACCCCTTGGGTCCAGAACCAACACCCCCCCCCCCCCGGTCCAACACACAGAGGCAGTCTGGGAGGGGGGGCACCACCATGTAAAGGAGCAGAAGGTCTCAGCAGGGATGAAGGACACGTGATCAAAGCTGGACCCTGCTGCCTGGGGCAGGGATGATCAAAGCCCAGGCTCAGCAGCACGTCAGCGCTGAACCCACAACCCCTCCAGCCTCTCTCCACCTGCACACCCTTCTTCATCTTCACTCACAAAGTCCACAGTTACGAACATACGACCTTGAACAGGGACACCGCCGCAGAGGACAAAAGACAAGGACAAAGAAAAGGACATTAATGATGAACGAGAGGACGGCCGTCCTCCACCACAACCTTTGTGTCCAACGTCTTCAGCTCAGCCCGTACGGGACTGGGGGGGGGAGGGTTCCTGGTTCAAAGCCCACATCACAAGAGGAGCCTCTGAGCAAGGCAGCGAACCCCCCCAGAGGGTCCAGGGACGCATCCAGGGTTGCTCCCCCTGTGGAGACGTGGTGGAGGTGGAGGGGGGACGGAGACGTCAGACCTGATGTGAAAAGGTAGAGTCTGATGGACCTACAGGAGAGAGAGAGAGAGAGATGGAGAGATGATAGAGAGAGATGGAGAGATGGATAGAGAGAGAGATGGATAGAGAGAGATGGAGAGATGGATAGAGAGATGGATAGAGAGAGAGAGAGATGGATAGAGAGATGGATAGAGAGAGAGAGAGATGGATAGAGAGAAAGATGGATAGAGAGAGATGGATAGAGAGAGAGACGGATAGAGAGAGAGAGAGATGGATAGAGAGAGAGATGGATAGAGAGAGATGGATAGAGAGAGAGAGAGATGGATAGAGAGAGAGAGATGGATAGAGAGAGAGAGAGATGGATAGAGAGAGATGGATAGAGAGAAAGATGGATAGAGAGAGATGGATAGAGAGAGAGAGACGGATAGAGAGAGAGAGATGGATAGAGAGAGAGAGAGATGGATAGAGAGAAAGATGGGTAGAGAGAGATGGATAGAGAGAGAGACGGATAGAGAGAGAGAGACGGATAGAGAGAGAGAGACGGATAGAGAGAGAGAGAGATGGATAGAGAGAGAAATGGATATGAGGTAGGATTATTGAGGAATACACGCAAATCAGATAATTGAGAGATGGATGAAGGATGGATGATAGATGGATGAAGGATGGATGATAGATGGATGAAGGATGGATGGATGAAGGATGGATGCAGGATGGATGGATGGACTTGTTAGTGAATCTTGCATTTTCTCGTCTGAATCTTCAAAGTCTGAATTTCTGTTTTTTAATGTGTTTCATCCCCTCATCTCCAGAGAGGAGAGGAGGAGGGGAGGAGGGGATGAGAGGAGAGGAGGAGGGGAGGAGGGGATGAGAGGAGAGGAGGAGGGGAGGAGGGGATGAGAGGAGAGGAGGAGAGGAGGAGGGGATGAGAGGAGAGGAGGAGAGGAGGAGGGGATGAGAGGAGGAGAGGAGGGAGGGGGAGGAGGGGATGAGAGGAGAGGAGGAGGGGAGGAGGGGATGAGAGGAGGAGAGGAGGAGGGGGAGGAGAGGAGAGGAGGAGGGAGGAGGAGGGGGGAGGGGGATGAGAGGAGAGGAGGAGGGGAGAAGGGGATGAGAGGAGAGGAGGAGAGGAGGAGGGGATGAGAGGAGAGGAGGAGGGGAGGAGGGGATGAGAGGAGGAGAGGAGGAGGGGATGAGGGGAGAGGAGGAGGGGAGGGAGGGGGTGAGAGGGAGAGGGAGGAGGGGGAGGAGGGGATGAGAGGAGAGGAGAGGGAGGAGGGGATGAGAGGAGAGGAGGAGGGGGGGGAGGGGATGAGAGGGGAGAGGAGGAGGGGATGAGAGGAGAGGAGGAGGGGAGGAGGGGATGAGAGGAGGAGAGGAGGAGGGGATGAGAGGAGAGGAGGAGGGGAGGAGGGGAGGAGGGGATGAGAGGAGAGGAGGAGGGGAGGAGGGGAGGAGGGGAGGAGAGGAGAGGGAGGAGGGGAGGAGGGGAGGAGGGGGAGGAGAGGAGGAGGGGAGGAGGGGATGAGAGGAGAGGAGGAGGGGATGAGAGGAGAGGAGGAGGGGAGGAGGGGATGAGAGGAGAGGAGGAGGGGAGGAGGGGAGGAGAGGAGAGGAGGAGGGGATGAGAGGAGAGGAGGAGGGGAGGAGGGGATGAGAGGAGGAGAGGAGGAGGGGATGAGAGGAGAGGAGGAGGGGAGGAGGGGATGAGAGGAGGAGAGGAGGAGGAGGGATGAGAGGAGGAGGGGATGAGAGGAGAGGAGGAGGGGAGGAGGGGATGAGAGGAGAGGAGGAGGGGATGAGAGGAGAGGAGGAGGGGAGGAGGGGATGAGAGGAGAGGAGGAGGGGATGAGAGGAGAGGAGGAGGGGATGAGAGGAGAGGAGAGATCAGATCAGAGGTCAGATCACCTTCACTCTCGACCTCCAGCACCAGAGCTGCATCCATCCTGGACCTGCTGGCATCTGAAAGATGAATGATTCACGAGCTCACGTCAAAGCTCACGTCAAAGCTCACGTCAAAGCTCACGTCAAAGCTCACGTCAAAGCTCACATCAAAGCTCACATCAAAGCTCACATCAAAGCTCACGTCAAAGCTCACATCAAAGCTCACATCAAAGCTCACGTCAAAGCTCACGTCAAAGCTCACATCAAAGCTCACATCAAAGCTCACGTCAAAGCTCACGTCAAAGCTCACATCAAAGCTCACATCAAAGCTCACATCAAAGCAGGGCTCAGGAGCGTAAGGAGTGGAGGAGCTTGTGAAGCCTCCAGACGCCTCCACAGGACGATGTTCCTGACCTCCACCTCCTCCGCCTCCTCTGAGCGTCCTCTCCCTCGACCTTCACGACCTCTGGAGGCGAGGACGCGTCCTGTCCCTGTCGTTGACCAAAGCCTCACAAAAGAACACGTTTTGGAGTTTTAAACCTTGTCCGAGCTCCTTTGATGTTTGGGACCGGCCAAAGGCCTTTCATCCAGGTGGCTCGCTCCTATTGGCCAGCGGGGGTGAGGGGGCGTGGCCTGTCTCTCCCTGGGTTGGCTGGTCCTTCCTCTGTCTCCACCCGTCCAGCGAGACGTCCCCTGACATCGTTTACGACCTTCTCTCTCGCCCCGAGGCGCGCTGCCTCCCGCCTGCCTCGGCCCAGAGGTCACGGGGTCAACGAAGGGCTCGCTTCCTCAAACGAAGCGGCGGGGTCGTTTCAGGAGGAACTTCGGCCCCCGCGTTGCGACATCTCTCCCGTTTGTCCTCACGTCCTCCCCGTGAGCGACGAAGGCGTTCAGCCCGCCTCTTTCCCCGAGTTCAAAGGCTCAGTCTGAGGAACGCGTCAAGGCGGGGGGACGGCGTGGAGGGCTTTACCCTCTCTTTCATACAGGCAGAGCTCGACTGCACGAGGAGGATCGATGCCTCTGACGCTCGCCACAGGCAGCAGAGGCCTTATTTACACGCCCGCGGTGGAGCCTCCACACTCCCTCCATAAGTCGTGTTGAAGGAACCTCCGGCCTCCTCCATAAACCCAGACCACCCTGATCCAACGTGCTCCCCCTTTAAGACCTTCAGAAATACTTAATAATCAATAAGAGCTCCACAAATCAACATCTCCTCACGTATTCATGGCGGGCACACAAACGGATGAAAGCTCCGCTCTCTTTGCACGGGGAGGTGCGGCGAACCTTTGATGAGGGCGCCGATACCTCAGCACCCCTTGGCTGGAGGGCTCTTCATCCTGGATGGGCGGAGGACATTTGGAGCATGGGGGGGGGGGGGGGTCAAAAGTATGAAATTACAGGGCTGTGGAGCTTCTGGAAGCAAAGATATCTGTAAACGTGCGACACAAACACGTAGCGAGTCCACAGACGTCGCGTGTGCGCACACGTACAGGTGTGAACGTGTGAATTAGGCGCTATGGGAAGGCAAATCCCAGATCCCCAGCGAAGGGTCAGCCGGCCTTCTTCTCGTTGTTTCACGTTTTCCACGCACAGAGGCAGTAACCAGTAACGTGGCTGTCGCTTTTGATTGGCCGTCACCGGCGTTTGGTCTTCAGGGCGTGAAAGCACCACCTTAACCAGCGGCTTCAGCAGCACCCCGAGGAGCTCGCTGGGCTTATCTGAGCCTCCCAGAACTTGAACAAGTCCAAGTCTCTTCTGAGAGACTCCCAGTTGGACGGTGGACTATTTTTATGAAGCTGCCACGCGCGCATCTGCTCCAGCCGACCCACGTCGCCCTACCGACGTAAAACGGAGGATCTAAAGCGAGTAATTATAACTAAGCAGATGTTAAAACACCAAACTGAATCCATGAATGAATGAAATGTGACAAAAATCCCAAAGTGAAAAGACGAGCAGTCCTGATTAGTCATCAGTTTTTTTGTTTTTCTTTGTAGTAAAATTCCCAAATTTGAGAATTTCTAGATGTTTGCAGTCACACGCATAGATGAAATAGTTGTAAATACTTAAGTCCAAACATCGGGCCCCTCAGCAGCAGCTTGGCAGAGACTGGGTGGAAACTGAATTTCATGGAATCTTCTGACGTGAGAGGTAGTTTAGTTTGGGATCTGATAACTAAACGCTGACAGTCAAATTCCACGTCGCCAAAAAACTCTCCCCGGGTGATTCTGCTTTTTATGATCTTTGGACGTTTTATCAACGTTTTTAAAACAGTCCCACATCTGACAAATCCCTTTTTCAAAGCTGAACGTGACGTCAAATGTTTGGCGTTATCGCAGATGTGTGGGCCTTAGTTGAGGTCTAGAACACGAACCAGACAAAAAAATATTAAAAGCCATTTTCAGAGGCATTTTATTGATCAAAAAAAAAACCAAAAAAAAATTAAATATGTAAAAAATACAATAATATACAAGTGCGGTGCAAACAAATTCAAGACAACCAAAGTCTACAAGTGACGACTGGTGAACATGACATTGTATCGACCAAGAAACAAAGACAACCTCGTCAAATGTTGGGTGTGTCTGAGGAGTGCGAATATGCAGCGAACATCGATATGGTCCAAGTTTAACCACGAGGGAAAGACAGCTGTAAGAACAAGCCCCAGTGAGTCCTGCTACGCTACAGCCTGGACCACACCTCCCGCCTCAACACATATCCGGCACGTCACCTTTATTTTGGTCGAGCATGTTTCCAGCTGGGATCGTTTGAACAGTCACCATTTTTATTAAAAAAAAAAAAAAAAAAAACGAAATCGAGTTACTGTTTTAACAAATTTATTTCAACGTTGGCTTTAACCTGCAGGGCCAAATTTGTGTGAGCGCAGTGGTAGTACGGTGGTCATCGTAAATAAGAACTTTGACAATGTTAATGTACAAACACAGGCTACAGTGAACAACTGTCTTTCTCCGAAAGTGCATTTTAAAGTGAGCTAGAAAGAGGTTGAGAACAGGTAAGAAACGCAAGAAACAGAAACTGTAATCGAGCAGAATGCGGGTAACCAATTGTCAACGTTGCATTTTTAACTGGTTATGACAGACGGACCAACTACTTCATGTAACCCACGTCTCACCCAAGGCGCTCACTTCTACACAACGTGGCAGCTTATTTGGTACAGAAACGCAAAATCGAATCTAGAAAAGCAGCTCAGGTAACTCTGCGCGACAAGTTCCCACGTTTAGGTTTTTGCATCTGGTGTATGATCATTTCTTGTTATCAAGGTAGGCCAAGTCCATGCACTGGAATGGAAGAACTGTCGAGGAAGACACAAACAATAATAACACGTACAAATTGAGTCAAATTTAACACATTTCAGAACTGTTTATCCAATTAATAACTCACATTCCCACCAGTGTAGCCGAATTCCTTGATGTTGTTTCAACGTGGGGGGTTGAAAATAAAAACCTCTGCAAAATAAAACCAGAAAGTGAAGACGTTGTGGAACACTATCATTCAATCACGCGCTTAACCCAGTGCTGCCGTCACGTCCGATTGTCCCCCTCCTAAACGCGTCCCCACTTGAAAACACACAGAAGTCGTTTGCCCCCTGACGACGACCCGACGTGGTTTGAGGACTTTGGAAACTCGGTGCTAAACATCAAATCACATGTGACTATGGTTCAAATAATGGCACTGAATCCGCCGCCTTGTCGAGACAAGGCCGCTTCCCACGAGGCGCCAGCAGCGCGAGCACAAAGGCGGCGTCCTGCCGAGAGCGTCCCGAACTCGCGCACGCAGGACGGGAAAGCGTCCGGCTGATCGCAACCTCCCAGCCAGCTGGGAAAAGCAACACCGTAGCACAAACGCTCTCCGTTTCTTGTGCAGGCCCCAAACTTCAAAACAGACTACAACATCTGTACTCGCCAACCTCAACGCTCGACGCCTGTTTGAAACACCTTCGTTGGTCACAGGAGGGGCGAGAGATGCAAAATGCTGCTGAATGAGACTCGGCGTCGCGGACAATCATTTCTTCTGGTATCTGAAGTCCCCCAGCATGTGGTTGAGGGGCTGGATCTGAATCACCGGAGACAAGTTGACCTGCAGGACCTTCTCGGCTTTTCTGAGGGCCTCGGCCACCGAGCGGGAGTCGTCCACCTTCACCACCTTCCACCTGATGCCGTTCTTGTCCTTGCAGTTAGTTTTTGTGAGGCTGCTCATTTCTTTATGGCCGTGGCCGCCCTGCAGCTGGCTGTGGCTCCTCCAGCTGCTGCAGGTCGACTGTGTGTGAGTGTCTGGGAACCCCCGTCCATTGGTATAAAAAACCGGAGCAGAGTCTCCTATTAGAGCGCCGTCCAGTCGGAGGGGACACGACAGGCTCTTCTGGCTAAGCAAGGCCACAGCTTTAGTGGGCGCCACGCCACCGTTCTGCGAAGGCTGCGAAGGTATTCCTGAAAGTGTTGGAGGCTGCTGCTGCTCCACGGAAACAAGGGCGGGTGTCTCCGGGTCCCAGGAGGTGTGGATCTGGAGCTTGGCCGTGTGGCAGCCCGACAGGCCCTTAATGTTGGTCAGTCTGAGGCACGGCTGCAGCTGACGCAGCTGCTGCAGCTCTACGGTCCGACTGGGCGTGTGGCTGGACAGAAGGCCGTAATGGTCCAGCAGCAGCTCGGGAGGACGGACTCCTTGGATCCTCGGATTGCTTCTCTCCGAGGTGCTCCACGAAGGGTGCACCGCTTTCTTTTTGGTCAGGGGCCTCTTTGCTCTTTTTTTTGCCAGGGACTTGATGCCCTTGTTGGGAGGCTTCAGCATGTCCCTGGTCAGGGGTTGGGTCGTGCACGAGCGGTACCCGTACACGTCCTTGCTGCGTAGAACGGTGGGCTTGTGGCCCTCCATGCACAAGTCCTGCAGGAATGTTACCAGTTCTTCGCTATTTGAGAGGTCACAGGACTTCGGGTCAAAGATCTTCAGAGCATCCAGGAGGACGCTGTGTCCTGCCGATGAGATCCGGGACCACGAGTGAAATGCCCTCTGCTCTTCACTGGCAAATGCCAGTGGTCGGCCAACCACAGTACTGTCCGCCATGTTTGCCCTTTGTCTACCCCTGTCAAAGAAATACAGAGATAAATGTAAAACAGAATCACACAGAAACACTTCTATTGTTTTGTGTTTTTATCAGTATTTCACAATAAAAGTTACAACTTACTGGTGGTCCAACATCATCAACATGATTCACACACTTGTGATACAACAAATGGACAAAGAGCATATGAGGCTATGAGTAAAACAGCGTCTGGTGAAGGAGGCCTTTTCTACTCTTTGTCTAACAACAAGAGGCGTTAGGACGCGAAGAAAAACTAAATGTCCTTGCAAAGTCACGCAAAGTGACGAAGCCTTCGAAACTCCAGTCATCGAGCAAGTGGAACATCTTGAAAGGAGAACGTGTGAATTCATGACACGCCATTGTCAAGGATCAACGGGCGCAGCTATCGACACAACGTAAGAGAACAAGTCAGCCCACGTGGAACAGATAGCGCCGTGCTAGCGGGGACTCGACCAGTATTTGCAGCGTTCCGTAATCTGGGAAAGGAGAGGTCCTCGCAGGATTTGTGTCAAAGACGGGAAAAGAATCATCAGAAGAGTCATCAGAGGAGCACGTCTGGAGATCGTCAGGAGGACTTTGAATTACTTGATTATACATTTCTTTTTAAAAAACAAAAATCCATCGCCAACAGTCAGAAACCAGCCCTTATACACCCTATAGAGCAGACTCAACGTATCCCAGGATGCATTCAAAAAAGCAGTAAGCAACAGCCCCATCACCCTTTGTGGATGCATGCGAGAAGCTTGATTGATGAGTTGGTTAAATATCAACCCTTTTAACACCGCGGGGGATCACCGGTGACACCGCGGCGCATGCGCACTTCAAATGAGGGTGCTACAAGGGTTGAAGAAATAATGGTAGCTCAAAAATCAACCAGTGTTTTATATTTATTGATCAGCAGTAATAATAAAATTGCTCGCACAGCGCTGACATTGATCTGATATGTATTTATTATGCGACACTATTACACAGTTTCTAGAGCCATGGCCTAAAGTCAGCTCACCAGTGGGCACCTTTAAGCCAAATCCTTGACCATGACACGAGTACGTGTGGAGGAATGTATGGAGGTGGCCTATTCTGCTCCTTTTCTTTGCCAACCCGGTCCCTTGATGTCTAAACAACATGTTAGTAACGTTAGTAACGACTCTAAACACACCAGTTTCACAGCCCACGTAGACGGGTGCTCGCACAGGAAGCTGTGGTTGTATGGGAGGAGACACTTGGAGGGAGGGCGGGGCCATTCTAGTCTACTCTTATGTAACAGTAGGGAGGAAGTAGACACCAGACCGTTTTGAGACACATTTACAGACTACCACAGCTTACTTACGGGGTGGGGGGGGGGGGGGCACTATGGATATACAAATATACAGAGTAAATAGGGGGGTTGGGAAAAATCAATTAATGTAAGAACTGTGATTCTTTTCCTCCACGATTTTGAAGTTTGCTCCGTCTCTCCGCCCAAACAGAGCCAGCGTGCTGTTGCTGCAGACGGCTCTCGCCGATAACCCATAACAGTAAAAAGCTCTTGGGCTCCACAGCGCCCGTATTTCACTCGCAAAATTACGTGTGAACTGGAAAAAATATTTCACTATAAATCAGCTGCAGCGGCGACCGTTTCAGCATCGCGTCGTGAGTGATCGCGTCGAGCCAGACAGGAAGTCAAACAAAGAAACAATTTCCATCAATTCAGCGGTCAATGTTCGTAACAAAACAAAGAAGCAGAAGTGGTTGTCCAGCGGCGTACAGGAACGTGAATCTGAAGTGAACAAGAGGGCTCGCGTGAATTTGATGGCGGTGCTTCTGAGTGCGGTGTGTCCCTGCAGCGCCTTTAGAACTGGAGGTAACCAACATGACAGATGAAGACCATTCTCTTGTATTTTATTTTCAAAAAAGAGGGACACCATAGACGCAACCACACCCAGCAACCACTGGGACGAAACCATTGGGAGAACATGTTCTTTCAAATAAATATATAAAACAATAATTGGCTTCAAATTCATGGATAGACTTTGTAAAAACATGTTCTGTAAATATCGTAGAGGCCAGAACCCCGCCCTTTTTTCAACAGCCACATTATTATGTTATAGGTGATGCACATTGGTCGAGAATAGATTCTGAACTGAATCGTGAGAAACCCAAAGATTCACATCCTTAGGACTAAAATAAAAAGTGAAGTACGTCCACTTTAAGTGACCCAGTAAAGCCTGGCCCAGTAAAGCCTGGCCCAGTAAAGCCTGGTTCTGGAGAAACAGCTCCAGTTTGGAGGAAATTTGCTGCACATTTGGACAAGGCTGAAATTGAAAGAACCAATGAGAGCCAAAACAAACTTGTTGGAGGTAGAATAAATGGCACTTGAGGAATGGGATATGCAGGGCAGGACTCCTCCCATCGTTTTATTTGGACCTATAGATTTTCGCTACAGAAGTAAAAAGCTAAGGAAACAATGTACTGTAGGTTTTAAACTGATAAGCTTTAACATCTTGTTAATACTCTGTATTAACAATCTGTATCTGTATAAAAGCTTAAAGTGCAGTGTTATTTTGCATCATGCATTATTTATTCTTAAATTGTTGAGGAAAGTGTTGTTTATTAATATATATATATATATATATATATATATATATATATATATATATAAAAATATATATATATATATATACACACACACGTGTGTATATACACACACACACACACACACACACACACGTACAATGAATGTCATGAATTATCCATAGTGAAAACAAGAATAACAGTCGATCCATGGTTATCCAGAGCAGTGAGATCTGTTTGTGGGCCTGGGACAATAATCAATAAATCAATCGATCGCAGGATAAATGAAAATGAACCTGATGATTTTTTATATATTTCCACGCGCACGCGCGTTTGTGTCCCCGTCTCTGGCCTCCACACAGGCTGGATGACGGAGGGTTCAGCCGGTGCATCGGTCTCAGCACCTGGGTCGCGGAATGAACGGAGTGAACCCTCGTCTGTCACCGAGCAGCGAGCGAGCCTCGCGAGGAGCGACGGAAATGAAACGGAGGGAAAAAGATGATTGCAAAATGGTTGGGAATATTTCACCCTCCAACTGAATGAGCGAGCTGAGCCCAACACCCGGGAAGAGCCAGCGGGCCTAATTTGTTCAAAAGTGGTGGCGACATAAAAAAAAGACATCGCAACAAACTTGCAGGGCCGAGACACGTGTAGCTCATCACAGCGCAAAAGAAGCGCTGCCTTTAATACAGTCGAAAAACCAAGAGCACGTCCAACAACGCCAAGACTGAGTCCATTCTATATCTACTGTTTTTGTTTTATTTATTACACATATTTAAAAGCTCTTGACATTCAAACTATAATGGTAAAGAAAATACTTAAAAGAAATGAGCTTATTGCATTTGAAATCATGAACTAGCATTATTACGATATATTAACATAATTATATGTTACCATCACATCGGTGGTTGATTTGCTCTCAAAATAATGTCGACAATAATATCGTTTATCGTTGAAATGCTCGCCCTGGGAGCGACGTGAACAACCACAGTCAATTTTGTTGCCTTTCGTGTGAATCCAATACAGCTGTGCTCACGGTAGACCTGGGCAAGTCACTGGAACTCAATTTAGGCTTTTTTTCCTCCCACAATTATGAAAGCAAGACAATCAAAATAACACAGTCGCTGTCTCATTCGCCGCGTTCACGAGTTGCTCTCATTCTGTCCTGCGATGTAATTGCAGCAGCGCCCGCCGCCCAGACACACCGGCCGCCGAGGTACGGCTCGTACGAGTCGCGCTGATGTGGATGGCGTCGAGCACATCAGCGGCGCCGCGGCGGGCTGGCGCCCTGCAGCGAACGCTTCGGCGTCTGGTCTATTTTGTGCACCAGCCACAAGCAATCGCATCAAGTCTGACAGGAAGTCAAACAAAAAAAATGAATTCATAATTTCATATTACAACAATTTTCAAAATAAAAGACCCAATTTGACAAATGGCATGTTATATATGTGCGCATTTATATACTTGTCTGTATCTACACATTGCACAAGAGAGTTGAACACATGCACAGAGCGAAGAAATGCGACGTGACCAGTGTCCCGTGTTCCAGCACCCCCCCAGACCACTAACAGTGGAGAATCTTTGGGTGTCCCACCATTTGATTCCAATTTTTAGGGACACGATTTGATTCAAAATCAATTCAAGCTGTCGGAGGAGTCTCTTCCTCTCTCTGTAGCCTGGTGTTTTCCTGAATTTGTAGAGCCCTAAATGTTAAGATCTAAACTCTAAAACAGTAAAACAATTGACCAATCACTAAATCGATAATAGAGGAGATGGTTGTTGATTGGCACAAGCCAGGGTCAACGGGGTCAATGGTTACTTTTCCACTAGGGCGTCCATGCGCCCCCCTAAAAGAAAAGACGCACAACGCAAACTAAAAGATATGAGCCAGAGCTGTCTCGTTCACACCAGACCTCCAATTTTCTGCGCCATTTGACACACAACAACAAGAAGAACAAAGCGATATTCCACTTGCGGTTTAGCTCAAATGGGCCTATCTGAGGCTGCACCACCAACTGTGTTGTTGGGCCTCAGCGATAAAAGCTACAGCACAACACAACGTGAAACGTGGAAAGCCGACACCCAGACTTCTGTATGCTGGCGTCGCCTCTTCCATACATCCAGGTGGTAAACGCTACACACTTGCAGAAAGCAGAGTGGATGCATAGGAACTAGTTGAGCCAGTCGTGTCATTAATATCTACCGGATTATTTGATATCAGCCAGTAGGCGACGAGGGTCAGTAGCGTAGAGAACTAGGGGTTACTGTCACAAGGAGGTGGTGCTGTATGACTCAACGGTGGTGCACAGACGTTGTGTAGATCTGTTCAATAATAATGGCGAAACAACTAAAATAAGAGACAACTCTGTGTTCTTTCTTTCTTTTTTGCCGCATTGCCAAAGTATCGGATCGGGACTTGGCATCGGCGGATACTCAAGACGAAACAACGACGTGGCTGGGACGTCCCCACCACCTGCAAATGACCAAAACATCGGACAGTGACATCAGCAAATTCTGTCTACTTTACCGACGATACTGATGCCAGTCAAAATCATCCAAATATCAGCCAACACCGATGTATCGGCGCATCCCTGCTCGACCCAGTACGGCTTTTTGACTAAAGGAACTTTTTTAGTACCGAGTCGGGGGTTCCCAGCGTGCCAAGCCAAATGTGCTTACGCCCTGATTGGTATGGAGATTGACATCCCAACAGAGCGACACGTATTAGAACAGCGGTCCTCAACCATCATCAGACCGGTCAATGCTGGACAGTTTTACCGTGGACCGGGGGGGGGGTACACATAGATGGTTGATATGTCCAATCTAAATCTAAATCTGGGCCTTTTCCCCTTCAAAATAAACTTCCACGTCTGTTTTTTACTCATTTTGATGCTTTTGGTGTTGTAACCCAGAGAATCCGGTTGTTTTTCAAAATAAAAGACTGTTCAGACTCAGATAATAAACACAACGAAAATAATAAATCATTTCTTGGTGGACCGGTACCAGTTGATCCACGGACCGGTACCGGTCCACACCCCGGGGGTTGGGGACCGCTGCATTAGAAAACTCAAACAAGCCATTTTTAAAACCCCACAAAAGCAACAAAAGAAATAACAACAGCTACAATCCAATAGGTTGGTCGAACAATGACGCACAGATGTTCCTGAGCCATGTGGAAGGCGAGAGAACCCAGAGGGAGCTACACAGTGTGACCCAAAGTGACCTTTACCAAGAGGTCTCTGAGCTGATGGCCCCTCGGCCGACGTAAACACGATATTGGGAAGAGCTAAAGAAAAACACCAAATACAATTACCGGACCACCAACAACCACAATTCTGGAAAAAAAAAACGTGGTTTAGTCAAATAGACACTATTTACAGCAACAACCGGGGGGGGTAGAGGCCTGGACTCAACGTTGGTGGCCTCGATATCGTTTATCGGATTGCGCTCGCTCTGAACAAACAAGGATGTTTTAAAAGTAACGCTGGTTCCTGTATGGCTAGGTAGCATAAACACAAACACCAACGAGAGAGAGAGCCGTTGTAAACCGCCGGGACTCCGCCGCCGAAAGTAACAAAGAACTTAGTACAAACCGACACACCTCGTTTTCGGACCGCCTAGCCGCGAAGACCACGCCCTCCTCCAGGTGGTCTCCCGTGTGGTGGGATACCTGCCGTGTGGCGAAGGCGGCGCTTAACGAAAAACCGCCGCGAAACTGAGCGAAACCCGGCTAGCCTAGGTTGAACCGTAAACGACGTGCGACGTCGGTGGCAGGTGTCCCGGGCTGGGGTGTCCTCCCGGCCCCCCCCCCCCACCGTGAGCCCCGTCCCCTGACCTTTGTTCTGGGACATCGCCAGCGTGACCTAGCCTCCCGACGCCGGCTCTCGGGCGCCCCCTGGCGGCCGGCTGCTCGGTGGGGGGGGGGTAGAACAAAACTGTTGTCCAGCGCCCTCAAAGTCAGGCCGGCCGGCGCCCCCCCGCGTTGAACCCTCGCACGGGAGCCAGGGAAACTTTTGAGGCCAGTTCGGGGGCCGGTGGGGCCGCCCCGGGGAGGCGGCGGTCCGCCGCCGGGTCGATCGACCTGATCGGAGCGGTTAGTGTCCGGAAAACTGCCCCAGCCCTCCGGCCACGCCGGCCGACGCGGGCGCCTAGCTGCGGCCGAGGCGGTGGTCCGCACCGGGGGGGAAGGGGCCCCGAGCCCGCGGGGAGGGAGCGGCGGGGATTACCTTTTGCCGTCGGGTTTCAGGGCATCCTCCATTCGTCGGTTTAGCGAAGCTTCACAATAAAATGGCTGCAACAACGGCGGAGTGGATGACAGACCAGGGAGGCTCGGGGGGCGGGGCCTAGCGGGAGGGGGGGGGGGGCGGCGGGGGGAGGAGGGGGCGGGGGTACCTGCGAATATAGACGTCGATACGTCCGCGTATATACACGTACATGTGTGCATATATACACCTGGGGACACGGGGACACCGTTAAATACATGGGTGTGTTTGTACACGCATATACACGGGTGTGTAGGGTTATACACACACATACATACATACACACATACACATACATACATACATACATACATACATACACACACATACATACATACATACATACACACATACACATACATACATACATACACACACATACATACATACATACATATATACATACACACACACATATATACATACACACACATACATACATACATACATACACACACGCATGCATACATACATACATACATACACACACATACATACACACACATACATACATACATACATACATACATACATAAATACACATACATACATACATACATACATACATACATACATACATACACACACACACATACACACACACACATACATACATACATACATACATACATACATACATACATACATACATACACAAACACACACATAAATACATACATAAATACATACATAAATACACATACATACATAAATACACATACATACATACATACACACATACATACATACATACATACATACATACATACATGCATACATACATACACAAACACACACATAAATACATACATAAATACATACATAAATACACATACATACATAAATACACATACATACATACATACACACATACACACATACATACATACATACATACATACATACATGCATACATGCATACATACATACACAAACACACACATAAATACATACATAAATACATACATAAATACACATACATACATAAATACACATACATACATACATACACACATACATACATACATACATGCATACATGCATACATACATACACAAACACACACATAAATACATACATAAATACACATACATACATACATACATATATGTGTTTGTATATATGTACATATAGGTGTGTATGTGTGTATATACACACAAGTGCATATACATACGTATATACATATATACATGTATATATGATTGTGTTTATTTTATGTGAATAATCAGAATCAGCTTTATTTACCATGTATGGTGATATAGAACAAATCTGACTCAGTTCACTTAGTTCCAGTTCCAGTACAGGTCAATATACTTAACAGAATAGTAGTGTGTGTGTGTGTGTGTGTGTGTGTGTGTGTGTGTGTGTGTGTGTGTGTGTGTGTGTGTGTGTGTGTGTGTGTGTGTGTATACATGAGTATTAAAGAAAACAAAGTGCAAAAGTGAATAAATGTGCTGATCTGTTTTGGAGGATTAACGGATTAACTGTTCATTATTGTGACAGCCAGGGGGAAGAAGCTGTGTCTGTGTTGGTCTCCAGCGGTTGCAGTCTGGTCTTGTCAGCTTCAGGTCCCAGGAGATGCTTGAACTCAGAAACAGGAAGGAGTCCACAGTTGAGAAGAGAGAGTAGGGCATGCCCTTACCACCACCGATGCCCCCTCTGGGCAGCCATTCGCTACAGAGGGGCACAGGTACTGTCACAAGACCTGTCTGCCTCGAGCTGCTGGAAGTGGACGGCATGGAGTGGAGACAGGAGCAGGACACGGTACTGCTACCAGTACTGCAGTGGGGAGATGTGGTGCCAGTGCTCTTGGCAACAATCTAGAAACTGTGGGCTAAATTTGCTTCTTTGAAAATGTGTCAGGGGTGCTTTGGCGAGCACGGAGCCCAGCCACAAATGGAAACCAGAAGTAGGTGGTGGTCATTCCAAGGGGCTGCAGAGTTGGTGTTGGAGGCCCTGCGTAGCTTTCTGGATTTAACAAGACACTCCGACCCCTACGTCAGAACTTCTATTGGAGCCTGTGTCACCGGGATGTGACGGAACTCCGCCAATGTTCTGACTCCTGTACAGCATGAAGGGCCCCACCGGCCACTCTCAAGCCTCCTTGCAACAGTCTGCTGCAGGGGCCCCTATGGAAAGGGTGGCCGTAGATGCGGGGCCGTTGGCCCACTCAGACAAGGAACCCGCTATGTGTTCAGCACCTTTGACTACTTCACTCGTGGCCAGAGGCGTAAGCCAACCGAGAGACAGTGACAGGCACTGTTGGGGGCCTGGATCGGCAGCTGGGGGGTGTTGGAGACCCTCCACAGTGACCCAGGGAGGAATTAGGAGTCCTGGATTTTGACGATAATGTGTGAATCCACTAAGCATGCACCACCCAGTGTTTCCATCACACGTTGAGTCAACAGGTGGCCCTTGTCACAGCTCAGCACCCCCTCCATGTTGAGGCTGGGCAGAGAGGCCCGTATCCCTGCTGAACTGGTCTTCACACTCCCCCAAGATAGCTCTAGGCCTGGAGTATGTTCAGGAGGTGTGGGGCCTCATGAAACAGGCCATCATTTTGAAGTCTTTGATCAGACAGAAGCAGAACTATGATGTTAGAGCCCAGGGGAATCACTTTCATCCAGGTGAACCTGTCTGCATGTTCAGACAAGCTGACTTTTTCTGAATACCTAGGTTACCTAGTGGTTGGTCCCCCAAGTTCAACAGCCAATGGGTGGGCGAGGATGGGAGAGGTCAACCACAAGGTGCAGCTTCCCTGCAGAGGCAGAGAAGTGGTGCTGCACAGAGACAGGCCCTCCCCGTACAATGGGACTACTCCAGATGGGCAAGAATCTCACTGATAGTCGCAGTAGACTATACAGATCTTCCTATACTAGTTATCATACACTCATGTTTTGGTAAGCTGTCCCACCAGGATGAGGACTTTGTGGTGGGGGCAGTGTAGCAAGTTTGTTGGTTCTTGGGTTCTGAGAGAAAGAGAGCTCCTTCTCTTTACTGACTTTGCACAGCAGGTACGCCAGTCAGTCTGGGGGGGGTAGTCGAGGGGTGTTCGAGGGGAGGGACCTGGGAATGTTAAAGAGATTGTTTCATACACGGCAAGTATGAAAAAGTCTTGGTCTGACCTGCATTTCTGTTTTCGTCTGCACACAATAAAATGGTGATTAGAACTGCCTCCTGTTATTCTGACCAGTATTGTGGCCAGTGTGACCAGTGCTTCTGATCTGAGCCAAAGTTATCTTTGTGTATTTTGGTCAATCAATCGCTGCATGCAAAGAGAGTGCAGAGACATCATGTACAGGGTAACATCCGATCAGCTGGACTGAAGAGGCAGTGCAAGATGAGCTGCGTTTATAGTCAGTCCTTCCTTGTTCAGTGGAAAATTACTGGCAGCCAGAAGAGAGTTATTATAGAAACTTGCTGGAAAACTTCAGAGCCATCAAGGTCAGACTAAGATGAGAAGAGAAGATAATGGAGGAGTTTTGTGTCGAACCAGAAAGGGGCATGCAGAAGATAAGCTTTAGACCTTAATTATTTCTACACTAAATGATTTCTACATTTCTAAATGACCTCTACACCAGCATTACAATAATGTCTTTCAGCCACTCTGATCCCTCGCTCAGCGCCTTCCTGTACAAGGTCTGATCTCCATACACGCAGGCCTCCTCCTTGGCCAGATGGAGCCACCTGAATCCTGCGGTGAACCGTGGTTTATTGGCGTTTTATGTACAGAATGACCTTTAGGTGTCCTTTTACGGCTAAAGCTCTGTTACCATCCATGGTGGGACGGGAAACATGCCGTCTGCGTTCGTGGAGTTCATGGTCACCGGCCCAGGTTTCAATAGGTTTACAAGTGCAAATTTTCATCTTAAAAACTTGCGGGATTGGAAAATCTGATTCCACTGTTTGCATGGGTTCAAAGTCAAATCAAGCATAAAACAACCGCAGAGGAGGCATTGTACTTCTGCCTTCGCCTCTCAACGATCCCACGGACACAAAGTTTTCAGTCCTTTTATTTTTAATTTGATCTGTGAATTCCTCCATCTTTTCATGAACCTTTCTGAATAGCTCACCTCTGTGTTCACTTCTAGCCCTGCTGCAACAATTGACAGCCATCCGCACACAGGTTAGTTTTGCTCCAAACAGAAAGTCATGATCAGAATAAGTTTGTACGCAGTTGGACACAGTTTGGAATAAGGATCGTCATAAACCATCCCCCTCAATCAGAAAACAGTTTCCTTCTGATTTAGCTGAATTATTCTGAAAATGTGTCCGTGTAAACATGTTTCATGTTTTTACTGGAAAGAAAGAGCACCTCCTTCATGTCTTTGGTCAGAAACTGGATGTTGCCGTTTCCCCCGATGGTGACAACATCTCTGGAAAACTCCACGGAGAGCTGCTGCCCCTCTCATCAAAATGTGTGGATAACCGCTGCAGTCCTACTGAGGCTTTTAGTGAATGTGACCAGAGAGGAGCCACAGAAACTAAATAAAAGTAATAAAAGCACACGAAGCAGTGAAGAGCATTCACAGCTCCATCTAGAAATCCATGAATACGTACATAATTTATAAGCAAGCTTGTTTGTTTTGAGGATGAAGGAGGGCTCTTCATCTGGTGACTCTTTCCTGAAGGTCATATTTGTGCAGAAGTAGCTGAAGCACATCTCCAGAGTCTGTAGAGTCTTCTACAGTCAAACAGGGGTTTCAGGAAGAGCAGTTCAGATATTTTTCTTGGTCTTCCGGACTTTACTGGTCCTGCTAACTGCCATCTCTTTTGTACATTGTGAACTCATGAATTGGAGACCTGAAAACATCGTCTTCTCACGCTCTTTTCCTGCTTTCACTGTCAGTCACTTTCATTTTCAGACTGCTAGGCAACGGCTTAACCCAAGGCTGGGAAAAGATTTGAGGAGATTGAAGATCTACAGTATAAACAGCCACCTGACCTTTCCTAACAGTAATTAAGAAAAAGCCACAACCGCCACAGGTTAATTAAGGTCTGACACTTTCAAGGTCATGAGGGGTCAAGTCCTCTGGGGTGTCCATGTTTTTAAGGTTGCTGCTTTTCCCTTTTTTGCTTTCAAACACCATAAAAAGAAAAAACTTCATATTGAACCATCACTTACACTTGCAGAACTCTTCACGTTAATAAACATTTTGATCAGGGGTGCCCAAGACCTCATCATGAGACGTCAGAATAAACCTGCTGGGGCCTTCACCACCATCACGAGGAATTTTAATCACACCCTGCTCTCCTCCACCTTCCCCACCTTTAAGCAGTTTATTTCTTCTGCCATCACAGAAAATAAGACCTTGGACCCATGAATCACCAAAACAATATTACACAAGGGATGATTTATGTTGATGTGCTTTTACAAATGTCTGAATAAAGTCATATGACCTTAGGCAAAAGATCTAATAACGCCAAGAAATGTTTATGCTCATTAAATATTTAAACTCAGATTAAAGTATAGCACAGAGAGTTCTAACACAGCAACAGTTGGTATAAGCAGACCTGGAGGCTGGAGGTGAGAAGATTCGTGTAGCTTCTAACAGTCTTTATTCATCCTGTTACCGTACCGCTGATAAAATAAAAGCAAAACAGCCCCAAGCATGGAGCATCTCTATTAGTCATATTTGCTAATCACGGATTTGGTTAATTCTTGAATATTGCGGAATCAAGCTGGAACAAGCTTGTCTGGGTCACAAAACCAATCCAAATTTTCAGGGTAGTTTTGATGAAAACAGACATAAGCAAACTTTCAAAGTCCAGATTTCTTTTGAAGAAGCTGGAGAATTCTCCAAATGTCCAAATTTAGATACAAATAAACTGAATAATTCACATTGAAAGATTCATCCATATTCAAAGAATAATCCACATCGAGAGAATACTTTGAATTTAAAACAATCATCTAAATCAAGGGAATAATAGGGAAGTCACAGTGGACTTGGGCAGCTCAGTGATTATCCATCTTTCATTGGCTTCATCTCAACATCGGCCCGTGTGAGAAGGGGAGGGCTGAAATCACCAGCAGCTCTCAGACTTCAGCTTCTGCTTGCAGGAAAACAGCATAAATTCACACTCATTTTTCAAGCGGTTTCTGCTCGAGCGAGCGGGTGAGCTGCTCCCAGAGGCTCAGCCAATGGAAAGGGCCTGATTGCACAGTCCCGAACGCTTTCATTCCCCCAGTTTGGCTGCTGGTCACCATTTATATATTCACTCAACTGTATATTCATTTTCCCTGCAACAGCAGTTTACTGTTTCTTTGACCTGTTTTTAAACGTATTATCTGGAGGGTGCTTCTACAGACCTGCCCTGGCCGCATCTGTTTCACAGGGTGTGTCTGCTGACACTGCCATGACGAAGAGATGATAACATGACAGTGATCAGGTATCGAAATCGCAGCTGTAGCTTGGCTCCACCCACAGACTCTCTTTGCTCCACCCACAGACTCTCTTTGCTCCACCCACAGACTCTCTTTGCTCCACCCACAGATGGTATTTACTCCACCCACTGATGTTATTTGCTTCACCCACAGGCTCTCTTTGCTCCGCCCACAGATGCTCTTTGCTCCGCCCACAGACTATCTTTGCTCCACCCAAAGACTGCTCTTTGCTCCACCCACATACTGTCATTTGCTCCACCCACAGATGCTCTTTGCTCCACCCACAGATGCTCTTTGCTCCACCCACAGACTCTTTGCCCCACCCACAGACTCTTTGCCCCACCCACAGGCTCTTTGCCCCACCCACAGATGTTATTTACTCTGCCCACTGATGTTATTTTCTCCATCCACAGATGCTCTTTGCTCCACCCACAGCTGTGATTATCCCCACCAACAGATGTTATTTGCTCCGCCCACTGATGTTATTTGCTCCGCCCACGGACTCTTTGCTCCGCCCACAGACTCTCCTTGCTCCGCCCACAGGCTCTTTGCCCCACCCACAGATGTTATTTACTCTGCCCACTGATGTTATTTGCTCCATCCACAGATGCTCTTTGCTCCACCCACAGCTGTGATTATCCCCACCAACAGATGTTATTTGCTCCGCCCACTGATGTTATTTGCTCCGCCCACGGACTCTTTGCTCCGCCCACAGACTCTCCTTGCTCCGCCCACAGACTCTCCTTGCTCTGCCCACAGATGTTATTTGCTCAACCCAAAGATTATCTTTGCTCCGCCCACAGATGGTCTTTGCTCCGCCCATAGACTCTACTTGCTCCACTCAGATGTTCTTTGCTCCACCCACAGATGTCATTTGCTCCACCCACAGATGTTATTTGCTCCGCCCACATATGTCATTTGCTCCGCCCACATATTCTCTTTGCTCCACCCACAGACCATCTTTGCTCCACCCACAGACTCTCCTTGCTCCACCCACAGACTCTACTTGCTCCGCCCACAGACACTTTTTGCTCCGCCCACAGACTCTCCATGCTCCACCCACAGACTCTCCTTGCTCCGCCCACAGACTCTCCTTGCTCCGCCCACAGACACTCTTTGCTCCACCCACAGACTCTCCTTGCTCCGCCCACAGACTCTCCTTGCTCCGCCCACAGACTCTCCTTGCTCCACCCACAGACTCTACTTGCTCCGCCCACAGACACTTTTTGCTCCGCCCACAGACTCTCCATGCTCCACCCACAGACTCTCCTTGCTCCGCCCACAGACACTCTTTGCTCCACCCACAGACTCTCCTTGCTCTGCCCACAGACTCTCCTTGCTCCGCCCACAGACACTTTTTGCTCCACCCACATACTCTCTTTGCTCCACCCACAGACTCTCTTTGCTCCACCCACAGACTCTCCTTGCTCCGCCCACAGACACTCTTTGCTCCGCCCACAGACAGCTTTGCGTGTCCTCTCACATAAAGCTGTGGTTGTCTGGGAGGAGACACCCAGTGTGAGGGCGGGGTTACTCAAACCGCCGACTGTTACGTAACAGTAGGAGGGAAGTACAAAACGGAGCGTTTAGAGACGTTTACAGACTACGACAGTTTACTTAACATTGAATGAGTTGAGACATTTACGGGTTGGGGGGGCACCCAGTGGAGTTGTGCACAACACGTCCCCTTTAAATCCACTTCATTCTGCTCTGCTCCTTTAATTCAGGCATTAAGTATTGATGACACACACATTGCACAGCTTTATATCTGTTTTAATCACAGGTCATTTGAGACGTCCTCACTTACTCTGTGGCCCTGTTGCTCTTTCTTGTCGGTGTCCTGCGGCGTGCCTCACCGACTCTGAACCTTTGGCTGGTTAATCACTGTTGTACCTGTCAGTCTGTCCGCCCCTTCATTCGGCCTGGATTTCTACCCGCTGCCCTTCTGTGAGCCGCCACGTCAATCCCTCTCAGCTCAACTGCGCCTTCTTGCCCGGGGATACGCTGTGAACGGCTCTCGTCACGTCAACTCACAAATTCAGGATTGGACTGAGACCCGGGCGTGGGCCCGGCCACTCCAAAACCTTCACGTCGGCGTCTTTGAGACGCTTCTCTGCCGCCTTCGCTGGGTTCGGCGTCTTGCTGGTAAATAGATTTCCACCCAAAACAATCTTCTGATTATGCAAATGAGAGGACCATCTGCACCACGAGGCCTGATGCAGATGGTGTGTTTGTGGTGGCGTGCCGCTCACGTCTCCATTTCATCGTGGCACCGCTGGGACTCTTGAACGAGGTCAGACAGGTTAAAGAAGGCCAACGTTTACCCCAACTCTTATGACGCTACATATTTCTGAATCAATTTAAAGCAGCATTTGAAAGCACGTTTTTCCAAACTCTTCTCACAAAAAGCCAAATTATGTTGAAAATTGAAATATTTTATGTATTTAAGCAGTAAAAGAGGAAAAGATCCAAAGCTTTGAGTGCTTTTGATGCACACTGCACAGACACACACACTGTGTGTATCTGTAAACCTCATTTGCCCTCGTTCAGAGATCCTCTGTCTTATTTTTACTCACACACCTTAACACCTGAACTCAGCATGACGGGGGGGGGCTGGAGGGCGTGGCCCGCCCCAAGGACCAGGAGGGGCGTGACGCTGGACGAAGAGTGGCTAAAGGAGACGTTGGACTGAACCCAGAAAACAGACGGCTGTTCTGGGACACCCCCCCCCTCCCTGACCCAAAACAGGCCGAGACCCTCACAGAGGTCACAAGAGCCCTCACCTCACGTGACCTCACCAAGTGTTGGTGAGGTCACGTTTCTTGTGACCTCAGGTTCTTGGCTTTTCTTGAAGATTCAGGACAAAGCGCTCCGTGACCTCCAAACAGGACTGTGGGTACTGGGGGGCACTGGGGGGGGGGGGCACAGACTCAGCTGACGTGTCGTCACATGACTCAAGAGTTGTTCCTCCTCGGGTAACGGAGGTAAGGCGCCCACATGCGTGACCCGGCGTCATGGGGGGGCCAGCACAGTCGGGCCGGGCCACCTCGATCCCTGGGCCTGCCCTGTGGAATACCCAAGTAGAGCAGATGATAAAAGTAGACTAACTCAAACCCTCAAAATACCCGCGCCATGTCGGGCTGAGTCCTCTCCAGGCCGCCTGTTCCTGTTGGTCAGAGGGAGAAACACGCTAGAGAGAGAGGTGTTAACAAAATAAAAGCATTTGTATAGCCACTCCAGTCACACCTCCCAGGGCTCTGGTCCCTGAGCGCAGGCAGCACCTGGAACATCTTCAGCCTCTCTTGTTCAGGCTGCTGCCACGCATGCGACCATCTGATGCGCGTCGGTGCTCCTTCAAAGGTGTCGCCAGTCTCCTAATCCCACTCAGCCCCATGATCATGCACGAACATCAGTACTGGTTTCATGATAAGACGCTTTTAATTAAGACACTTATGTAGCAATGGCGTCAAATCAAGTAAAATCCACAGATATAAAGCAAAAAGAGAGATGCAGTGACATGTAGTCAGTGAGTGAGAGCCTGACTCTGTCAGCCCTGGTGTCTGCCTGCTCTCACCGGCTCAACACAACAGAACCCAAGGAGTGAAAAGGGTCCCTCTGGGCCCCCGCGTGGGCGCGCGAGCGGTGCTGGGGACACGTTTCACACTCACAAACCCCTTCTCGGCCGTCAAGAGACCCAACCAGGCTCCCGCAGCACACACACACACACACACACACACACACACACACATCGTGACCGTGAGCACGACCCCTCCACACCACCCTGATGTGAGGTGTCACACCTGACACCAGCGCCCACGGGTCCCTCTGTGGCTCTCCTTACAGGCCTGGACACGGCCCAGCTCAGCCCCTCGTGAGCGGGTGGTCCACAGAGCCAACGCGTCCTCCTCGTCCGGCCCCCAGCGGCACCAGACGGCAGCGTGCTGGCTGGGACGGAGGACGGGGGGGCGTCGGTCCTCAGGGACGTGGTATCGGGGGAGTCTGGGCCCCAGCTGTCACTGAGCCTCTGGAGCCGGCCTTCACAGCCTCTGCTCCAAGGCCCCCCCGGTGGGTTCACCTCGGGGGGGGGGGCTGAGACCACACCCAACAACCACAGCAACAACCCTAACCCAGAACTGAGGTACCCCCGGGCTCACCTGCTGAACCACGGGTGTGTTATTGACCCCAGGTTCTGCTTCCTCCAGCAGCAGCAACAAGATGAAGTTCTGTTGGGTCGGGCTCTGATCTCAGAGACGATGTGGAGTACGTGAGCGGCGTACGCCAACACGGACGCACCTTTAGAATGAAAGCAGGAATGAAATCATCACGTCCAGGTTGCGTGTGTGTGTGTGTGTGTGTGTGTGTGTGTGTGTGTGTGTGTGTGTGTGTGTGTGTGTGTGTGTGTGTGTGTGTGTGTGTGTGTGTGTGTGTGTGTGTGTGTGTGTGTGCGTGTGTGTGTGCGCGCGCGCTGCTGCAGCCTTTGGTCTGATGTAAGATGGGGGTTCGGTTGGTGGAGCCCGGAGGAGGTCCCTGACGCCCGTGTTTGGTGAAACCTGCAGAGAGGATTTCAAAAGCCGTCGAGCTCCGCCTCGGCGCTGCGGGGGCGGGGGGGGGGTTCCCTCGGGGGCCCCGCCCCCTGCTCCCTCCACCTGCAGCCCGCAGGTGCGCTGCTGTTTCAGATCAGGACTCACACGTCTGCTCGCCTGCTCCGGGGCCTCCTCGCTGTCGCCGGCGTCACGCTCGGGAGCGACTTCGGTTGTGACACCTTCTCACACCACGGAGGACGTGCGGTGGGAGGGCGTCGGCCCGCCACGACACGCGTTGGGCTGGAGGTGGACGTGCAGCCGCCCGCGTGAGGAGCTTCTGTCTGTCTGTGTTATCACACCATTCAAGGTTCACCTGCGAGGACAGACGGACCCTCGGGGGACCGGTGGGGGCCACAGCCCCTGGCCCCCTCCGCCCAAGACGAGGGTGGAAGAGGAGTTTCCATGGAGATAGGCAGAATTCCCATCAACACCCCGGACAGAGAGCTTTGGTGGATGAAGCTGATTGTCCTCTCCTCCCCTCAACAAGCGCTTGTGCAGACACTCGTCCTGGGCCACGCCTCCGAGGGCGCCCGGGGGCGGGGCGGCGGGCTGAAGCTGCTGCAGCGGCGACGCGGCGACGAGGAGCGAGGTCGCCGGGGAGCTCAGGTGTGAGGAAAATGGAAGTGAGGGAACCTGGAGATGAGAAGGTGTGGAGAGGACCTTCGTGACCACGAGGAGGTCTGGAGATGAGCAGCCGGAGAGGTCACGCCCGCTGCGTCCTCCCCTGAGATCCCAACAGGAACCATCATTATTTGTCACGTTAAAAGTCAAAACTCCGTCGGTTTGGGTCTGAGTTTTGGTTGTTTTTGTCCTCAAAGGTGTCTGAAGAGGAGAGTCTTCACAAGGACACGTGAGACGTGGAGGTCGAGCTCCTCTTTTGTTTAAACTGGATCGACTGAACTTGTGGTTTCGTCTCTCATCAGTTTCGTGTCTCGTGTGGACTCTGCTGGTTTACTGAATATTAAAGCCTCATCTGCATGCCCCCCCCCCCGGCTCATCACGCGCTGCTGGCTGTGAGTGATTGTCAAAGCCCCTCACACACTGTCCACGGCCCAGTTTAACCTGGGGAACTACCGGCCTTTGAGGACACGAACAGAAAGAAAAAAGAAAAATCAGTCGTGTGAGCGTGAATACATCTCCCAGGAAGACTACCGTTGTCCCAAGCCCTGAGCAGGTCCAAGCTGACTCTCTGGTCTATTTCCAACATGCCCCACATTGACGTGGTGGGGTTGAAGTCGAGGCTTTTAAGGGCTCCTTCTCTCCCCGGTGGCACACAGGCTGCAAATCTTCACAGAATGTTGTTAATGTTGTATATTTTGTGTCTTCTTCCTTTGCCTTTCAGCTTCCCAACAGTGATGCATCCTCCTTTGGGTCCTCCTGACAACAGCAAAAGTGCTACAGATGGACCGTATTGACGGGGTTTATGTGTACGAATAACCGTTCATGCCCATTTGTAGGCTGAAGACACAGCATCAGGAGCTGTTCTGAGCTTTAGTATAATCATTTTAATTTCTATTTTTATGCTGGTATGATTAAAAGTGCACTTTTGATGTTATAGATGTTATTCAAAACATCAAACATATAACACGGTTCTACTCCCACCTCCTCACGTATGTCATCTATGTACATGTGTATCCCTCCTGGGCGGGGCCTCCTTCCTTCAGACTCAGGTCCTCTACCAGAGGCCTGGGAGCCTGAGGGTCCAGCGCAGGATCTTAGTTGTTCCTAGGACTGCGCTCTTCTGGACAGAGGTCTCTGATGTGGTTCCTGGTATCTGTTGGAGCCAGCTACTCAGCTTGGGTGTTACTGCCCCTAGTGTTCCTATCACTACTGGGACCACTGTTGCCTTCACCCCCCACATTCTCTCTATCTCCTCCTTCAGCCCTTGGTACTTCTCCAGCTTCTCGTGTTCCTTCTTCCTGATGTTGCTATCACTTGGGATTGCTACATCTATCACCACCACTGTCTTCTGGTGTTTACCCACCATCACGATGTCAGGCTGGTTGGCCACCACCGTCTCAATTTGTCGGTGGTACATTCCATGCAGGGGCTTGTCCTTCCATGACAGCCCCTCAGGTTCCTCCTCGGTGGGCTTCTGTTGCCTGAGGCACTCACTCAGCAGTGGGTCAGTGGGGTCCATCTTCTTGATGTACTCTTGGGGGCTTGTTGTTTCCTCCTGGACAGTAGTAGGACACTTACTAGTCCTCCGCCCCCTCCCTTCAGCTTTGTGTACAGCCTCAGGACACTGGACTTAGAACCCTCTGTGCATTGTGAGGAGCTTCCTTGTCTTGATGTCAGTGGCTTGTATCTCTGCCAGTGGCCAGGGTATTATGCCAGCAGGGTATCTGATTACTGGCAGGGCGTAGGTGTTTATGGGCTGGATTCAGCTGACTTTTCAGGACCTGCCTTACCCTCTGCAGGTATTTAGCTGTGGCTGCCTCCTCGTGGTTACCATTTGCCTGCGGGATCCCCAGGTATTTGTAACTATCCTGCACATCTGTGATGTTCCCTTCAGGTAGGCCAGCCCCATCAGTTGCGATCACCTTTCCTCTTCTAGATACCATCCTTCCACATTTATCCAGCCCGAATGACGTCCCGATGTCCTTGCTGTAGATCCTAGTGAGGTGAATCAGGGAGTATGTATATATATATGTATATATATGTATATATAGTGACGTAATTATGCGGTCTTTTGTGTGATTTTATAGGTGACTAAAGGTCACAGGTCACTACAGGCCTACTACAGGCCTCACCAGTAGGGGGCGCTACTGGACTAGCCGTCCAATAATTATTACTGCTTGATTGTGTGAATGAAATGGCTCACTTCTAATTGATTTGGAACATAACACACGCATATAAGTAGATATTTATTAATATGAATATGTATTTTGAAGTTTACACAAAGCCGAAGTTTTTTAGTTTTAGAAAAGGAGCTTCCTTTTCGCACCACCAGATTGCGGCAGTGACTCAGCTAGTAAAGCTACATTTTGTCCATGTTTTATTTTTCTAAACTAAATTTATTCTAAAGACATTGAGTTATTAATCAAAAGTTAATGTGTTTATCATCTTTTAAAGCTTCTTAAAGTTGCTCAGCGGCCCTTGAGGAGGCGGGACTTCCTCCTGTCCCGCTCGGACTCCTGTTTCCGGTGTAAACAGGAAGTCCAGGCTGCTATGGCGACCAGAGGAGTCGAGGAGGCTGGACCCGGATCAGACCGGGACCGGGGCCAGGACCGGGGTCCAGACATGGACCGGGACCGGAACCGGGGTCCAGAGGAGGTCCGAGACCGGGGTCCAGACAGGGACCGGGACCAGGGTCCAGAGGAGGTCCGAGACCGGGACCAGGACCAGGATCGGGATCGGGGTCCAGACCGGGACCGGGACCAGGAACAGGGTCCAGAGGGGAACCAGGATCGGGACCAGGGTCAAGACCTGGACCAGGGTCCAGAGGGGGACCGGGACCGGCACCAGGGTCAAGACCGGGACCAGGGTCCAGAGGAGGACCGGGACCAGGACCAGGGTCCAGACCGGGACCAGGAACAGGGTCCAGAGGGGAACCAGGATCGGGACCAGGGTCAAGACCTGGACCAGGGTCCAGAGGGGGACCGGGACCGGGACCAGGGTCCAGACCGGGACCGGGACCAGGGTCCAGACCGGGACCAGGAACAGGGTCCAGAGGGGAACCAGGATCGGGACCAGGGTCAAGACCTGGACCAGGGTCCAGAGGGGGACCGGGACCGGGACCAGGGTCCAGACCGGGACCGGGACCAGGGTCCAGACCGGGACCAGGGTCCAGAGGGGGACCGGGACCAGGACCGGGGTCCAGAAGACCAGGACCAGGGCCCAGAGGGGGACCGGGACCAGGACCAGGGCCCAGTGTGGGACCGGGACCAGGGTCCAGAGGGGGACCGGGACCAGGACCGGGGCCCAGAGTGGGACCGGGACCAGGACCGGGGTCCAGAAGACCAGGACCAGGGCCCAGAGTGGGACCAGGACCAGGGTCCAGAGGGGGACCGGGACCGGGGTCCAGAAGACCAGGACCAGGGTCCAGAGGGGGACCAGGACCAGGGTCCAGAGGACCAGGACCGGGGTCCAGAAGACCAGGACCAGGGTCCGGAGGGGGACCGGGGTCCAGAAGACCAGGACCAGGGTCCAGAGGGGGACCGGGGTCCAGAAGACCAGGACCGGGGTCCAGAAGACCAGGACCAGGGCCCGTCGGAGGACCGGAGCTGCGGCGGCTGCCAGGCGGCGTTCGAGCGGCGGGGGCGGGGCCTGAACCGGAGGGCGGTGTTCACGTTCACGTCCCCGGACACGGTCCACTGGGCCCTGCCCCGCTCCCGCGTGCACCCCCGCTCCTTCCTCTGCGAGGCCTGCGCCCAGAGGGTCCGGACCAGGGCCCGCAGGACCAGGAGCGGCCGCAGGGCCCTGTGGCTGAGGCCGGCCCTGGTGAGGGGGGGTCAGGAGGGGGGTCCGGGGGGTCTGGAGGGGGGGGTCTGGAGGGGGGTCTGGAGGGGGGTCTGGAGGGGGGTCAGGAGGGGGTCCGGGGGGGTCTGGAGGGGGTCCGGGGGTCCGGGGGGAGGGGGTCTGGAGGGGGTCGAGGGGGTCTGGAGGGGGAGGGGGGTCGGGGGGGTCCGGGGGGGTCTGGAGGGGGTCTGGAGGGGGTCGGGGGGGTCTGGAGGGGGGTCTGGGAGGGGGGGTCCGGGGGGGTCTGGAGGGGGTCTGGAGGGGGTCAGGAGGGCGGTGGAGGGGGTCCGGGGGTCGGGGGGTCTGGAGGGGGGTCAGGAGGGGGTCGGAGGGGGTCTGGGGGGGTCTGGAGGGGGTCAGGAGGGGGTCTGGAGGGGGGTCAGGAGGGGGTCCGGGGGGGGGTCAGGAGGGGGTCTGGAGGGGGTCTGGGGGGGGTCAGGAGGGGGTCTGGAGGGGGTCGGAGGGGGGTCATGAGGGGGGTCCGGGGGGGGTCTGGAGGGGGTCTGGAGGGGGGTCTGGAGGGGGTCGGGGGGGGGTCTGGAGGGGGGGTCTGGAGGGGGTCGGGGGGGTCTGGGGGGGGTCTGGGAGGGGGTCAGGAGGGGGTCTGGAGGGGGGTCGGGGGGGTCTGGAGGGGGGTCAGGAGGGCCCTGTGGCTGAGGCCGGCACTGGTGAGGGGGTCCGGGGGGTCTGAGGGGGGTCAGGAGGGGGGGGGTCTGGGGGGGTCCGGGGGTCTGGAGGGGGGTCAGGGGGTCAGGGGGGGTCTGGAGGGCCCTGTGGCTGAGACCGGCACTGGTGAGGGGGGGGTCAGGGGGGGTCTGGAGGGGGGGGGTCGGGGGGGGGGTCTGAGGGGGTCCGGGGGTTCTGGAGGGGGGTCTGGAGGGGGTCGGGGGGGGGGGTCAGGAGGGGGGGGTCTGGAGGGCCCTGTGGCTGAGGCCAGCCCTGGTGAGGGGGTCCGGGGGTTCGGGGGTGCTGGGCCAGCAGGGGGGTCTGGAGGGGGGGTCAGGTGAAGGGGGGTCAGGAGGGCCCTGTGGCTGAGACCGGCCCTGGTGAGGGGGGTTGGGGGGCTGGCAGGAGGGGGTCTGGAGGGGGGGTCAGGAGGAGGTCAGGAGGGCCCTGTGGATAACACCAGCACTGGTGGGGGGGTGTGAGGGAGAGAGAGAGAGTGTGTGTGTGTGTGTGTGTGTGTGTGTGTGTGTGTGTGTGAGTGTGTGCGTGTGTGTGAGTGTGTGAGTGTGTGTGTGTGTGAGCGTGTGTGTGTGTGTGTGTGTGTGTGTGTGTGTGTGTGTGTGTGTGTGTGTGTGTGTGTGTGTGTGTGAGGTGTGTGTGTGTGTGTGTGTGTGTGTGTGTGTGTGTGTGTGTGTGTGTGTGTGTGTGTGTGAGTGTGTGGTGTGTGTGTGTGTGTGTGTGTGTGAGTGTGTGTGTGTGTGTGTGTGTGTGTGAGGGAGGGAGACAGGGAGGACAGTACGTTACTCATCCTAAGGGGTTGTGTTTTGGTACAGCCGTCCTCACAGGCTCTTCATCATCTACACACAAACACACACACGTCTGACCTGAACCTCACTCCAACACACATCTCCATTACACACCTGTGATACACACAACATGTCTCTCATGTGCAGTTACACACGGTGAGAAACAAAGTATACCTGACAGAAAGACATTGGACATGAGGCTCCAGAGAGTGTGTGTGTCTGTGAGAGTGTGTGAGAGCAAGAGGTTTTTATTATTTAACAACGCAGAACACTGGGGGTGAATATTGATGCAGGTTTTATACGTTTTTACTGTGTGTATGTGAATTAGCAGACATGACTTGTAGAAGCCTGTTTCCTCTGGTACACAACAGTCTGATTTATTTAACAAGGATGAACCAGTGACCTGTCCGTGTGTCTGCTGAATGCAGTCGGAGACGGAGGACAGCAGGACGGACGGCCGCAGGATGGGGAAGAAGAGCAAAGCGGCGCTGCTGGTGAACAAGTCCTGCTACAGAGCAGCCTTCAAGCTGCTGTGGTCGGCCAAAGGGGCCAGGAAGCCCATGATGGACTTCTGGAGCAGAGAGCTGAAGGAGGAGGTGAGGACAGGACTCCTGTGGGCTGGGGCTCCTCCAGGCCTCCTGTTAGAGCCTCGCTACTCCTGCTGCCTGTCTCACCCTGTGGCTGTGGCCCCGGCACAGATGAAGGCGTTGATGAGGCACACAGACAATCCCTTCCACCAGAAGGTGTCCAGCCAGAAGCCGCTGTCCTCGTTCCCTTGGCAACGCTGTCTGACCTGGGCCCAGCTTAGAGCTCCGCTCGTCACCACCTGCCTGACATCACTGTTCCCCAACATCAGTGCCCTGTCCAGGAGCAGTCAGTAAGTGTGTCCACGAGCAGTCAGTGTGTCCAAGAGCAGTCAGTAAGTGTGTCCCAGTCAGTAAGTGTGTCTAAGAGCAGTCAGTAAGTGTGTCCAAGAGCAGTCAGTGTGTCCAAGAGCAGTCAGTAAGTGTGTCCCAGTCAGTAAGTGTGTCCAAGAGCAGTCAGTAAGTGTGTCCAGGAGCAGTCAGTAAGTGTGTCCAGGAGCAGTCAGTACGTGTGTCCAGGAGCAGTCAGTAAGTGTGTCCAGGAGCAGTCAGTACGTGTGTCCAGGAGCAGTCAGTACGTGTGTCCAAGAGCAGTCAGTAAGTGTGTCCAAGAGCAGTCAGTCAGTGTGTCCAAGAGCAGTCAGTAAGTGTGTCCAGGGAGCAGTCAGTAAGTGTGTCCAAGAGCAGTCAGTATGTGTGTCCAGGAGCAGTCAGTAAGTGTGTCCAAGAGCAGTCAGTAAGTGTGTCCAAGAGCAGTCAGTCAGTGGGTCCAAGAGCAGTCAGTATGTGTGTCCAGGAGCAGTCAGTAAGTGTGTCCAAGAGCAGTCAGTAAGTGTGTCCAAGAGCAGTCAGTAAGTGTGTCCAGGAGCAGTCAGTAAGTGTGTCCAGGAGCAGTCAGTAAGTGTGTCCAAGAGCAGTCAGTCAGTGGGTCCAAGAGCAGTCAGTATGTGTGTCCAGGAGCAGTCAGTAAGTGTGTCCAAGAGCAGTCAGTAAGTGTGTCCAAGAGCAGTCAGTAAGTGTGTCCAGGAGCAGTCAGTAAGTGTGTCCAAGAGCAGTCAGTAAGTGTGTCCAAGAGCAGTCAGTCAGTGTGTCCAAGAGCAGTCAGTAAGTGTGTCCAGGAGCAGTCAGTAAGTGTGTCCAAGAGCAGTCAGTATGTGTGTCCAGGAGCAGTCAGTAAGTGTGTCCAAGAGCAGTCAGTAAGTGTGTCCAAGAGCAGTCAGTCAGTGGGTCCAAGAGCAGTCAGTATGTGTGTCCAGGAGCAGTCAGTAAGTGTGTCCAAGAGCAGTCAGTAAGTGTGTCCAAGAGCAGTCAGTAAGTGTGTCCAGGAGCAGTCAGTAAGTGTGTCCAAGAGCAGTCAGTCAGTGTGTCCAAGAGCAGTCAGTAAGTGTGTCCAGGAGCAGTCAGTATGTGTGTCCAGGAGCAGTCAGTAAGTGTGTCCAAGAGCAGTCAGTAAGTGTGTCCAGGAGCAGTCAGTAAGTGTGTCCAAGAGCAGTCAGTAAGTGTGTCTGTCCCAGTCAGTCTGTCCCAGTCTGTCTGTCCCAGTCTGTCCCAGTCTGTCTGTCCCAGTCTGTCCCAGTCTGTCCCAGTCTGTCTGTCCCAGTCTGTCCCAGTCTCTAGTCCCCTGATGCTCAGCTCCCACAGCCTTCCTGTCTTCAGCCCCAGTTCAGGGGTCTCTGGCTGGTCTTTGAAGCTTTGATGTCTGCAGCAGCCAGATGTCAGAGGAGCAGGCCCAGATGCTGCTGGAGCGAAGGACAGTGGTGGCGCTGTCCATCCCTCTCTTCACCAGGAACATCTGGAAGAACAACTTCCTGCAGGCGTCCCTGGGGGCGGAGCTGCGCCTGCAGGGCTGCTCTGGACCTGCTCTTGATGCCCTCAACCACTTGGGCCTGTGCCAGAACAAGGACACGGTGCGCTTGCTCCTGCACCGGCTCCAGAGCAGCAGCGCCCCTGTGAGTACCAGCTTCTGACGCGTGGACACGCCCTTAGTGGGACATCACTCAGCCCTTCCTCCACCCCGTTCATAGGTGCAATAAACAAACACTGGAGAATGTGGACCAGCGGTCCCCAACCCCCGGGGCGTGGGCCGGTACCGGTCCGTGGATCAACTGGTACCGGTCCACCAAGAAATAATTTATTATTTCTGTTTATTATCTGAGTCTGAACAGTCTTTTATTTTGAAAAACGACCGGATTCTCTGGGTTACATCTCGGTCACTTGAGCACCAAAAGCATCAAAATGAGTAAAAAACAGACGTGGGAGTTTATTTTGAAGGGGAAAAGGCCCAGATTTTGATTTAGATTTGACATATCAACCATCTATGTGTACCCCCCGGTAAAGCATTGACCGGTCTGATGGCACAAAGGTTGGGGACCGCTGGTTTAAGGATGGGGTACAAAGGAAAACTTTGGACACGTCATCAGTGGGGTGCTCTGGTTCATGTGTTTAGGTCCCCCCTAGTTTTACATGAGTCACCTTTCTGAGTCTTGGGACTGTGCTTGTTACTTGGGGGGCCCTGCAGGGGTCGTTCACAGTTTCCACATAAATCGACCTCCACCGGGTCCCAGTCTGGCCCCAGTCCGGCCCCAGTGCCTCCCAGGCTGTCACCAGGAGGATCCCCATTAGGTCCCTCACCCTGACTTTGGTTGAGTTGAGCTGGAGTTAAAGTGATACCACAGCCCCATCATACGTGATGCTGTTGGAGATCAGCAGATCCTTCAGGTGAGTGATGGTGGTTCCTACTGGTGCCTCAACCAGGACCTGCACCAGGACCTGAAGGGGATTACTGCCCTGTCTATTGTTCTCTGGTGGGAACTTTTGTTGTTGGGGGGGGGGTGTCAGAAGCTGGGGTAGCTGCGAAGGAGGCTGCAGTTGTGCAGAAATGTTGGTACTAAAGGAGTTGTTGAACCAAAGTAAAAGTTTCTATTCTTATCAAGCAACATCCAACCCTTCCTCTGCCACCTGTAGCACGTCACCGTGTGCACGTTTCCACTAGTTAAGAACAAAACATGAACGTTTTTAAAGTATGGACTCCGCCTTTAAACAGTGGAAATCTGTGGTGACCCGTCTACCAACATCCAGATTCCAGTCCCAAGCTCAGCACAGCTGGTCTCAGAGTAGCTACTCCTCACCTTGCACACTTCCCGGACCAAAGCAGTGAGGGAGTTGGGTGTTGGTGGTGGCAGGGAGTTGGTAGGCCACTTCCCCTCCAGGGTGGAGGTGCAGGCCTCTTGGGGGAGACTTGTTTAACTCCCAGTGAGCTTGTACTGCAGGGGTGGGCAGATCCAGTCCTAGGGGGCCGCAATCCAGCCGGGTCTTCTGTCCTACCAGGTAGATTCCACCCAGGAAAGTGGGATCCCAGCTGGACTGGTAGGACAGAAGACCCGGCTGGATTGTGGCCCTGGAGGTATGGATCTGCCCCCCCCAAGGTAGTTAAAGGCAAACAGCTTAGGGCAGGGGTGGACAGATCCAGTCCTCCACGATCCAGCTGGGATTTCTGTCCTACCAGTTCACCTGGGATCCCATTTTCCTGGGTGGAATCTACCTGGTAGGCCAGAAGACCCGGCTGGATCTGCCCACCCCTGATGTACTGGGAGACGCTGGTCTGGAGCAAACACCCCGGACCTCCATCAAACCACTGATGGAGGTTGGTTGGTGCCTGAAGGACTCTCCTGGTAAAACACACTCCAGGCTTCCGTGGGCACACGCCACCATCCTCCTGAGAGCGAACTTCCCCATCCCCATCTACTTTGGGCTCGCCCAGTAACCCGTGTTGGCGCGATCTTCCTTACCTCTACGTCTTGGGAATCGTTCTGTGTCGTCTTGCTCAATGTTTTAGAGCGCTTGAATGCTTCCGTGAGGCCAGTGAGGAGCAACCTGAGGATGTCATCTCCATAGAGGCCTGTGGTGGAACAATGAGCCACATCCTGATATAAGTTGTGTCTGTCCTCTCCATAACCAACAAGATCCAGGGTGGGTGACCCAAATGGAGGCACTGGGTCTTTAACCTCCCACATCGTTGGGTGTTACCAACCACCTGAATACCAGTGCTGATGTCCTTGCAGAGTAGTTTCACTTGGTCTTTGTCCTCTAGTCTTGCACTGCAGCACCTCCCAAGTCTCTTCACAGGCTGTTTAGACCAGGGGTCTCCAGGTCCCCCCCAGGGGTCTCCAGGTCCCCCCCAAAGGTCCGTGTGGCTGCAGGTTCTTGTTCAACCCAGCAGCAGCAGCACCAGACTGGACTCACTTCATCAACTCATCTGAGTCTTCAACAGCTGACTGGTCAAACTGGGTGAGCTGGACTGGTGGAACCAGAACCTGCAGCCTCACGGAATTTTGGGGAGGAGGTTGGAGACCCCTGGTTTAGATGGTAGGGCATTGGCTCATCTCTGATAAAGGCCTTCAGGTCAGCAGGCATAGCCTTTTACCACTGAAGTGCTGACATGGATGGTCTGATCTTCATGAAGGCCCACCTGATGTTGTCCTTCAGGTTTTTTCAGGAGTTTCTATTAAATGGTGGTGATGTTGTCCAAGCAGGCTCTGACTCGAGGCAAACTCGAGCTGACTCACCATCCAAGTACAACCCACCAAATGAGGCTCGAATGACAACCTCTGTCAACATGCTGAATACCAACGGAGAGAAGGTGCACCTACCATGGTGCCCACCTCAAGGCACTACTAAGAGGTGGTAGGCTCAGGACTTGAGAAGCAGTAGTGTAAATCCTGGAAGTTGGATTCAACAGAGCTGTGATGAAGGCGACCCAGAGGAGTTCATGAGGTACAGAGCCATAGGCTTTACCAAAAGGTCACATGGAGGTCTCTTTTCTCCAGCTTTGCCCTTTTCATCTGGTGCCAGAGAATGTTGGCATGTTGTAGGCCCTCAAAGAAGCCTGGGGCTTCTGCCTTCAGTGCAGATGAATCATTTGCTCTCAGCTATGTGGCTATCCTCCTTGCAGTGGTGGAGTAGTGGAGAGCTTTCCTTCCAAGGTAGAGGGGATATTGGGAACAATTGGCTGATGTTTTCTGCACAATTTTCCTTCTTTTCCTACCCTTGGCCACACTTTGGGGATAGTCTTCTTCTGCCACACTGTCCTCAACATGAACATAGGTGTCAAACTGTGGCCCGCGGGCCAAATTTGGCCCACAGTGTAATTATATTTGGCCCGTGAGGCGATACCAAATGACTACTAGAGCTAGGCGGGTATCATACAGCGCATGTACCACTGATACTACAAATCCCAGAATGCCCGGCTGGTGTTTTGGCCCTTCAATCAGGACAGGACCCACAAACACCTTCTCCTCTGTTGACAGTAGTCTTAGCTACCTCATGTTGAAATTTAAATCAGAAGGCAAATAAAAAAAGCATACAATCTTTATTTGAATTTTATTTAAGAAACAAATGCCATTGATGTGTTTTTTATTTGGAATTCGAAGTTGCATGTGTGCACTATTAAGTGATATATTGTGTAGTATTAAGGTTTGCTTGTTCCATAGTCAGTGTTTAAGCAACATATGTTTGTGTCCATATGAAGAGGTTCATTGTTTAATGTGGAAGAAGATATTTCAACATATATCAATGTTAGCCTGCTACTTTGTCCAAGTTTTAAATTTTGGCCCACTGCGTATTTGAGTTTGACATCCCTGCTCTAGACACATCTGGCGCATTCTTATGCACTATTTATAGACTTCATTTGGCCCCGGGGCCTCATGGACTGTGGTTTCCACCTCTTTCCTGGTCAGAGGGCCAACCTCAGTCAGAGGGACTGAAGGTGGGATGTGATGGGGTGGTCACCCATGGACGGTGCTCTCTCCCTTCAGGTCTTTAGGAACCTGAAGGGATCTTTGTAAAACTGCGTTCTTGGTTGTTGTTTCTTCCGTCGATGTTTCCATAAGTTCTCAGGCTCTGTGGAGGGATGCCAAACAGAATATAATGTCAGTCTGTTTATGTGCTCCTTTTCCCCCGCAGAGGCCTTCTTCCACTCCCTTAAGTATAATAGATATCAGTACAAGTATACGACATTCATAACTTCAGAAAGAAGCAGAAGTTGTGCATATAGAACTCAATATAGGCAGGTGTACATTCTGATGGAAGTTAATGGAGATGAAAAGAGTGCAGATATTGTCTTCTATGTCTCAGAAGTATCCAATATAATTCATTTATCATCATTTTATTGCATTGGTTTGGGTTTTGTGAAGCAACATACTGTGCAATGACTAAAACAGTAAGAAACAGTTTATAGCTGTTTGTGTGTGTGTGTGTGTGTGTGTCTGTCTGTCTGTCTGTCTGTGTGTATTCTGCCTCAGGCACAGATCATGTGTGTGACTACCTGATGGAAAACGACGTGGAAACCAAGCACACATTTTGAAAATTGTGACCAGCCAACAAAAGCATATTCGAGTTTAAATGCTGACTCAAGTATTTTTTTCTCGCTCTCCCATTTCTTTATTTTGGATTTTGAGGCTCTGCTTGGAAACGTTTTACGATCCAACAGTGTCAAATGCAAATTCTTGCAATTTTTCAACCATTTTTTCAACTTGCAGTCTTTTATATCCCTTTTTCAGTAATAGACAAAAAGCACTTTAAGGGACTACAACATTTAAGATTATACTGTATTATTACTTTATAAAAGTCACTCGCATATTTAGTTTTTTATCAGACTATATCTGAATGAGAAATACTTTTATTAGTGCCATTTATTGTTGTATGAAGAGATTGTTTAATACAGTAGTGCAACATAAGTGAGGAGTATTGTGAGTAAAGGAATATGTTGAATTTTATATATTCAATGATAATAACAATACTAATAAATGTGTCTTTAATGTGAGCAGGTTACTGGTGCGTTCACTTAGTTTGGCTGGTTTTGTGTCCAGGTCTTTGACTCCATTCTCTTCCTGTCAGACAGAAAACAGACAACAGAGTGTGAAAACGAAACAAGACCACACGAAAGAGGACCAGATGTCAGACGTGGAAGAGGAGGAAGAAGGTGGGGATGTTGAGGAAGAAGAGGAAGAGAAAAACACCACCGAAGAGGAAGAAATGCAGGACGAGGCGGACCTGGAAGATGAAGTGATGGATGAAAACGGAGAGGTGGAAAAAACACTAAAGGAGACTGTGAAGAGGCAACGGAAGGAGACGGACCCTCAGGAGGAGGAGGAGGGAGACGAAGAGCCCAAGAGGAGGCGTGTTGTGGTGGTGAGGCTGGACCTGCTCAAGGGACACTCAGAAGTCTGTGAACTACACCTTTAGCTTCAGTTTACCTCTCTGAAAGTGTAGACAACAGGTTAATATCAGGAAAACCTCTGTCGTCATTGTACTGCGTTTATATCTCTGATACCTCCTTCAGTATTTTGTTAACATAACTCACTGTTGTTTTGTTGTCATGGCGATTGTTACTGACATCAGTACCGTCCCTTTAAAGGCCTGGATATTTATGCAGTCACTTTTTTTTTACTTTGTACACTTGAATTACCAGATGTGATTTATAGAAATCTGTTTTCTCTATTTGACATTTACATCTATTGTACAGTTCAGAGACACACACGACAATGATTTGATTTATTTAAGCAGAAATGTCCAAGACATGTCCATGCTCTCTTGGGTTTCTTTATGGTGTTCTGTGTCTGCTGAATGCAGTCGGAGACGGAGGACAGCAGGACGGACGACCGCAGGATGGGGAAGAAGAGCAAAGCGGCGCTGCTGGTGAACAAGTCCTGCTACAGAGCAGCCTTCAAGCTGCTGTGGTCGGCCAAAGGGGCCAGGAAGCCCATGATGGACTTCTGGAGCAGAGAGCTGAAGGAGGAGGTGAGGACAGGACTCCTGTGGGCTGGGGCTCCTCCAGGCCTCCTGTTAGAGCCTCGCTACTCCTGCTGCCTGTCTCACCCTGTGGCTGTGGCCCCGGCACAGATGAAGGCGTTGATGAGGCACACAGACAATCCCTTCCACCAGAAGGTGTCCAGCCAGAAGCCGCTGTCCTCGTTCCCTTGGCAACGCTGTCTGACCTGGGCCCAGCTTAGAGCTCCGCTCGTCACCACCTGCCTGACATCACTGTTCCCCAACATCAGTGCCCTGTCCAAGAGCAGTCAGTAAGTGTGTCCAAGAGCAGTCAGTGTGTCCAAGAGCAGTCAGTAAGTGTGTCCAGGAGCAGTCAGTAAGTGTGTCCAAGAGCAGTCAGTAAGTGTGTCCAGGAGCAGTCAGTAAGTGTGTCCCAGTCAGTAAGTGTGTCCAAGAGCAGTCAGTAAGTGTGTCCACGAGCAGTCAGTCAGTGTGTCCAGGAGCAGTCAGTAAGTGTGTCCAGGAGCAGTCAGTAAGTGTGTCTGTCCCAGTCAGTCTGTCCCAGTCTGTCTGTCCCAGTCTGTATGTCTGTCCCAGTCTGTATGTCAGTCCCAGTCTGTCTGTCCCAGTCTGTCCCAGTCTGTCTGTCCCAGTCTGTCCCAGTCTGTCAGTCCCAGTCAGTCTGTCCCAGTCTGTCCCCAGTCTGTCTGTCCGCAGTCTAAGTCTGTCCCAGTCTGTATGTCTGTCCCAGTCAGTAAGTGTCCCGAGCAGTGTAGTGTGTCCGCAGTCTGTCTGTCCCAGTCTGTCCCAGTCTGTCTGTCCCAGTCTGTATGTCTGTCCCAGTCTGTATGTCTGTCCCAGTCTGTCTGTCCCAGTCAGTCTGTCCCAGTCTGTCCCAGTCTGTCTGTCCCAGTCTGTCTGTCCCAGTCTGTCTGTCCCAGTCTGTCCCAGTCTGTCTGTCCCAGTCTGTAGTCCCCTGATGCTCAGCTCCCACAGCCTTCCTGTCTTCAGCCCCAGTTCAGGGGTCTCTGGCTGGTCTTTGAAGCTTTGATGTCTGCAGCAGCCAGATGTCAGAGGAGCAGGCCCAGATGCTGCTGGAGCGAAGGACAGTGGTGGCGCTGTCCATCCCTCTCTTCACCAGGAACATCTGGAAGAACAACTTCCTGCAGGCGTCCCTGGGGGCGGAGCTGCGCCTGCAGGGCTGCTCTGGACCTGCTCTTGATGCCCTCAACCACTTGGGCCTGTGCCAGAACAAGGACACGGTGCGCTTGCTCCTGCACCGGCTCCAGAGCAGCAGCGCCCCTGTGAGTACCAGCTTCTGCTTTTTGAAAAGTATCCAAAGTACTTCACCTGTTGAACCGTGTTCTTTTATATTCAGTTACAGTTTGTAGTACAAAAATACCTCGTTAGGAATGACCAGTTCACACGCTGAAGACAGGAGATGTCACTGCAGGTGTACACTGATATCGATACACCAGACATGTTGGGTTCAGCATCTTGTCCAAAGAAGCTTTCTAGACTGAAATATAATAACAATATACCAATAACTTGAATTTTAATAGTGCCTTTCAAAAAGCCCAAAGATGCTTAACTAATGAACTAATACCCTTAAATACATTCAGTCATGGAATAAATATATATTCATATCCACATGTGTGTACATGCATGTGTGGTTTCACATGTACACCGAACCCTGGTCTATCCATTTACGGGGTCCAGAAATAACCCTGGATAGATGAAACCCTGAAGTAAACATCTTTATTTGTACAATTATTTGAATGTTTTAAGGCGGTAAAACCCCCAAACACACACTTTTCTCCACTCTTCTCACAGGCTTTAACATTCTCTCACAGTTCTCTTATTGAAACACTCTCAAAGTTCAAACTTCTTCCTCCTCCTTTTGGCTCAGACCGCAGGTGTCTTTTCTCCTGCACTTCACCATCAGGACTCAGAGCACAACCACCTGGAAATAAAAAAATCCACGAAGCCTCAAAAGTGAACGGCGTCATATCGAGGGTTGACTGTATCCAAATCAACCCTTTTCTCACCGATGGACCCTCTGGGTTGTTAGCTGAAGGCGGGACCATCCTGAAGGCCCTGCAGAAGTCTGAACTACAACCACCAACTGGTGATAACCTGCCTGAGCACAAGAGGATTGGCACATGGCTCAATACACGAGAAGACCCGAATCGGTCGGGACAACGGGGGGGGGCTGTACCAACCACCAGGGCCGTCGCTTGAGCCCAGACGGACCACTCTCTGCTCTGGCTGTCTGGCTGTCAATCAAGGACCCCTACCTGGATCCTGGAGTGCTCCAAGATGTACAAGATCAACAGGAGAGCCTTCAAACAAAGCTCCATGGGGCTGTGGGCCACCAACCTGGAGGCCAACTTCGGGCCCTTTGCGCCAGTCATCATCGAGTGTGGCACATCCCGAGGAGGTGCTCTGTCCCCACTGCTGTTCTACGCCGGGCTGAACCCCCCTGCCAGGTCATCGACAAGAGTGGCCACGGATATCGACCAAGAAACGGGGCCACCGTCAAACACCTCCTCTATACGGACGACATCAAGCTGTACGTCAAGAGCGAGCGAGGCATCGACTCTGGCGGCCAGGATCTACACCAGGGGTCTCCAACCCCGTCCCCAAGGGGCCGTGAGGCTGCAGGTTCTGGTCCCACCAGTCCAGCTCACCCAGTTTGACCAGTCAGCTGTTGAAGACTCAGATGAGTTGATGAAGTGAGTCCAGTCTGGCTGCTGCTGGGTTGGACCAGAACCTGCAGCCTCACGGACCTCTGGACCTGAGACCCTGGGGGACCTGAGACCCCTGGGGAGGACCTGGAGACCCCTGAGGGAGGGGGACCTGGAGACCTCTGGGGGGACCTGAGACCCCTGGGGGACCTGAGACCCTGGGGGACCTGGAGCTCTGGGGGACCTGGAGACCCCTGGGGGGGACCTGGAGACCTCTGGGGGGACCTGGAGACCTCTGGGGGGACCTGGAGACCCCTGGGGGGGACCTGGAGACCTCTGGGGGGGACCTGGAGACCCCCGGGGGGGACCTGGAGACCTCTGGGGGGACCTGGAGACCCCTGGGGGGGACCTGGAGACCTCTGGGGAGGACCTGGAGACCCCTGGGGGGGACCTGGAGACCCCTGACCTACAGCAACGACATCGGACCGTCGTCCAGCCTCGACAAAGGTGGCCAAATGGCACCAACAAGAGGGAGGGTGGTCAGGACCGGGGGAGTCGGCCTACCGGATGGGAAGGCCTCAGATAACGAGGACGGCTACAAAATCCTTGGGATTCTGCAGGCAAACAGCGACCTTGAGAAGTCACATGTCCAAACACCTCCAGAGAGTAGGACAAGTCCTGAGGAGTTGGCCGAATGGACCGAACAAATTACGCTCTGCCGTCGGACACCCCGAAGAGGTGGAAGCCAAGTGACCCAGAGGCTGGAGACAAAGAGGAAAGAGGGAGGTCCAGGACTAGTGAGCCTCAGAGTCACTAACCAGGATGTAAGGGATCAAATCAATGAGTCTGATCACCAGAAAGATGGGGAACAACATCTGGACCCATCACTGGAGGACACGCCCCTGTGTGGAGCACCACCATCAGGAAAACCTGCCAGTGGCTGGACGAGGCTGGACTGAGGGACATCACAGGGGCCCTGATCAAGAACAGACTCTGAGTACCAAAGAGAAGCTGGGGTCTACCACCCCAGCAGATCTGAGGAAGCCCCTGAGACAATCCAGCACAGAACAGCAGGGTGGAGCTGATGGCAGCTAAAGTGTAGAGGAACATCTGGACCAAGTGTGGACCAACTGGGACACACCTCCAAAGGTGGTGGAGGACAACGGAGCTGAGGTCCCGAGGGACAGATGCAGACTGACAAACAAGTGCTGGAGGACCGGCCGGGTCGTATCGACAGATGTGGCAGTCCCTCACAGCAGCAACATCTGGAAGGAGCAACTGGAGAATATCAGGGTAGCAGCTGGAGAGGATGTGGGGAGTGGAGGCCACTGTGGTCTTTTTTTATACATCAGACTGGTTCTGATATCCTCTGATTCTAAAGCTGAACTGCAGCACATCCTTTGGAATAAAGTCATTTTGTATTCATCATCTTTTCAATAATTCAACCAAATAGACGTGCCAGGGTTTTAAGCACTAACATCTAATTGTGTAAATATTGTAGATGAACCACCAAACTATATTTTCGATGATGACCTTGAGCTCTTGACTCTCTTGAGGTGTGAAAAACACGTATCGAGTATTTCATTATTGAAAGAGGACTGGAGCTGTGGTTCAGTGTTGGTGTGGAGCCGTGTGTTACTGGTGCGTTCACTTAGTTTGGTTGGTTTTGTGTCCAGGTCTTTGACTCCATTCTCTTCCTGTCAGACAGAAAACAGACAACAGAGTGTGAAAACGAAACAAGACCACACGAAAGAGGACCAGATGTCAGACGTGGAAGAGGAGGAAGAAGGTGGGGATGTTGAGGAAGAAGAGGAAGAGAAAAACACCACCGAAGAGGAAGAAATGCAGGACGAGGCGGACCTGGAAGATGAAGTGATGGATGAAAACGGAGAGGTGGAAAAAACACTAAAGGAGACTGTGAAGAGGCAACGGAAGGAGACGGACCCTCAGGAGGAGGAGGAGGGAGACGAAGAGCCCAAGAGGAGGCGTGTTGTGGTGGTGAGGCTGGACCTGCTCAAGGGACACTCAGAAGTCGGCCGCTCTGATCTGTCAGCGCCGTAAAACTAAACCCAGACCCCCTACCCCCAACATGAGCCTGGACCCCCCTCACATGAGCCCAGACCCCTCCAACATGAGCCTGGACCCCCCTCACATGAGCCCAGACCCCTCCAACATGAGCCTGGACCCCCCTCACATGAGCCCAGACCCCCACCCACACAAGTCCAGACCCCCCTTATCATGAGCCCAGACCCCCCCCATGAGTCCAGACCCCCCCCATGAGTCCAGACCCCCAGCTGCAGAACAGTAAACAAACCACTTGGTTTAGAGCCTCTGAAGAAGGTACGTGTTGATGTTCTGAACACGTGTAAATACTCAGACAACCACTTAAATTATGTGCCATAACTTATCAGCCAATAAAACGTTAAAGTCAGTGTTAAGAGCTCGTCTGGTTTCTAGCTGGTTCTGAAATGAGACGACCCCGTTTGATGAAGTCGATTTCCGTTTTGAGACTCGTAAAGTCGGAGCCAGTTTAATACGTTGATACAACGCGAGTCCACGTTCGCTTCCGTCGTTGAGGTCTGAACGCGTTTGTTCAACGGGGCCGAAGACGTCAGATTGAGGAGCTTTTATTTCTGTAACAGTCCAGTAACTTTATCCATAATGCACACAATCGTGTTCAACTAGTGTCCGTTTTATTTCTGATATAATTTAATGTTCCAGAACTCGTTCTTGGGTGTCGGTACAGAAACTTACAGTAGATTTGGAGTGGAGAGAAGTACAATTACACACTGCTCATTCTGGGTCCATCCACAGGGGGCAGTGCTGAGCCCGGGCGTCTTTATGGAGCTGTACTTATATACAAAGGGGGGGGCGGGGTGAGGGTGGGGGGTGGTGCTAGACGTTGAGCATCTTCTTCACTGAGAAGATGATGTCCTTGACCTGCGGCACGCTGTGGTCCTCCAGGATTTTGGCGTAGGGCATGGGGATGTCGACGCCCGTCACCCTGGTAACCGGAGCGTCCAGGTAGTTGAAGGCTGGGCCTGGGGGGGGCAAGGAAAATCAAAGGATCAACAGGGGCTGTAGGTCACACCCACATGGGAGGGGCTTAAGTACCATCAACACGTGAGCTCAAACGATATAAAGCAGGGGCCTCAAACCCAACTTACCTGGGGGGGCCGCTGGAGGCGGAGTCTGGGTGAGGCGGGCCACATCAAGTATTTCACAAGAACACGTTTAAGTATTTTAAAAAGTTCAACTGATCCACTTTAGCGATCGCCTCACTCCCCACATAGCGAGCTCTTTCACTCTTTGTTCGCCCTCTTGAAAAAACCTTGTTGCCCCAAGTAGCTTTGAGTTTGTGACCCGATCCTCTCGCCCATTTCTCAGGTATTTTAGCGTTTAGTCGCTTAATGACATCGGGTTTTATATTCCTCATGCGCCGCAGCTTTCTCCGTGCACATCAGACACGTTGGGAACCCTCCGTGCTCAACGAAATTAAACTGTGCTCATCGCCGATTTCTCTCTTCAGTCGGTATTGAAAAAGCCGTACCGGGCTGACGAATACCGTAGAGCCACAGGTTAGACGACGGTGGCCCGCGAGTGTCAAACATTAACGCACAGATGCACGTGGGAGCTTTGATTTCAGACAGGGGGCCGCAAAATATCATTCTGCGGGCCGCAATTGGCCCACGGGCCGCGAGTTTGAGACCCCTGATATAAATAAAATGTAAAAATAACGAATTTTTTCCTGTTCCAACTGAAGGAATTCCTGATTAGAGTAACTAAATTAGTCGAGATCCGTCATCCACAAACCAACGTGGACGTGACGAACGAGTGGAAGCCTCAAGAGACCGATAAACGGACGTGTAAGTGAGGGCGTTACCTTCCATGATCTGGGCGCAGATCTCCGCCCCCACGCCGAACTGAGGCCACCCCCCCTCCACGGTCAGCAGGTGGTTGGTCTTCATCACGCTCGCCTCGATGCTCTCCACGTCCATGGGGCGGATGGTCCGCAGGTTGATCACCTGGCGGGACAGCGGGGGGGGGGGGGGGCCGCGGGGGCTCCGAGTGCGCTCAGCGGCGCTCGCCTACCTCGCACTCGACTCCCTCCTTGGCCAGGACGGCGGCGGCGTCCAGGCAGTGGCCCACGTACCGGGAGTGGCTGACCAGGGTCACGTGAGTCCCTGGAGCACCAGAGACGCCGTCAGAGGGGAAGTGATGTCACACGGTCGGGGGGGGGTGGGGGGCCAGAACTGAGCCTCAGCTAAGCCCCGCCCCCTCCAACCACTCAGACAAACGATGAACATCTGGCGAGTCCCAGCCGGAGACGCTCGGCGATGGCTTTTGGAGACCGTCGTTTGTTCACAGACGAGTTGAAGCTCGGCTCCAACGAACGCCGAACTAGAGCCGACATCTCGTACGGTCAACGTACGAAGACGACCACGAGGGGCCGACGGACGGAGCGGAGAGACGAACTCCAGCAGAGCGGCGAGGCGTGGCCTCAGATGCGAGAGCAGACGGCGTCAACGACACCAGACACCCTGAACTTGAACGTCCCAGTGCGTTGGTGTCCGAGCTCTGCAATTGGCTCATCGCGCTTGAGGGCGGGGCTTAGCCGCAGGTCGATTACGCAACAAAAACGGGCGCGAATGTGATTGCGTTTAAGACGAAGAGCACAATAAAACGAACGCAGGCGGGCGCGAGGAGCTTCGCGTTCAACGGTCAGGGTCAGGAGTCGCGACGGTCCCCGAGGGACCGCTCCTCGCCGAACTCACCGGCTCTCTCGATCTTGGCCTTGCCGATGGGCACGACGAAGTCTTTGGACTGCGACTCCTCGGACATCTCGAAGGGAACGCCGTACATGAGCTCGTTCTCCAGGAACACCACTGGAAGGCAGGGGGGAGGAGCCGAGGACGGCGGGGAGGCGTCAGCCGTCGTGGTCGCTCGGGCGGACGGCGGCGGCGGCGAGAACCTTACCGGGGTTGTCGTCCCTGATGGCGGCCTTCAGCAGACCTTTACAGTCCTCCGAGCTCCAGGGACTCACGACCTTGAGCCCGGGACAGTGACCGTACCTACACACACACACCATCAGAGGGTCTCCGAGTGCGGGGGTCATCGGTTGCTACGGCGACGGGCGGGTTACCACGCGGCGAAGCACTGGGAGTGCTGCGCGGCCACGCCCGCCGACGCCCCGTTGGGCCCCCTGAAGACGATGGGCACCGCCTGCAGCCCCGCCGACATGTAGTAGGTCTTCGCCGCCGAGTTGATGACCTGGTCGATGGCTTGCATCGAGAAGTTGAAGGTCATGAACTCACAGATCGGCCTGAGGCCGGCCTGAAGGGGGAGGGGGGGTCGGGCGTTAGAGCGACCGACCGCCGAAACGACCGCCGATGTGACGATGACGGCGAGCAGCCGCGATCTACCGACCCCGACCTTCGGGGGGACTCACCATGGCGGCTCCCACGGCGATACCGGCGAACCCCATCTGAGCCAGGAGGAGAGGAGGGGGGGGGGGGGTGAGACACCACACACACACCTGATAGTCGCCACGGCAACCGGCTCACCTCAGAGATGGGAGTGTCGATGATGCGCTTGTCTCCGTATTTCTTCCACAGACCTCTGCTGACCTGAGGGGGGGGGGCACACACACGAACAGAGACGAGACCTTGACGTGTGTGTGTGAGACAGAGAGTGTGTGTGTGAGAGAGTGAGTGTGTGAGAGAGTGAGTGAGTGTGTGAGAGAGTGAGTGAGTGTGTGAGAGAGTGAGTGTGTGAGTGTGTGTGTGTGAGAGAGTGAGTGTGTGAGAGAGTGAGTGTGTGAGTGTGTGTGTGTGAGAGAGTGAGTGTGTGTGAGAGAGTGAGTGTGAGAGAGTGAGTGTGTGAGAGTGAGTGTGTGAGAGTGTGTGTGTGTGTGAGAGTGTGTGTGTGTGTGTGTGTACCTTGTAGGCCCCGTCGTACTGGGCCACCTCCTCCCCCAGCAGGAACACGCGCTCGTCCCGGTCCAGCTCCTCGTCCATCGCCTGGTTCAGGGCATCGCGGACGGTGACCTGGAGGACACGAGGACAGGTGGACACGAGGACAGGTGGACACGAGGACAGGTGGACACGAGGACAGGTGGACACGAGGACAGGTGGACACGTGACCTCGGGACACGTGCACAGGTGACGCCTGAGGCCAGATGTGGCCGCAGCTGGGCTCCATCTCACTGATGAGCACGCTCGTGTTTGTGGAGCTGCTCTGGTCCCAGTGACACCAGTGACACCAGTGACACCGGCATCAAGGCCGAACTGGTCCCGAACTTGAGGTTCGGGACCAGTTCGGCCGAGTTCTGGACCCGGAGGCCGGTCCGGGCCGGTTCTGCAGGATAAGGCCCGAAGAACCGGCCCGGCTCGACCCAGTTCTGGCCCGGTTCGGGCCCGGTTCTGGGCCGGTTCTGGGCCGGTTCTGGGCCGGTTCGGGCCCGGTTCTGGGCCGGTTCGGGCCGGGTTCGGGGCCGTCTGCTCGGAGCGGTTCTGACCTGCAGGGCTGCCGGGGCGGACCTGTGGAAGCGGCGGGGCCGCAGGGCCGAGGCGGCGGGCTGGGGGAGAGAGAGCAGCCGTGAGAGCGGGACACGAGACGGGCCGGGACCAGGACCAGAACCAGAACCAGAACCAGGACACTCACCTTGGCCTTCCGGAGAGCGTTGAGCACCGACATCGCCATCTTGAGCTGCTTTTGGGATTCACGTCCGTAAAAAGGCGGGGCCTCGCTGACGTCACGGGCCTCGGCCAATCAGAGGCGCGCTTTAAACGGAGGAGAGCCAATCAGAGAGCGTCGTTTGAACCGGAAATGACGTTAGGAGGATTGAAAAAATAAAACACATCAAGGACACTGATGGGACACACAAAAATACACACAGAAATACACAATATATACACACTAATATACACACACAAAATACACACTAATATACACACACAAAATACACACTAATATACACACAAAAATACACACTAATGCATGCACACTAATACACACAAACTACAAATAAATACACACACACGAATCAACAGGCAAATACACGCTAATACACACAAATAATCAATAAAATGCATTCTGTGTGTAGTTCTACGCTCCTTCTCTCCTCTACCTGTTCTACCCTCTACCTGTTCTACCCTCTACCTGTTCTATCCTCTACCTGTTCTATCCTCTACCTGTTCTATCCTCTACCTGTTCTACCCTCTACCTGTTCTATCCTCTACCTGTTCTATCCTCTACCTGTCCTATCCTCTACCTGTTCTGTCCTCTACCTGTTCTATCCTCTACCTGTTCTATCCCCTTCCTTTTTTTTCCTCTTCCTTTTTTTTTCCATACCTTTTTTTTCTGTTCTATCCTCTACCTGTCCTATCCTCTACCTGTTCTATCCTCTACCTGTCCTATCCTCTACCTGTTCTATCCTCTACCTGTTCTATCCTCTACCTGTTCTATCCTCTACCTGTTCTACCCTCTACCTGTTCTACCCTCTACCTGTTCTGTCCTCTACCTGTTCTACCCTCTACCTGTTCTATCCTCTACCTGTTCTACCCTCTACCTGTTCTGTCCTCTACCTGTTCTGTCCTCTACCTGTTCTGTCCTCTACCTGTTCTGTCCTCTACCTGTTCTACCCTCTACCTGTTCTGTCCTCTACCTGTTCTGTCCTCTACCTGTTCTACCCTCTACCTGTTCTGTCCTCTACCTGTTCTGTCCTCTACCTGTTCTATCCTCTACCTGTTCTGTCCTCTACCTGTTCTATCCTCTACCTGTTCTGTCCTCTACCTGTTCTATCCTCTACCTGTTCTATCCTCTACCTGTTCTACCCTCTACCTGTTCTACCCTCTACCTGTTCTATCCTCTACCTGTTCTGTCCTCTACCTGTTCTGTCCTCTACCTGTTCTGTCCTCTACCTGTTCTACCGTCTACCTGTTCTATCCTCTACCTGTTCTATCCTCTACCTGTTCTGTCCTCTACCTGTTCTGTCCTCTACCTGTTCAACCCTCTACCTGTTCTGTCCTCTACCTGTTCTGTCCTCTACCTGTTCTGTCCTCTACCTGTTCTATCCTCTACCTGTTCTACCCTCTACCTGTTCTATCCTCTACCTGTTCTATCCTCTACCTGTTCAACCCTCTACCTGTTCTGTCCTCTACCTGTTCTGTCCTCTACCTGTTCTGTCCTCTACCTGTTCTATCCTCTACCTGTTCTACCCTCTACCTGTTCTGTCCTCTACCTGTTCTACCCTCTACCTGTTCTGTCCTCTACCTGTTCTGTCCTCTACCTGTTCTATCCTCTACCTGTTCTACCCTCTACCTGTTCTACCCTCTACCTGTTCTGTCCTCTACCTGTTCTATCCTCTACCTGTTCTATCCTCTACCTGTTCTATCCTCTACCTGTTCTGTCCTCTACCTGTTCTGTCCTCTACCTGTTCAACCCTCTACCTGTTCTGTCCTCTACCTGTTCTGTCCTCTACCTGTTCTGTCCTCTACCTGTTCTACCCTCTACCTGTTCTGTCCTCTACCTGTTCTACCCTCTACCTGTTCTATCCTCTACATGTTCTACCCTCTACCTGTTCTATCATCTACATGTTCTGTCCTCTACCTGTTCTACCCTCTACCTGTTCTATCCTCTACCTGTTCTATCCTCTACCTGTTCTATCCTCTACCTGTTCTATCCTCTACCTGTTCTATCCTCTACCTGTTCTATTCTCTCCTACATGTTCTACCCTCTACCTGTTCTATCCTCTACCTGTTCTATCCTCTACCTGTTCTATTCTCTCCTACATGTTCTATCCTCTACCTGTTCTATCCTCTACCTGTTCTATCCTCTACCTGTTCTATCCTCTACCTGTTCTATCCTCTACCTGTTCTATCCTCTACCTGTCCTCCTCTCCTCTCCTCTCTCTCTCTACCCATCTGTCCATCATCAGGAGGGTCCCCCTACATGAGCCTGGTCCTGCTCAAGGTTTCTTCCTGTTAAAGGGGAGTTTTTCCTTGTCACTGTTGCTTGTCTGGGGTTAGGCCCTGGGGTCCTGGAAAGGCCTTGAAACTATTTTGATTGTATAAGACGCTGTATAAATAAAGACTGATTGATTGATTAATATTGAGTGTTTTGTTCAATAATCATTTAATATTAACGCAACAAAAAGGTGTAGGTCGCAGATTTGTGCTAAAACATTGACAGAACATCTACAACAAGGCAAGCTCTCCAATTATCTCAGAAATAAAGTTTAATTTAGCTGAAATGTGTATTTATTATGAACAAGAGACCATGTGCATCTAAACTGTTGAACTAAGTGTGTTTGCTGGTATTTCATTCCCTACTTTATGGTGCAAACTACCACAGAGTTCCTACAGATAGAAACACACATTTGTTGCTCTGTTGAAAATAAAGAACACAAGTTCAAACTGGCGACCGTGTTTTCTTCCAGAACTGCAGACACCTTTATTTTTGAATAATATATGAAAGTAAAGGAGATCACGGAGAGATGATGCACTTATGACAACTCTTTATTGTAAGTGTGCACATTTGTGTTGATAAATGTGTGTTTTCACAACGTCAGGTGACCTTGGACGACCTTTACAAATTATTGATCCACCTGTAGCCACGCCCCTTTGCTTTGATCTAGATGTTTAATGATATGCCCTTTGAATCAAAATCAAAGGTGACAACATAAAGACCTAAAGCTATATATATTGTCCCAAACCAATAATAGTGCTACTACAGTACACACAATACAGTTTGACACTGACAAGACACACTGAAGTTATTGAGATGAAGCTGAAGATGAAGCAACAACAGGAGGAGCACAAAGAAGCCCTGAGCTCTGTGACAGAGCTTCAGGAAGAAGTCTCACGTCTGAAGAACCTGCTGGCTGAAAAGGAGGAAAAAATAAAGCATGAAAATAAAAAGCGGCTGAAGAGAACGGAAGCTCAAGTGGAGACCCTCACCCTGATGGCCAGCACCGAGGATGAACTTGAGCAGACCAACCAGAGGATTGAAGAGTTGGAGAAGAAGCTGCTCCAAGGAGCCCACGGCAGCCATCAGGGTCCTGAGGGCGGAGACCACCTGGGAGGACAAGTGTCTGAGGACATGAGGAGACAAGAGGAGTTCTCCAAGAGGAAAGAGGCTCAGAAGCTGCAGCTGGAGGAAGAAAAGCAGCAGCTGGAAGAGCAGACCAGGGAGAGACTCCTCAGGATGGAGGAGGACTTCCAGAAGAAGCTCTGGGAGATGGAGGAGAGGAAGAAGCCAGAGCAGATGGAGCAGGAGGAGATCCTGAGACGGCAGCTCCAGGACAAAGAAGAGAGCTTCCAAAGGCAGCTGTCCATGCTGCATGAGCGATGGGAGTCCAGAAGTCAGGACTGGCACCAGCAGCAGGTGGAGCTGATGGAAAGAGTGCAGAGACAGGAGAACCTGCACGAGCAGCAAATGGAGGCCAGCAAGAAGGAAGCACAGCGCCTCAAGGAGGAAATCCAGCAGCTTCAGGTGAGAAGATGCAGATCTGCTCTGTTGGTGAGTCAACAAGACTTTAAATGTGCGCATGTGGAAACTAAAACTCATTTCTCTTTTCAACAGCTGGAAGCTGAAAGGAAGAAGCAGAAGAAAGGATTCAGGAAGAGGATCAAGAACTTTTGGAAAAAGTGGAATCCTTTCTTCAGCTGCTGTTCCAGCCATTCCACTGAGTGACCTCCTCCCCTCCAGCCCTCCTCTTTGGTTTGAACCTTTCAAATTAAAAGCGTGTGTCAAATAAACTTTCCTCACTGACTCTGAGGCTCTGTCCAGTGATTCAACTGTGGTGTCCTTTAACTCACCTTCAAATAGTCTGTAGAAGTGCCTTTGTTCACCTGAGGAACATCACAAGGATCAGAAAGCTACTGACGCGGCACGATGCTGAAAAGTTAGTCCATGCATTTGTTACCTCCAGGCTGGACTATTGGAATTCTTGACTATCAGGGTGCCCAAACAACTCTTTAAGAAGCCTCCAGGTGATCCAGAACGCTGCAGCCAGAGTTCTGACAGGTATTGACCAAAGAGATCACATAACTCCTGTACTGGCGTCTCTTCATTGGCTGCCCGTTAAATTCAGAATCATTTTTAAAACCCTCCTCTTGACCTACAAGGTCCTCAGAGGCCTAGCTCCATCCTACCTGGAGGAGCTAGTGATACCTTATCAGCCCAATAGACCGCTCCGCTCTCAGAACGCTGGTCTACTTGTGGTTCCCAGAGTCTTTGGGAGTAGATTGGGGGGCCGAGCATTTAGCTACCAGGCCCCCCTGCTATGGAACCAGCTCCCTGTCCAGGTACGGGAGGCTGACTCCATCTCTACTTTTAAAATTAAAACCTACCTCTTTGAAAAAGCTTATTGTTACTAACCTTGTAGTTCAGTTACTATCATAGACAGACTAATGATCATACTTAGGGGGTCGTCTAATCACTAGGTTAAGATACTAGTTATGCTGCTATAGGATCACTAGGTTAAGATACTAGTTATGCTGCTATAGGATCACTAGGTTAAGATACTAGTTATGCTGCTATAGGATCACTAGGTTAAGATACTAGTTATGCTGCTATAGGATCACCAGGTTAAGATACTAGTTATGCTGCTATAGGATCACTAGGTTAAGATACTAGTTATGCTGCTATAGGATCACTAGGTTAAGATACTAGTTATGCTGCTATAGGATCACCAGGTTAAGATACTAGTTATGCTGCTATAGGATCACTAGGTTAAGATACTAGTTATGCTGCTATAGGATCACTAGGTTAAGATACTAGTTATGCTGCTATAGGATCACCAGGTTAAGATACTAGTTATGCTGCTATAGGATCACCAGGTTAAGATACTAGTTATGCTGCTATAGGATCACTAGGTTAAGATACTAGTTATGCTGCTATAGGATCACTAGGTTAAGATACTAGTTATGCTGCTATAGGATCACTAGGTTAAGATACTAGTTATGCTGCTATAGGATCACTAGGTTAAGATACTAGTTATGCTGCTATAGGATCACCAGGTTAAGATACTAGTTATGCTGCTATAGGATCACCAGGTTAAGATACTAGTTATGCTGCTATAGGATCACTAGGTTAAGATACTAGTTATGCTGCTATAGGATCACTAGGTTAAGATACTAGTTATGCTGCTATAGGATCACTAGGTTAAGATACTAGTTATGCTGCTATAGGATCACCAGGTTAAGATACTAGTTATGCTGCTATAGGATCACCAGGTTAAGATACTAGTTATGCTGCTATAGGATCACTAGGTTAAGATACTAGTTATGCTGCTATAGGATCACCAGGTTAAGATACTAGTTATGCTGCTATAGGATCACTAGGTTAAGATACTAGTTATGCTGCTATAGGATCACTAGGTTAAGATACTAGTTATGCTGCTATAGGATCACTAGGTTAAGATACTAGTTATGCTGCTATAGGATCACCAGGTTAAGATACTAGTTATGCTGCTATAGGTTCACCAGGTTAAGATACTAGTTATGCTGCTATAGGATCACTAGGTTAAGATACTAGTTATGCTGCTATAGGATCACTAGGTTAAGATACTAGTTATGCTGCTATAGGATCACTAGGTTAAGATACTAGTTATGCTGCTATAAGATCACTAGGTTAAGATACTAGTTATGCTGCTATAGGATCACCAGGTTAAGATACTAGTTATGCTGCTATAGGATCACTAGGTTAAGATACTAGTTATGCTGCTATAGGATCACCAGGTTAAGATACTAGTTATGCTGCTATAGGATCACCAGGTTAAGATACTAGTTATGCTGCTATAGGATCACTAGGTTAAGATACTAGTTATGCTGCTATAGGATCACTAGGTTAAGATACTAGTTATGCTGCTATAGGATCACTAGGTTAAGATACTAGTTATGCTGCTATAGGATCACCAGGTTAAGATACTAGTTATGCTGCTATAGGATCACCAGGTTAAGATACTAGTTATGCTGCTATAGGATCACTAGGTTAAGATACTAGTTATGCTGCTATAGGATCACTAGGTTAAGATACTAGTTATGCTGCTATAGGATCACTAGGTTAAGATACTAGTTATGCTGCTATAGGATCACCAGGTTAAGATACTAGTTATGCTGCTATAGGATCACCAGGTTAAGATACTAGTTATGCTGCTATAGGATCACTAGGTTAAGATACTAGTTATGCTGCTATAGGATCACTAGGTTAAGATACTAGTTATGCTGCTATAGGATCACTAGGTTAAGATACTAGTTATGCTGCTATAGGCCGAGGCTGAGGGTCCAGAAACATGATCACCTGACAGACTTCTGTCACCACACTGGTCATGGTTTGGTTTCCTCTCCTCTCCTCTACCTGTTCTATCCTCTACCTGTTCTACCCTCTACCTGTTCTCTCCTCTACCTGTTCTATCCTCTACCTGTCCTACCCTCTACCTGTTCTACCCTCTACCTTTTCTATCCTCTACCTGTTCTGTCCTCTACCTGTTCTATCCTCTACCCGTTCTATCCTCTACCTGTTCTACCCTCTACCTGTTCTGTCCTCTACCTGTTCTACCCTCTACCTGTTCTACCCTCTACCTGTTCTGTCCTCTACCTGTTCTGTCCTCTACCTGTTCTATCCTCTACCTGTTCTGTCCTCTACCTGTTCTATCCTCTACCTGTTCTATCCTCTACCTGTTCTATCCTCTACCTGTTCTACCCTCTACCTGTTCTATCCTCTACCTGTTCTACCCTCTACCTGTTCTGTCCTCTACCTGTTCTGTCCTCTACCTGTTCTATCCTCTACCTGTTCTATCCTCTACCTGTTCTACCCTCTACCTGTTCTACCCTCTACCTGTTCTATCCTCTACCTGTTCTACCCTCTACCTGTTCTATCCTCTACCTGTTCTATCCTCTACCTGTTCTACCCTCTACCTGTTCTATCCTCTACCTGTTCTACCCTCTACCTGTTCTGTCCTCTACCTGTTCTGTCCTCTACCTGTTCTGTCCTCTACCTGTTCTATCCTCTACCTGTTCTATCCTCTACCTGTTCTACCCTCTACCTGTTCTATCCTCTACCTGTTCTATCCTCTACCTGTTCTACCCTCTACCTGTTCTATCCTCTACCTGTTCTACCCTCTACCTGTTCTACCCTCTACCTGTTCTATCCTCTACCTGTTCTGTCCTCTACCTGTTCTATCCTCTACCTGTTCTGTCCTCTACCTGTTCTGTCCTCTACCTGTTCTGTCCTCTACCTGTTCTATCCTCTACCTGTTCTATCATCTACCTGTTCTACCCTCTACCTGTTCTATCCTCTACCTGTTCTATCCTCTACCTGTTCTACCCTCTACCTGTTCTACCCTCTACCTGTTCTATCCTCTACCTGTTCTACCCTCTACCTGTTCTGTCCTCTACCTGTTCTATCCTCTACCTGTTCTACCCTCTACCTGTTCTATCCTCTACCTGTTCTGTCCACTACCTGTTCTACCCTCTACCTGTTCTATCCTCTACCTGTTCTACCCTCTACCTGTTCTATCCTCTACCTGTTCTATCCTCTACCTGTTCTATCCTCTACCTGTTCTATCCTCTACCTGTTCTACCCTCTACCTGTTCTATCCTCTACCTGTTCTGTCCTCTACCTGTTCTATCCTCTACCTGTTCTATCCTCTACCTGTCCTCCTCCTCTCTCTCTACCCATCTGTCCATCATCAGGAGGGTCCCCCTACATGAGCCTGGTCCTGCTCAAGGTTTCTTCCTGTTAAAGGGGAGTTTTTCCTTGCCACTGTTGCTTGTCTGGGGTTAGGTCCTGGGATCCTGGAAAGGCCTTGAAACTATTTTTGATTGTAAAAGACGCTGTATAAATAAAGATTGAAACACACACACCAATACACACTAATACACTCTAATATACACATGCATAAATACACATGCACATACACACACATATACAAACTAACATACACGCACAAAAACACACTAATACACACACAAAAATACACACACACACAGAAATGCACACACACACACACGTTGACATCATCATCATCCCGTCTGTAGCTGATGTCATCAGACTCGTCTCCTCTCGCTGTGTTGACGTGTTTGTTTACTTTTGTTACTCCCAGGACATCAAAGACAACAGGTGTGTGTGTGTGTGTGTGTGCAAGCAGCATCAGGCAGCTCCAGACAGGTGAGGCCTTCGTTGAGGGTCACCTCTCATCTGGACCGGAGGAGGCCCAGGAGGGGGACCAGTGGGACCAGCGAGGACGTCTGGTTGGGGCCACCTGAGGTCACGCCGTGGAGCCGCTCCCGTTACCACGGCGATCTCTGATCTCAAATCAAACGAAAGAACCAACTTCGACAACTGTTGGAAACGTTTATTCAAAAAGTTCTCGTTCCTCGTCCCAGTCGCGAAGCGGAGGAGGGGCCGGGACGCCGAGCGGGAACGTACGGCCCCGGCTCCGACGCCTTCGGGGGGCCCACCGGCGTCCGCGCTGGGAGGCGGAGTCACGAGGAGCGGGGACGGCGGCGTCCAGACGCCCGCCGGCGGCTCTTAAAGTGTCGGGAGCGCTCGGGCGCCGGGGTCGGGCTAAAGTGCAGGCCCCTCCCTCCGCACGAGCGCGCGATAAAAAGAGTTCGTGATTCCTGTCGGCGAGGAGGGGGGAGGGGGGAGGAGGGGGAGGGGCCGGGCGGCGCCGCGGCGGTCATACGGCGGGCCGGCTGCGGTCGGCCGTCTCGGTCTTCTTCAGCCGGCCCTTGCTGAAGGTCTGGATGGAGCTCAGCAGGGCGCCGCGCCCCCCGCCCGCCCCCTCGGGGGGGGAGAGGGGGGGAGGCGGCGGGGGGGGAGGGCCGGGGGCGTCGGTCAGGGACTCGGACTGGGCGCCTACGTGAGACACAAGAGACACAAGCTCAGACCTCGTGGACGCGCGTTTATTCTCATCAGCATCACAAGGGTTTGTTTCACCGGGGGGGGGGGGGGGGGGGAGGCTGGCCTGGGCCTGATGTTCACCAGCTCCTCTATCGACACCCCCGAGGGGAGGGGGAGGGTCCGGAGCAGGGGTGTGGGAGTCCGGTCCGGGTTTTCCCATCCACCGGGTGGAACTCTGCTTGGATCCACCTGGTGGATGGGAAAACCCGGACCGGATCCCGATCCCTGGAGGACCGGACTCAGACACCCCTGATCGAGACCCTCCGAGCCTTCCGTGAAGACCGACCCGACGACCCCAGACGGGTCGGGGCCGAACGTCTACACGTTAGAGGAACACGTCCGTGTTGGGTCGAAGGTCGAGGGGCGGAGTCTGGAGGCTCCAGAGGTCCGGGCGACTCCACGGATCCGCCGTCGGTCGGGAAGGCCGCCGCTGGTCGGCGACTCGTGTGTGCGTGTGTGCGGGCGGGTCTGGTAAAGGCAGAGCGCAGACGGTGGGTGTGTGGTTCAGGTGGACGGGCTGCAGGTACCTGTGGTGGGTGGGTGGGTGGGGGAGGACGGGCAGGTGGGGGGGGAGCTGGCTCCAGAGCCTGAGAGGGACAGAGGAGAGTCAGAGCAGGCCGAGTGACTTCAGGAACACAAGGAGAGCCTCCACAAACACACATACACACACACACACACAGAAATACACACACACACATACACACAGGAATACATACACACACAGAAATACATATCACAAATACACACAGAAATACACACATACACACAGGAATACACACACACACACAAAAATACATAAATCAGAAATACACAGAAATACACACACAGAAATACACACATACACAGGAATACATAGACACAGAAATACACATACATACACAGAAATACACACCCACACAGAAATACACAGAGAAATACACAGAAATACACACACAGAAATACACACATACACAGGAATACATACACAAAAATACACACATACACAGGAATACATACACAGAAATACACACATACATACACAGAAATACACACCCACACAGAAATACACAGAGAAATACACACACACAAAAATACACACATGCATACACAAAAATACACACACACATGCATACACAGAAATACACACCCAGAAATACATACACACACAGAAATACACACAGAAATACACACATACATACACAGAAATATACACAAACATAAATACACACAGAAATACACACAAACATAAATACACACAGAAATACACACATACATACACAGAAATACACACAGAAATACACACAAACATCACAAAATACACACAGAAAATACACACACAGAAATACACACAAGAATACACACTCAGAGAAATACACACACAAATACAAATACAAACGCAAACACACACACATCCACACCCCCACACACACACTGAGAAGCCTCACGCACCAGAGTTGTTGTTCCTGATGGACGCGTCCTCTTCCGTCTCACACGCCGTCCGTCTGGATTTCTGCACAGAGACGAGAGCGCGTCAACGCAACCGGGCGAGGTCACCGAGGACGACCACGACGACGCTCAGAGGGCGCCTGAGAGGAAACGGGCGCGACCGCGAGCGCGCTGGACCAGAGACGGGACAGGACGTGGGACGCGTCCCCCGGCGGTCCAGACCCTCGCCGCCGCCCCGCGCGGGCGCCGCCCACCTTCCTGGCCAGGATCTTCCTCCTCTTGCGCTCCTCGTCGGAGCAGTGGTGCGACTGCGCCCTGGTCAGCCTCCGGTGCTGGTGCAGCTGTGGACACACACACACACACACACACACACACACACACACACACAGAGTCACCCCACGGCGCCACCGTCCTCGTCCCAAGGCCCAGGCTGCGTACCACTTTCTGCTCCTCCTGCAGCCTCCTCTCGCCGCTCTGCTTCGCCGCCTTCAGCGCTTCTTTTAGTCGGTTGGAAATCTGCAGGATCGGGCGAAGGAGATCTTCGTTTTAGCGTCTCCCGATGATTCGGTATAAGAACGAGGTGGGGGGGGGGTACACATAGATGGTTGATATGTCCAGTCTAAATCTAAATCTGGGCCTTTTCCCCTTCAAAATAAACTTCCACCTCTGTTTTTTACTCATTTTGATGCTTTTGGTGCTCAAGTGACCGAGATGTAACCCAGAGAATCCGGTCGTTTTTCAAAATAAAAGACTGTTCAGACTCAGATAATAAACAGAAATAATAAATTATTTCTTGGTGGACCGGTACCAGTTGATCCACGGACCGGTACCGGTCCACGCCCCGGGGGTTGGGGACTGCTGAGTTAAACTACTGGTGTCTCTCACCTTGAGGGGTTTGTCTGAGGGCTGCAGGTAAACGTCACAGAACAACCTGAAACACACACACACACACACACACACACACACACACAGTGACTCATCAGACAGGTCCTGACCCCCCGTACAGACGGCGGCTGAGGGAGATTCACTCACGGCGTCTGCAGGAGCTCCGACACCGTCGGCATCCTGCTCTTACAGGCTTCTGTGGACAGAATAGACTGCAGCACCGACACTGCACACACACACACAACACACACACAAACACACACACACATCAGGTAATAACACTAGATAACAGAACAGACAGACCTACTCTGTGTGTGTGTGTGTGTGTGTGTGTGTGTGTGTGTGTGTGGGGACACCGACCTACTGCAGCGGAGGGGGCGGGCGGGTAACGATCGACGGGGACGCCGTCGGGCGGTTGGCCGTACGTCATCTCATAGAGCAAATGACCGAAGCAAAAGACGTCGACCCCTTCCATGGACTGAGGGGGGGGGGCAGACAGAGAGGTCAGAGTGAGCGGCCCCGCCCTCCGCAGGCGGGCGGCGTGCGTCATACGTTTATCTTCCTGTGCTGGGCGAAGGAAGGCCGCAGGAACGAGGGCACCCCCAACACGCCGTTCTCCACGTCCACCAGCCGACAGACGCCCTCGTCCACGATCACGTTGGAGGCGTGGAGGTGACCGAAGAACATGCCGGCGTCGTGGAGGACCTTCAGGCCCTTTAAACACACACACACACACACGTGTGTGAATGTTACACACACCACATCCATAACGAGGGCTCCGGGTAGGTTTAGACCACAGGTGTCGGAGTCCGGTCCTGCAGGGCCGGGATCCAGCCGGGTTTTCCGATCTACCAGAAGCAGATTTCCACCTGGTAGATCGGAAAACCCGACCCGGATCCCGGTCCTGCAGGACCGGACTCCCACACCCCTGCTCTAGACGTGTATACGTACCTCCAGGATCTGACGGCCGTACTTTTTGATGTCCTGTAGCTCAAGGCCCTCCCTCTTCTTTGGGTTGCAGTACTTCTTCAGGTACGACTCTTTGGGTTTCACCTGGGGGGGGGGGGCACACGCTCAACGGGGGGCCGACGTTTCTAGACGCTCTTTTGTTTTAAACCGTAGCCTGACCCCGAATGTCCTACAGCCGGAATAACAAACAGGTTCAAACGTGCTTTGTGAGGAGTTAATGGTTCACCCATTAACAGGTTACAGCCTGCAGGGCGGGTCCGAAACCGCAACGGCGTGAGGAAAGAGATCCAGCAGAGTTGGACAAGATCTAAGATCACAACGTGAGTGTAAGTGTGTGAGTGAGTCTGTGGCCCTCAACATCACAGCTGCATGCTCCCCGGGGAGCCTCTACCCCAGAGGTCTCCAGGTCCCCCCAGGGGTCTCCAGGTCCCCCCAGGGGTCTCCAGGTCCCCCCCAGGGGTCTCCAGGTCCCCCCCAGGGGTCTCCAGGTCCCCCCAGGGGGCCGTGAGGCTGCAGGTTCTGGTCCAACCCAGCAGCAGCAGCACCAGACTGGACTCACTTCATCAACTCATCTGAGTCTTCAACAGCTGACTGGTCAAACTGGGTGAGCTGGACTGGTGGAACCAGAACCTGCAGCCTCACGGCCCCTTGGGGACGGGGTGGGAGACCCCTGAGGTAGAGGCCTTCAGAGAGGCCCACCCCACAGAGGTCTGAGACCCTGAGCGGGCCTGCACACAGTACCTTACAGATGTGGTCTCTCAGAGAGCCCTTCTCACTGAACGGCCGTATGAGCAACGCCGACGACTCGCTCATGCTGAAGAAGAGCAGCGGGCACAGGTACGGGACCTGGAGGGGAAACGGCACAAGCTAGGACCAACGTCTGGACACCACCACCGACTCAGCCAACTTCACCATCACACACACACACACACACACACGTACAGATATGCTGGTCAGCCACTTCAGGGCTGACTGCAGGTCCTTGTCTGACAGGAACTTGTGAGGGCCCAGGTCCACCTACAACACACCAGCAGGTTTGGGTCAGCCTAAACCATCAGGACAGAACCTCCTCCACACTTCCTGAATCAAACAAAAGGGAGACCTGACAGGAAAGAGCTCTCTACACCGCTCCCCTGAACATTCTCACACCAGTCCGACCAGTTTGGGTTTGGGCTGAAGGCAACAGCGGAGCGTCTGTTTCAGTGTGTTTCTGAGCTTCACTCACCCAGCTCAGCAGACACCGGTCTTTGGGCTGCTCTTTGTTCTTCACCAAGAAATAGATCTTCCTGATCCTCCAGCCTGAGACAGACAGACAAACAAACAAACAAACAGTTTAATCTCATCTCTGATGTTTGAGAAAACACCAGGATTCTGGATTAGATTCTGGATCAGAATCTACTGCAGTGGCTTTTTTTCCAAAGGCAAAAACAAGCAAAGAGGTTTGAGGTTCAAGTCACTGCAGCCTCTGAACGACATCAAGATCTGGGCCTTGGCCCGGCCTCTCCAGGACTCAGCCGGTCCTCGGTGGGTTATTGGTGTGTGTTTGGGTCACTGTCGGCTCCGGGCTCCTGTTTCACTTCAGTTTAGGGTGTTTTTTTTCTTCACGTGTTCCTCCTCTGGAGCAGCGTACGTTCACGGTGGATTGGAAGTTGAACCCTGACGCGTCCACCTCAGGGCCTCCGCTGGGCCCCGACTCATTCTACATGGTCTTCAGGTCTCGCCAGGGTCTTCTTTCTGATACAGACCTGTCATTCTAACCATCGTTACCCACAACCTATAGAGGCGTTGGCGTTGTTCTGACCCCGTGGATGTCTCCACCAGTGTTGCGTAATAAGCAGGAGTGAGCTGCACCCTGTACCTACCCATGTCCCTGAGGGGCTCCAACACCTCCCACTTCAGGTCTGATCTGAAGAACATCGAGACCTGCTGCAGGGCGATTTCTGAAAAGCAAAAGGAATCCAAAATGAACGGGCGTTCTTTTCCTGCTGAAGACAGAGAGGGCTTCCAGAGCCAGTTAAAAAAGTAGCGGAGTCATCAGATGTGAGCCGTGTTCAAACAAACACGTGAATGGAGTTGGGACACGCAAACATGCAGCGCTCAGCAGCTGCAGGAACACTGGTGTCTTGTCCAGTTCCCAGTCAGCAAACTGGGCCTGTCCCGACCCCCCCCTGCTTTCCCAGCAGCCTGCCCACAGGCTCGCTCTCCACCAGTCCAGCTGCTGGGATTCACCCACCACAATGACCACGGCTGGATGACCTGGACCTTACGCACACACACTCTCACACGCGCGTTACTGTATCCAACTCCCTCGGACCGCTGGAGGGCCGAGGGAGGGCGAACCACGCAGGTCTCAGATCGGGGGGGTTAAACTGTTTGACTGGGGGGCCACAATGGGTCCTAAATGGGACAGAGGGTCCAGGAGTGTTGTGTGTGTGTGTGTGTGTGTGTGTGTGATCTACTAAAGCATTGATGTAGTGTGTGTGAACCTCACACCACAGTAAGAACACACACACACGTATACACACACACACGCACACGTACAACCCGATTTATTAACACATTTGTACTGAGGACCGTCTTTATGTGGTGGACGCTGTATTGTGTTGTTTAGAGGTTGCCATGACAACGAGAACGACGATTACGACATCGCCTTTATTCGTTTAATGATACGGTTGTTTGGAGCGACGGCAAAGTGTATTTTGAGGCGTTAATTTATGTGTAAAGTTTATATTTAAAGTTTAAAAATAAAATAATAAGTTATGTGATTGCGTGACCCTGAAGTGCGTATGACCGGTAGCGCCATCTATCGGGGAAACGGGGGCATTGCAGGAAAGGGACATGAACGAGGTTTTTACGGTAATTTGGACGAGTTCGGCGGGCCGGACTGAAGAGCCCAACGGGCCGTGCGTGGCCCGCGGGCCGTAGTTTGCCCACCCCTGTCTTAGAGGGGCAAAGGTCAGCTCTAGAGACGAGTTTGTGTAGAACCACCGTCCACGTCAGCTTGCGCCTCATTACATATTCAAGTAGCCAGGAGGACCGCGTGTGAGTGAGTGGCCACGCCTACATCACTGAGAAGAGTGTGTGTGTGTGTGTGTGTGGCATTTAAAGGTTAATAATATAATCCTCCGTATTGAGGAGGACGCTGAAGAAGAAGCACGTTGGAGACGTCACGCGACGCCCACGGGGGTCCCGAGGAGGGGGGGGCGGGGCCACGTGATGCTGAGGCCTCCGCCAGCGCGGTGCGAGGGAAGAGGAAGCGACCTCGTGCGAGCACGCGGCCGAGACAGACGAGGGCCCGCGTCTCCCCAGAGCGAACGCCCCCGAAGCCCGGGGCCCTCGGGAGGAAGGCTGCAGCAGCGCGGGAGTCCGCCGAGGGGGTTTGAGGAGAATCCGAGATCAGCTGCTGCGCCGTCTGGAACACAGGCTCATTGGAAACATCTGCCGCGTCCAGGCCCGGCCCAGCAGGCCCGCTCGCCCTGAGAGCAGACAGATGTTCAGGGAGCCTCCTAAAGCCAGCCCAGACGCACTGCACGCTCCTGCTACCGTTACAGCCCCTCCAGACAGACCCCCGCCCCTGGGGGAGGGAGGGAGCACGGGGGGGTCTGTCCTCTAAAGGGGGGTCTGTCCTCTAAAGGGGGGGGTCTGACCTCTAAAGGGGGGTGTCTCTGTCCTCTAAAGGGGGGTGTCTCTGTTCTCTAAAGGGGGGTCTTTGTCCTCTAAAGGGGGGGTGTTTCTGTCCTCTAAAGGGGGAGGTGTCTCTGTCCTCTAAAGGGGGGTGTCTCTGTCCTCTAAAGGGGGGTGTCTCTGTCCTCTAAAGGGGGGTGTCTCTGTCCTCTAAAGGGGGTGTCTGTCCTCTAAAGGGGGGGTCTGTCCTCTAAGAGGGGGTCTGTCCTCTAAAGGGGGGGTCTGTCCTCTAAGGGGGGGTCTGTCCTCTAAAGGGGGGGTCTGTCCTCTAAAAGGGGGTCTGTCCTCTAAAGGGGGGGTCTGTCCTCTAAAGGGGGGTCTGTCCTCTAAAGGGGGGCCTGTCCTCTAAAGGGAGGTGTCTCTGTCCTCTAAAAGGGGTGGGGGCTGTCCTCTAAGGGGTCTGTCCTCTAAAGGGGGTCTGTCCTCTAAAGGGGGTTGTCCTCTAAAGGGGGGCTCTGTCCTCTAAAGGGGGGTCTCTGTCCTCTAAAGGGGGTCTGTCCTCTAAAGGGGGGGTCTGTCCTCTAAAGGGGGTGTCTCTGTCCTCTAAAGGGGGGTCTGTCCTCTAAAGGGGGGTCTGTCCTCTAAAGGGGGGGTCTGTCCTCTAAAGGGGGTCTGTCCTCTAAAGGGGGGTCTGTCCTCTAAAAAGGGGGTCTGTCCTCTAAAGGGGGGTCTGTCCTCTAAAGGGGGTCTGTCTGTCCTCTAAAGGGGGTTGTCTGTCCTCTAAAGGGGGGTCTGTCCTCTAAAGGGGGGTCTGTCCTCTAAAGGGGGTGTCTCTGTCCTCTAAAGGGGGGTTGTCTGTCCTCTAAAGGGGGGTCTGTCCTCTAAAGGGGTTCTGTCCTTAAGGGTCTGTCCTCTAAAGGGGGCTCGCTCTAAAGGGGGTCTGTCTCTAAGGGGGGTCTGTCCTCTAAAAGGGGGTCTGTCCTCTAAAGGGGGTGTCTCTGTCCTCTAAAGGGGGTGGGGTCTCTGTCCTCTAAAGGGGTGTCTCTGTCCTCTAAAGGGGGTGTCTCTGTCCTCTAAAGGGGGTGTCTCTGGGGGGTGTCTCTGTCCTCTAAAGGGGGCTGTCCTCTTTCCTCTAAAGGGAGTGTCTCTGTTCTCTAAAGGGGGGTCTTTGTCCTCTAAAGGGGGGTGTTTCTGTCCTCTAAAGGGGGTGTCTGTCCTCTAAAGGGGGGTGTCTCTGTCCTCTAAAGGGGGGTGTCTCTGTTCTCTAAAGGGGGGTCTTTGTCCTCTAAAGGGGGGGTGTTTCTGTCCTCTAAAGGGGGAGGTGTCTCTGTCCTCTAAAGGGGGGGGTGTCTCTGTCCTCTAAAGGGGGTGTCTCTGTGCTCTAAAGGGGGGTGTCTCTGTCCTCTAAAGGGGGTGTCTGTCCTCTAAAGGGGGGTGTCTCTGTCCTGTAAAGGGGGGTCTGTCCTCTAAAGGGGGTGTCTCTGTCGTCTAAAGGGGGGGTCTGTCCTCTAAAGGGGGGGTCTGTCCTCTAAAGGGGGGTGTCTCTGTCCTCTAAAGGGGGGTGTCTGTCCTCTAAAGGGGGGGTGTCATATGCATTTTTCTTGATATCCTTCATTTGAATTTTGTTGTTTATCTGAAATTAAATGACTGTAATTTCCCCTGAGACATGCGAACTCCCAGTATCCTAACTACACGTACCAGTAACTCCCAGTATCCTAACTACACGTACCAGTAACTCCCAGTATCCTAACTACACGTACCAGTAACTCCCAGTATCCTAACTACACGTACCAGTAACTCCCGGTATCCTAACTACACGTACCAGTAACTCCCAGTATCGTAACTACACGTACCAGTAACTCCCAGTATCCTAACTACTAACTCCCGGTATCCTAACTACACGTACCAGTAACTCCCAGTATCCTAACTACACGCCGTAACTCCCGGTATCCTAACTACACGTACCAGTAACTCCCAGTATCGTAACTACACGTACCAGTAACTCCCAGTATCCTAACTACACGTACCAGTAACTCCCGGTATCCTAACTACACGTACCAGTAACTCCCAGTATCTAACTACACGACCAGTAACTCCCATATCCTAACTACACGTACCAGTAACTCCCGGTATCCTAACTACACGTACCAGTAACTCCCGGTATCCTAACTACACGTACCAGTAACTCCCAGTATCCTAACTACATGTACCAGTAACTCCCAGTATTCTAACTACACGTACCAGTAACTCCCGGTATCCTAACTACACGTACCAGTAACTCCCAGTATCCTAACTACACGTACCAGTAACTCCCAGTATCCTAACTACACATACCAGTAACCCCCAGTATCCTAACTAAACATACCAGTAACTCACAGTATCCCAACTACACGTACCAGTAACTCCCAGTACGAAACATGAAGTGAGGGTGAGAGAGGGGTGAGAGAGGGGTGAGAGAGGGGTGACTCCCTGTGGTGACCCCTGAAGGGAAGAGCCCGGGGTCAAAGGAGGAGCCTTTTCCCTCCACCAGCAGGAAGCGCTCTTTCCTCTCCGGCCTTCTGGGGTCATTTCATTTTTGCGATGCTGGCAAAAAAAACCCCGCTGCGGCACTTCCTACAACGTGTGGTTGTGTGGTGCAGGGAACATGCGTGTGTGCGTGTGTGCTTCAGGCTCACACAGCCTGTGCACCAGAGCCAACGTACCTGTGTAGTTGGCCGAGTAGCTGTTGGGGTCCAGGAACTTTTTGACAGTGAGGGAGCTGGAGAGCAGGGGGTGCTGGGTAATGGAGTCCAGGTACGCCTGCAGCCCCCTCTGGCGCTCCGCTATGAAGTCCCTGTCCATGTTCCCGATCAGCTTCTTGGGAGGGAGGAGGAGGCTGATCCCACACACCTGCGCAGACCGAGACGCGTTCAGACCCGAGAGGCCAGCGGGAGAGAGGCTCCGCCCCTCTGGACCGCCAGAACCTCGCCCACGCTCGCCTCAAACGAACGGCGGCGGCTCTAAGACCGAAGCTGGCGCACGGGGGCCACACCAGCACGCGTGAGAGGTCAAAGGGTCACCAGCCAGGTTTGTGGGGCATATTATGGGATGGGTCTGAAGACACACACACACACACACACACACACACTCACACTCACACTCACACTCACACTCACACTCACACTCACACTCACGGTTGATGCGTAACTCACCATCAGGCTGTTGTTCAGGAGATCAAAGTCACTGTAGCGCCGAATCACCTGCATCAAAACACACACACAGACACACACACACAGACACACACACACACACACACACACACACAGAGTTCCATCACATTCCCCTTTATCTGTGTGCACGCCGCGGGCGGAGGTGTACCTGCCAGCTGTTGTCTGAAGCCACGCCCCTCTGGACCCTGATGATGTATTCCTGGGGGAGGACAGACGGCGTCAGCCTTCGTCCGCATCAATAAACGGCGAGGCAGCTCGTGACGGGTTATCTTTCCCGATAAGAAGACAGCTCGGCCGTGGTTGCGTCACGCCGGCGCCTCCTCTCTCCACGCCAACAACCCAGAGCGGCGTGAAGAGCGGCGGAACCGACGGCCTGGAGCGCTTCTCAAAGCGAACGGGCCGCCGCAGGACGTGGGCGCTTGTCCCAGTCCAACCGGAGCGCACACACGGGGGCCGGCGTTCACCTTCGCCCTGACACGAGCGCGCCCTGGCTCGGTCCCGATGTCTTCGGGGTGAAAGGGTCTCAAAGGAGCACCGGTCCGAAGGTGTCCAGCCTCCACTCTGCCCCCCCCCCACATTCCCAGCCGAGCTGCCCTGTTGCCTTATTTCATAACAGGCCCTCACGACTCCTTACGCATTCATCGGGGGATCTTGGACTTTAGAAGCACAACCAAACACTTTAGAAGCACAACCAAACACTTTAGAAGCACAACCAAACACTTTAGAAGCACAACCAAACACTTTAAAAGCACAACCAAACACTTTAGAAGCACAACCAAACACTTTAGAAGCACAACCAGACACTTTAGAAACACAACCAAACACTTTAAAAGCACAACCAGACACTTTAGAAGCACAACCGGACACTTTAGACGCACAACCAAACACTTTAGAAGCACAACCAAACACTTTAAAAGCACAACCAAACACTTTAGAAGCACAACCAAACACTTCCCGGCTCAAACTAAAGTGTCTGGTTGTGCTTCTAAAGTGTCTGGTTGTGCGTCTAAAGTGTCTGGTTGTGCGTCTAAAGTGTTTGGTTGTGCGTCTAAAGTGTTTGGTTGTGCTTCTAAAGTGTTTGGTTGTGCTTCTAAAGTGTCTGGTTGTGCTTCTAAAGTGTTTGGTTGTGCTTCTAAAGTATCCAGTTGTGCGTCTAAAGTGTCTGGTTGTGCTTCTAAAGTGTCTGGTTGTGCGTATAAAGTGTTTGGTTGTGCGTCTAAAGTGTCTGGTTGTGCGTCTAAAGTGTCTGGTTGTGCGTCTAAAGTGTTTGGTTGTGCGTCTAAAGCGCACAGCAGAGCAGCCGGAGCGCTGGCGGAGGTGTGCACGGGCCCTAGCTTTCACAACCTCGGTGTTTCCACATCAGCAGAAACGGGCTTTCACAACCTGACATGCTCTGATTTACTCATTTCAAGAGGTGATGTCACAACAACGGACGGGTCCAGTGAGGCCGGAGCCCAAGGATGGTTACTCGGGGGAAAACACGGAGTTATCGGGGGTTTACACGCGAGTGTGTCGAGGTTCAGAGGATCGGGTGGGAACGTCCGACGTCTGCTGCTGGTGGGTGATCAAAGATGGGCCCAGAAACACACCTGAGCCCAGCTCCTGTCGGGAAAACTGGGATTTGAGCTCCTGTTTGGAAAACTGGGTTTTGAGCTCCTGTTGGGAAAACTGGGATTTGAGCTCCTGTTGGGAAAACTGGGATTTTAGCTCCTGTCAGGAAAACCATGATACATGCTCTTATCAGGAAAACTGTGATACGAGCTCCCATCAGGAAAACTCCGACCCCAGCTTCTGTCAGGAAAACTGTGATACGTGCTCTTATCAGGAAAACTTTGATTTGAGCTCTTATCAGGAATACTGTGATACGAGCTCCTGTCGGGAAAACTGCGATCCCAGGTCCTATCAGGAAAACTGTGATATGAGCTCTTATCAGGAAAACTCTGATTTGAGCTCTTATCAGGAATACTGTGATACGAGCTCCTGTCCGGAAAACTGTGATTTGAGCTCCCATCAGGAAAACTCTGACCCCAGATCCTGTCGGGAAAACTGGGATTTGAGCTCCTGTCGGGAAAACTGGGATTTGAGCTCCTGTCAGGAAAACCATGATACATGCTCTTATCAGGAAAACTGTGATCCCAGGTCCTATCAGGAAAACTGTGATATGAGCTCCCATCAGGACAACTGTGACCCCAGATCCCATCAGGAAAACTCTGATACGTGCTCTTATCAGGAAAACTCTGATTTGAGCTCTTATCGGAAAAACTGTGATACGAGCTCCTGTCTGGAAAACTGTGATTTGAGCTCTTATCGGGAAAAGTGTGATACGAGCTCCTGTCTGGAAAACTGTGATTTGAGCTCCCTTCAGGAAAACTCTGACCCCAGCTCCTGTCGGGAAAACTGGGATTTGAGCTCCTGTCGGGAAAACCATGATACATGCTCTTATCAGGAAAACTGTGATCCCAGGTCCTATCAGGAAAACTGTGACCCCAGCTTCTGTCAGGAAAACTCTGATACGTGCTCTTATCAGGAAAACTCTGATTTGAGCTCTTATCAGGAATACTGTGATACGAGCTCCTGTCAGGAAAACTGTGACCCCAGATCCTGTCAGGAAAACTATGATACGTGCTTTAATCAGGAAAACCGTGATTTGAGCTCTTATCGGGAAAACCGTGATTTGAGCTCGTGTCGGGAAAACCGTGATTTGAGCTCGTGTCGGGAAAACCGTGATTTGAGCTCGTGTCGGGAAAACCGTGATTTGAGCTCGTGTCGGGACAAACATCAGCAGACTGACTCAAGTTGGTGTCGTCACTGCGGCTGTGACGGTAAAGTGAGGCAGGAAGAGCACGTCTGGAGTCACGACGATGAGGATGAGGATGAAGAGGATGAGGATGATGAGGATGAGGGTGATGAGGGTGAAGAGGATGAGGATGATGAGGATGAGGGTGATGAAGAGCGGCTGTAAACACTCACCGTGTGTGACTGCACATTCTGGCTGGCCTCGATCACGGCCGTCAGCGCCACGGTGTCGTCCAGGAGCGGCTTCCCGGAGGGCCGCGGGTCCCTGTAGCTCATGCCGGGGCCTGGCCGGGGGCTGCGGCCGAGGCTCTGCCCCCTCAGGACCGACGGACGGACGGACGGAGACGCGGGCTCGGCTAGCCGCTAGCTCCGCTCCGGGAGGCTGCCTCGTCATCGCGCCGCTCCCGCGCTCCCCATTGGACCGGGCGCGACCACGTGACCCGCCCCTCGCGGGCGGGGGGCGGGGCCAGGGCCGCGGCGTCAGCCCGAAGAACGTAAACATTCACTGTTATCGTCGTTAAGGACGATTTATATTCACGGAACACGTCAGGAATGACTGGAATGGCCTCCTGGGGTCGTGAGCTACCACCCTGACGGAGGGAGAGCCAAGAAATCCCACAAACATTAACATGAAATCAGGCGCAGCACACTATAACTTCCACTGTTTTGGAAGACCTTTATTTTGAAATGCAACATCAGAAATGAGTGAAATTGAGTGTGGGGTATTCTGGGGTCATGTACTACCACCCTGAAGTGGAATAACCTAATGATAGCTAATAATATCCCGAAAATGTGAATCTGAAATCAGGTGCAGTGCACGGTAAAATGTCGCTGCTTGGAAGACCTTTATTTTGAAATGCAACATCAGAAATGAGTGAAATTGAGTGTGGGGTATTCTGGGGTCATGTACTACCACCCTGAAGTGGAATAACCTAATGGTAGCTAATAATATCCCGAAAATGTGAATCTGAAATCAGGTGCAGTGCACGGTAAAAGGTCGCTGCTTGGAAGACCTTTATTTTGAAATGCAACATCAGAAATTAGTGAAATTGAGTGTGGGGTATTCTGGGGTCATGTACTACCACCCTGAAGTGGAATAACGGAATGATAGCTGAGAATGTCCCGAAAATATGAATCTGAATTCATGTGCAATGCACGGTAAAATGTCGCTTTTTGGAAGGACTTTTATTTTGAAATGCCAAATCAGAAAACTGATTGTGAGGTCTCCTTCGCTACCAAAATATCACCCTGGGGTGAAAGCACCTTCTGTGGTCGAGTGTCTGGTTTTACTTTGGTAAGGCCTGCATCTAAACTCTTGGCAGAAAAGTTTTCTCAAAAAAAAGATGAAACCTGAAGCAGCTCACCACTTCACAACCTGGTTCCCAACGTTTGGTCCCGGAGCTGCGTATCGGGACCAAAACATGACCCAGCCGTAGCAGAACATCTCTGAATCCAGGTGACAGAGACGTGTAGACCAGTGGTCCTCTCCGTTATATTTATGATCCGAGCCTGAGCAGTCTTTTATTTTGAAAAACGAGCGGATTCTCTGGGTTACATCTCGGTCACTTGAGCACCAAAAGCATCAAAATGAGTAAAAAAACAGACGTGGAAGTTTATTTTGAAGGGGAAAAGGCCCAGACTTAGATTTCAGATTGGACATATCAACAAGAAAAAAACAGACGTGGAAGTTTATTTTGAAGGGGAAAAGGCCCAGACTTAGATTTAGATTGGACATATCAACAAGTAAAAAACAGACGTGGAAGTTTATTTTGAAGGGGAAAAGGCCCAGACTTAGATTCAGATTGGACATATCAACAAGTAAAAAACAGACGTGGAAGTTTATTTTGAAGGGGAAAAGGCCCAGATTTAGATTTAGATTGGACATATCAACAAGTAAAAAACAGACGTGGAAGTTTATTTTGAAGGGGAAAAGGCCCAGATTTAGATTTGACACATCTATGTGTACCCCCCCCCCCCGTCCACGGTAAAACCTGTCCAGCATTGACCGGTCTGATGGTACAAAGGTCGGGGACCGCTGGGTTAGACGCTTTTATTTTGAAATGCTTCTCGTGCCATCCTCTCCCGTCCCCTCGCCGCACGCGAGGGCCCGAGGAGGACCCCCAGCGCCGGCGAGGAGCCCCCGGAGCGCTCGACGGGCACGCGCAGCGGCGTCACGCGGGGGGCGGATCCTTCTCGACCTCGCCGCCCTCCGCCCTCACCGTGACCTCCCCCTCCATCACCACCCTGCCCCCCACCGAGCAGGACACCGTCAGGACCGCCAGCGACATCTTCACCCTGCGGACCCTCGCCCGCGCCACGATCTCCTCGCCCACGAAGGCCGGCGAGGGGAAGCGCACGTCCTGGCGGAGGAGCACGTGGCCGCGGCCGAGCGGCCCGCCGCCGATGACCGCCGACACCAGCCCGTTGACCAGGATCCCGTGCACCACGGGCCTCCCGAAGGGGGTGGCGCCGGCGTACGCCGCGTCCAGGTGGAGGGGGTTGGCGTCGCCCGTCAGCCCGGCGAAGAGCTCCAGGTCGCGGGCGGAGAAGGCCCTGGCGAGGGAGGCCTCCTGGCCCACGTGGAGGCGCCGCCCGGGGGCGGGGCCGAGCGCCCCGAGGACACGCCCCCTGAGGAGGGCCATCACAGGCGCAGCTCGCGGCTGTCGGCCGTCAGGGCGAGCAGGTGGGGGGACACCTGGTCAGAGAGGCAAGGGGGGAGGAGGGGGGGGGTCAGGAGGGCGGCGAGGGCGGCGGCGAGGGCGGCGGCGAGGGCGGCGGCGAGGGCGGCGGCGGTTTCGATGGACGGGCCGCCGACCTGCAGGACTCTGAAGGCGCAGGCCCGGTCCTGGTAGGAGCCCAGCAGGGTCAGGGAGCTCCACAGGTTCACCAAGCCCCTGAGGACACGCGTGACGGGATGAGCGGGGGGCGGGCGACGCCCCCTTCCCTCCCTCCCTCCCGCGGCGGCGGCGGCTCACCGACTGTGCACGCGCAGGACGGCCGTGAGCGCGTCCTCGCTGTACTTGAGGACGTCAAAGTCCAACGCTGCTCCCACCTGGAGGTCAGACAGAGCAGGAGGAGGGTCAGCGGCGGCGGCGGGGGGGGGCGTTACCTCGCCGTCCTCACCTCGCCGAACAGACTCCTCAGTCCCGTGATGATGAGGTGCTTCAGCTCGACGGCGGTCGGCCTAGTCGAGGCGTCCTCCAGTTCGCTACGGACACGGGAACAGTCAGGACGGTCGTCACGGTGACGCAAACTACACGAGGAATTCAAGCGGATAAACGACGCAGCAGCAGGCCCACACAGCTGGGAGGCATCGGAGTCCGGTCCTCGAGGGCCGTGGTCCGGCCGGGTTTTCCCATCTACCGGGTGGAAACCTGCTTCAACAGAGGCGGTAGATCCACCCGGTAGATGGGAAAACCCGGCCGGACCCCGGCCCTCGAGGACCGGACTCCCGACTCCCCTGGAAACGGACTGCTGCAAGACCCGGTTTCGCGCATTTGCAGGAACCAAACGTACACAACTACCTTTCACCTCATCACCTGCCCGCTGACCTCACTGAACAGAACATGGTATGAACACGTGTTGAACCAGCGGCTCCAGACATGACGTCTCTGTGTACTTTAGATGTTGGTTAATGGAGCACGCGCCTGGTCTTTACCTTCATGAATTAAAGGTCAGTTATTTCTAGTTCACTAGTTGAAAAAAATATTCTGGCATCAAAGGTTATGAATAGTAGTACATAGCTGTGATTAATCGATGTGATTCACTACTGGTATTGACAACGGCATCAAATCAATCAATCGGTTAATCACAGCCAATGTGAGGCAGACATGTGGAGAGGTCACCAGTACACCAGTAACCAGTAAAACAGTGACCAGTAAACCAGTACACCAATAACCAGTAAACCAGTGACCAGTAAACCAGTACACCAATAACCAGTACACCAATAACCAGTAAACCAGTGACCAGTAAACCAGTACACCAATAACCAGTAAACCAGTGACCAGTAAACCAGTACACCAATAACCAGTACACTAATAAACAGTAAACCAGTGACCAGTAAACCAGTTAACAGTACACCAATAACCAGTAAACTAGTAAAGCAGTGACCAGTAAAGCAGTGACCAGTAAACAGTACACCAATAACCAGTAAACCAGTGACCAGTAAACAGTACACCAATAACCAGTAAACCAGTGACCAGTAAACAGTACACCAATAACCAGTAAACCAGTGCCCAGTAAACCAGTGACCAGTAAACCAGTACACCAATAACCAGTAAAGCAGTGACCAGTAAACCAGTACACCAATAACCGGTACACCAATAACCAGTAAACCAGTGACCAGTAAACCAGTACACCAATAACCAGTACACCAATAACCAGTAAACCAGTGACCAGTAAACCAGTACACCAATAACCAGTAAACCAGTGACCAGTAAACCAGTACACTAATAACCAGTACACTAATAAACAGTAAACCAGTGACCAGTAAACCAGTTAACAGTACACCAATAACCAGTAAACTATTAAAGCAGTGACCAGTAAAGCAGTGACCAGTAAACAGTACACCAATAACCAGTAAACCAGTGACCAGTAAACAGTACACCAATAACCAGTAAACCAGTGCCCAGTAAACCAGTGACCAGTAAACAGTACACCACTAACCAGTAAACCAGTGACCAGTTAACAGTACACCAATAACCAGTAAACCAGTGCCCAGTAAACCAGTGACCAGTAAACAGTACACCAATAACCAGTAAACCAGTGACCAGTAAACCAGTAACCAGTACACCAATAACCAGTATACCAGTGACCAGTACACCAATAACCAGTACACCAATAACCAGTACACCAATAACCAGTACACCAATAACCAGTATACCAGTGACCAGTACACCAATAACCAGTATACCAATAACCAGTACACCAATAACCAGTACACCAATAACCAGTATACCAGTGACCAGTACACCAATAACCAGTACACCAATAACCAGTAAACCAGTAAAGCAGTGACCTACAGAGAAACCTTGAGATAATGATGAGGAGAGGAGTTCTTCATCACCACCCGCTGGTACTCTGAGTCCTGGCTCTTGGTGGGACCTTTCATTCTTCTCTCATGTCCAGTAGAGCCGCACCAGTAGCACCAGTAGCACCAGTACAACCAGTACCACCAGACTGCTTTCACCCCCAAACCTTTAAAAGAGGGAAAAACCACCACATGAACTTCAAACCAAGACAATACTACACTAACTGAAGCTAAAGGAACACTAAAGTGAAGAGCAAGTCCCGGTAGTTTGATATAGTCCTCACATACGTCATCAATGTCTCAAGAATCACCTACTTTTAATGTTTTTATAACATCATCGGGCAGCAGAGGTCAACCCTCAGCTCACCTGAATCAACAGTTAAAAGAGTCAGCTATACACCCGGGGAAATGATACACAACCAGATCCTTAAAAGCACAATAACGGTTAAAAAAACACCTCATTTTAAACGATTAAAAACAAAACGAACAAACTACAGACCGGGAACCAGGACCGGGTCACGGAGACGCGCATGCGCACAGCCCGACCACGTGCGGCCCTTTATGCGCATGCGCGGTCCCACGTGTTCTGCGTAAACGGTGTTTATTGACTAAAGTCTGTTTCGTTTAAGTATAACTGAAAATTAAATGAAAAAATAAAAAAAATGTAAAAAAAAGTCTGTTTCGTTTAAGTATAACTGAAAATTAAATGAAAAAATAAAAAAAATGTAAAAAAAAGTCTGTTTCGTTTAAGTATAACTGAAAATTAAATGAAAAAATAAAAAAAATGTAAAAAAAGTCTGTTTCGTTTAAGTATAACTGAAAATTAAATGAAAAAAAAAAAAAAGTCTGTTTCATTTAAGTATAACTGAAAATTAAATGAAAAAAATAAAAAATGTAAAAAAGTCTGTTTCATTTAAGTATAACTGAAAATTAAATGAAAAAATAAATAAAAATGTAAAAAAAAGTCTGTTTCATTTAAGTATAACTGAAAATTAAATGAAAAAAATAAATAAAAATGTAAAAAAAGTCTGTTTCATTTAAGTATAACTGAAAAAATGTAAAAATAGTAAAAAAAAAAAGTCTGTTTCATTTAAGTATAACTGAAAATTAAATAAAAAAATAAAAATGTAAAAAAAGTCTGTTTCATTTAAGTATAACTGAAAATTAAATGAAAAAAAAAAATGTAAAAGTTGTTTTTTTAAGTATAACTGAAAATTAAATGTAAAAAAAAAGTCTGTTTCATTTAAGTATAACTGAAAATTAAATGAAAAAATAAATGAAAATGTAAAAAAGTCTGTCTCATTTAAGTTTAACTGACACTTATTATTTAAATATACCCATTAATACTGACAATTAAACTGAAATAGACCCCGTTTTCCAAGGTAATTATACTCACTAATAATGGTTTATATGCAGCCAAAGCTCTTAATGCTGGTAGTCACAGATAATGTCAGAATAACAAGTGGATCTGTGTGGAGTCAGGGGGGCCCTCTGGACCCCCGTCCCCCGCTGGAAGTGTCGGCATGCACAGGCATCAAAACTGCACCACTGGGCCAAGAACATGTCAGAAATCACATTTTATTTTACACGATGCGGGCGGATGCGTGTGTTAACTGTGGAAAACACGGAGCCAGGATGCACTACGGGAAGAATAAAAGGCAGCGGATGCTTTGGGACATCAAGCCACTGAATTAGGCATTATTAATTCTGGTTATAGTCCTCAAAGATTTAAGCTCTCAGAGTGTGTGGGCCAACTAGAAAACCAGGTAGTTGTCGATATCAGGTCATGTAATAGATGGAAGACCCTCCAGGTCGTTATTAATCCAGCCAACTCGTATGGATCTGCACCACTAAGCCGTAACTTTTCTAAATATTGCGCCCTCCCTGGATGCCTCTGCAGCTCTTACACGTTTTGAAGAGCTTTTCTGTTATTTTAGACTTCTATCCATCGCAGTGTTTGCATTTAACAAGATCAGCGTTTTATTATTCTTTCATCAGTGTCTCCATCATGGCCATGGATCCAGGTTACTGTCCAAGATGTGACGTAGGTCGAAGCCCTCTGCTGAACAGGCTCCAGTACTCTTCAGGGTAAGTGTGGCCGCTGAACACATGCTGTCTGTGAAGGTCCCCTCAATATGAGCTTTTACCTTATACCACATTAATATCTACTAATCTCTTAATGAAGTAAATAAAGGGCTGGTTAAAATGTTAACTAGTGAATTATATTCAATTAAAATAAAAAACAAACATAATTCCCAGGATTTAAAGGTAGGGTCCTCTGAGAGTCACCAAAAGAATTTGGTATTGGTTGATGGGGTTACCATGGTGACACAATGGTCTTAAAGTACAATCCATCATCTTTGATCTGTGTAGACCAAAGTCCGTGACCTTTGACCTATGTTTAAATCATAGTTGGTCTTTGATCATTGACCTACATTTCTATGATAGACACGGAGATCAAAGGTCATGCAGTCTATGATCTTAGATGTACAATGCACTGGGGGGACCCAAGAGGGTTGAGCCCGGCAAGCCTTTACAGTCTGGATGTCTAACAACCAATAAGTTCTTTCAACCCAGTGTCCAAAACAGAGGAGCAAATAGCAGCGACTAGTCAGCTCACCAATGCAGAGGAGTACACAGTTGTTTGGCTGGACCTGACCAAGGCCTACCCAACCAACCCACACCAGCTGATCCGAAAGGAACCCGGTCACTACTGGATTCCATCAAAGGTAGCGATGTCACAAACGGACCCTGCAGATGAGGTTCTTTGTGAGTCACCACCAAAGGCAAAGGCTCCAGAAGCCAGTCAGCTCCACGGTCTCTTTCAGGGCTCAGAAGGGGGCGGCCAAGCCGATACTCACCCCGACTTTTGAGCGAGTTTTACCCAACGTGTGTTTCATCTCTGAATAGCGTCTGCCATTCCTTCTGATTCTCGGCCCCTGACCTATGTCGCTGGATGGAGAGATCACACACTCTCCAGCCAGAAAAGTCCCAGTGCACCAAAACAAAGCAACAGACCCAAATGTGAGTGTGTGGGGGGGCATACTAGTGTGTCATCATGGGCACAGTGTCGAGGTGTGGTCCAAGTGTTGTTGGAGTAGACAGCTGGTGGATCTTCTCTCAACTGTACTGGTATTAACCTCATACAGGCAATTCTAATTCTCTGTACATGTTGAGTCAGAATGTGCACTAAAGAGAAGGAGAGCAGGAAGTCAACAAGTCATTTAATATTTTAGTTCAACATCTTGGTGGTGCTAAAAGCGTAACACTGATATAATCACAGACCTAACAGTGCACAGACAATTATTACACTTAATGTTTGAGTTGAAAGATGAACACTTGAGGTCGAAGGTCTGAAGTGATGAGCCCTGAACATAAGACACCACCTAACTCAAACATGTTTTCAGTCCAGGTTGAGCTCAAATGAGGTCATTACGTCCCACTGCCTTGTTATATCAATACCAGATATCTGTTGAAGAAAGACAACATGACGTCAACATGCAGTTTGAACAGGCCGGAGACCTACATACTCACAGCTTCTCTCCTGCGACGTTCCTGCTCCTTCCTGCGAGCTATCTCCCTCTCTTTTTCCAGAGGGTTCTGAGTGATCACAGCTTGTTGCCCTGAGGTGGACTTCGTCAGCTCAGCGCCGTCTAGAACATCTAGAGCAGCCTTGGGGCAAATGCTCTCAGTCAGGGCAGCGTCCTTTTTGACAGGGTCCATGTTTTCCTCTATTTGACATGGTTCCAGCGAGCTAAAAGGCAAAGAACCTCTGATGAGTTGAACCCAAGCCTTTATAGATCAACAGTCCAAGCCTTCTCTGAATGATCCTGTCTTGTTGCAGTCAATACTGAATGTTTTTGCTAAATACCAGGTCTTTCCAGGAGACGACCTCTTCTCATTTCCTTCCACTTGTTTCTTCAGGGCTTTAGCACGTTCCTTTTCCAAGGCGGCCTTACGAAATTGCTGGAAGGCGTCTTTGGACGACTTCACTGAAGCCAGGGTGACTGACTGACTCGCCAGTTTTGCCCAAGAGTCGGCGTTTTTCAGGACAATTTCCTACACAAAGATTGACAGAATGCATTTCAGAACTCTTAACCTCCAAAGAACCAGGCTCTTTTTGTGGCATACAAAAAGAGCCTGGTGTCCTCATATGTGGACATGTGGACCTGTACTAACCAGAATGAACTGTTATTGGTGACCTAAAATGTGATGTCCACATATGTGGATGCCAGGTCTCAGGAGGTTAAGGAAATGCCAGCTCAAGGGCTAGAGTGTGACCTCTAGCTCCATGAGGCATTGACTTCTGGTGGGATTGGGGACTGGTCCATCTACGCGGAGCTCTAAGGGCTCACAGCTGCCCATTTCAAATACTGTAAATCTCTCTACGCCAGGGTGGGAAACCAGTCCCAAGGAGGCCAGCATGGTTTTTCCACATATCCTATCCTCCTAGGAATGGGTTAACCACCCCTGCTGTACACCATTGGGGGGGGGGGGGGGGGGGGCACTAGACGAGTGTGGCTGCTCAAACTGGGCCTTCATGAATTCAGATGGGGAAGTCACATAAGCCCAGGGAGATAACAGAGGACAGGCATCACCGTGAAATGTGTAGCAGGACTATTATTTGAATAATTCCAACCTACCCTCTCGTTACACATGGCAGAACATGTAAAACCACCACAACAGGGCAGCAGCAATAACAAATGATACAAAAATTCAGCTTTTAGGCAAAAAAGCCATTTATGAATAAGACATTTTCAACAGATCCAGCACCTCAGACAGACAGACAGACAGACAGACAGACAGACAGACAGACAGACAGACAGACAGACAGACAGACAGACAGACAGACAGACAGACAGACAGACAGACAGACAGACAGACAGACAGACAGACAGACAGACAGACAGACAGACAGACAGACAGACAGACAGACAGACACTCAGCTCTCAGCTCTCTGCTACCAACAAGCTGCTCAGGGCTGCTTAGTAACCGTACCAACCTTTTTTTGAGTCTGGGATTTTTCATTTTCAACGGGTTTAAATTCTGAGGTAGCATGGGAGACCGCAGTCACCTGGCTGTGAAGGAAATCTTCTGACCAAAACACAAAAACCAAACATTAACCTGAGGCATTATGATAAATGCATTTAAACGGTCACAGTGAAAATGAATTCTAGAATCATTTTTGATACTGGTCTATTGTTATAATGTTCTAGCTCCCAGCTGTTGAAAGCTGACCCAAATTAATTAAAAGTGTAGGTGTAATGTGACTTACTCTGATCGGGTCTGCACAATACGGGGCTGTTGAGAGGGGACACCATCGGACCCTGCTTGAAGTGTAAGTTTTAAGAGATAAACACAAAAGCACATGCACTCTCCCCCAGAACTGTTTTAGCAGCGGGGAGGATTCATTTATTTTTGCTGTGAGTCGACACAGCTGAAGATGAATATCAGACAAGGGATCAATGTTTCAGCTTTTATTTCCAGGTATTTACATCTGGATCTGATGCACGACTTGTAGAGTGAGACGAGCGGATAGACTCAAATTAAAGTGAATGGGACTAAATATGCCGTTCCAAATCCCTTGATTGCAATAACCGCATCCCCCTGTGACCCTCTGATGTCACCCAAACATTTGCACTTTTCATTTATGATGAGTTCCAGGCGTCTCTCAGGGGTTTTGGGGCATTACTCCGTTCAGTCTCTTTAGCAGGTAAAAAACATGCTCTATTGGCTTTAGGTCTGAAGATTGACCGACAGTCCTACACCTTCCAGTTGGCAACGCGTTTTCAGTCATCTTGATGCATGATGAAGGATCTTCCAATCAGATGAGTGGGGTCTTTCCTTAAATTCCCAGACAAGGTCTTTCCGTGGACGTGCGAGTTCCTTCTGCTGCTGTCGTCACGTTGTCATAAATCAAAACCTTCTTCTCCATTTATTCCATAAAGCTCGATCACAGAATGTTTCATGTCTGTACTTCAAGGCAAACTTCTCCTTTTCTTCTCTCTCACGCATGTTTTGCACCTTCTGATGTAGCCTCCATAATTTTGATCATGAAGTCTCCGGAGAATAAAAGATGGTGGTACCTTCACCCCTGCTGCTCTGGAGGATGTTGCCGATGACCGTAACAGTCCCTTTAGTGTTTTTCTGTGCAGCTCTCAATGTTTCTGGATCTACACATTCAGGGTCTTTTTCTCAGCACACCTGAGGTTGTGTTCTTAAGGGCATTCCACATCGATGTTCCATTTTGGTAAAGTTTTTTGTTGTTCTCCAACACCCGGCCTTGGATCGAGGGAGAGGATGCTGGTGTGTTGTTGAGGTGTGAGCCCTTGCGCCTGGCTCTTGCCTGTGCCTGGGGTCCATGTCACGATGGAGGTACAACACCCGTGTCCCTACCCTGTTTGGCCTCATCTGTCTGGCTAGGTGCTGGTTTCAATTGTTTCCCCAATTCTTCCTGACTCCCATCAGGTCTCTGATGTTCCATTGTCTCTCAGCTTCACAACCAATAGCCAATTCTTTGGTTTCATGTTTGTTAAAACATAAATATAATTGAATAATCACATTGTGTGTCAGATCTAGATTTGACCTGGAAACAAAAGCTGAAACATCAATCTCTTGTCTCATTCTTCTTGCAATATCAAATGTTTTCAGTCTACAGCAACAATAAAGCACTTGTCTTCACTGTTCCAATACTTCTGTGTGTTTGATCATTTGCCTCTTTTTCATGCCAACATGGTTAGAACGTCAAGAAGAGCATATTGCAGGTCAGAAATGTCGACATAGTCTTGTCTAAAAATGACCAATCGAAAAGTGAAAGAACATTTAAAATAGTTTTTCAAGACACGAGGGCACAAATTTACCCTAAAAACAGTTTTGAGCAGACAACAATGTCAACATTGTGTCACGTGTCACGAGAGGGAGTTCTCTGTAGGAGCTGCCAGAGATCGGTGGACTATGTATAACCAACCATATGTTCCAACCATCAAAAAAAAGCCCCCAAAACTAATTTCCATTGCATTTCAGATGGCCACAAAAAGGAGTAGCTGCCATCAGCTCAGTGATTCAGTTAACAGAGGAGAGTGTTGAGGAAGGAGATGACACACTAATCAGAGACTGGAAAAACAGACTGGAAGCTTGACAACGAGGGTGGTGCTGGAAGTAGTTGCTCTCTCTCTCTCTCTGGTAACTATGGTTACCTACAAGGAAAGATGCAGCCACCATCGTGTTGCGTGAGAAGGACTCCAAAGCAAGAACACTGCTGCTAGACAGCCGGCACCTCAACCAACAACTGTAGAGTCATCAAGAACTTGAAGGAGAGGGGGTCATTGTTGTGAGGAAGGCTTCAGGGCACCCAAGAAAGCACCACTGCCCAAAGGTGATTCAGATATGGGATCAGGACACTGCTTTACAGAACTTACTCAGGAACGAAGCTGGCACGAGGTAAAGACTTTTAGACTATGGCCTAGAGGAGCCATTTCTCTTACGAATCCCCTTAGTGGGGAGTTTGGGGCTTGGGGACTGTCACCCTAACCCTAGAGAATAAAAGATGTCCTGGTAACGGTCATTTGCCCATCGGCCGAGGACGTGAGCTCACCCACAATGTTGCTCAAGAACATCCTTGTCATGGGGAAAGAACGGAGGTGTTCAACACCTTTTCCAGTATGATGGAGCCACTTACAGTAAGGCTGAAGTGCTAAGAGGAAGGACGACAAACAAAACCCCACAAATTCTAACAAAAACTGCAAGTATAGACTCAGCAGCAACTCAATACAATTGTTAATAAATTACATTGAAATGCTTGCGAAATGCTTTAACTTCATATTATATAACATCTGATAGAAAGATTTAAAATCACTGACAGCAAACTTTGTGAAAACCAGTATTGTCATAGTCAGAACACCCATCAACAGAGCAGTGGTTCCCAGGGAAAAGAAAACCTTAAAGCAGTGTTTGTGAAGTACCACCTGGAAACTGGGCACCAGACACCAGTCTAGCAAAAGTTCTTGAGACATCCTGGGCGACAACAGAGAACACAGATCTGTTGGACAGAAAGTAAAAAGGTATTCAAGAGGCCAACGTACAGACATGAGCTTCTCTGAGGTGACAAATTTGGGAATTTCTTGATTCTCTGCATGGATTTGTGATAAAAGGATCATCAAATAGAATGTGCCAGGTGTATATAACCAGTACCTGGAAGACAGGCTGGCAGCTCCTCTCTCAGCTCTTCCGTGTTGCAGCATCTCGGGTGGCCTTGGGATTCCACCGTGGACCGCAGCGCCAGAACGGGAGGCCGACCAGGCTTGACGGAAGCTGTCGTCATACCTTTGGTCTCGTTTACCTGCCCACTAAGGGCAGGACGAGTCACCTTTTGCTTAGAAAAGAGCTTTTGAGGCTTTTTTTCCCCCATTGAGCAAAACTACTTTACCATGATTGTATTGATGCCAATAAATACCTTCCTCTTTAACTTCTGACTAGACACTGTGAACTTCTTTATTTTTGACCCTGAAAGACACAAACATCACTACATTAGAAAGGACAGACCAGAGAGGTTCCGCATTACATAGGCAAGAGCTCAACGATCTGTTGCAACAACGACACATCTTACACACACTTAAAGTATTACACAACTTTAACTTCCCAATTTAACTTCACAATGCAGCTTTGAAATGTATTATCTTCAGCAGAGATTTACAGATGTTTGAAAGTGATCCACTCCAGTTGAGAACAATGATGAGGGGGCAAAAAAATAAACAGAAAACATGATTTCTCAATAAATGTGGTAATCAAGGATGGTCTCAGAGGCCATGCTTCATAAAAGTTGGAGGCAGAAACACAGTTTGTTGATTTAACTCAATAAAGAGTTAATTTAAGACTAGTTTCAACCTGTTTTAATTTTACTGGGTCTCTTCCCTCAAAAGGTGAAAAGCTTGTTTCCCAGCCTAATAATCAGGCCACCAGAGTCGTTAATCACCTAAACGCTTTCGAAAAGACGTCAATCAGAAAGATCTTTTTGATCTTTTATTTGGGAGGTAGAGGCACAGACCTGCATCAGAGTCATCGTGGTCAGAGCTGCTGGTCGTGGGGCTCTGCTCGTTTTCAGTCCTGGACGATGAGCTGCTGCTCTCGCTCAAGAATGAGGGGCAGAAAGGAGGGGACTCCAGGACTTTAGCTACCGAGACACAACAATGCAGGAGTGTGAAAATTCAGCCTTCTACCTAAAATTATTCAGGAGCATGTGCATGACCAAAGAGAATTTGAAATAAAAGGAAGAACAGCCCACTTAAAGGTTTAAGGACAAGCACAACTTCTAATCTTCCTCCACCGAGATGAGCTGCCAGGCCTTGGATGCCATCAGCTGTAAATGCTGCTAATTGTGGGATAATATGTATTTTTCTGAAGAAAATTGCTCTTGAGATTGAGCCCCAGATACTCAACTATTTTCTTAACAAAATGTTTAAGAACCTCATTAATTTTGCAGCGTTTGGCTGCATGTGAACGTGGAATCTTTCCAATCCACTTCATTTATACAGCACACTTACAACAACACGTTTCCCAGCATGCTGCACAAAGTTAAATAATGTAAAACAAACAAGAGCACATAAACTATCTAAAAACATACCAAAATAATTTAAAAGAAAAGAATAAAACATGATCTAATGGATAAACATTTATATCCAGACAGCTCAGACTTGCAACACTAACAAACAACACTTGACCTGTTCCATAAGCAGCTTTCAAAAAGCTCAAAATGGTTGGAAGGAGAAACCAACAAGGCAGTTCACTCCTCAGCCTCCCTGGGAAAGTCTACTCCAGGATACTGGAGAGCAGAATTTGGCCGATAGTCGAACCCCGGTTTCAGGAGGAGTGATGCAGATATCATCTTGGTTGTGGAACACAGGACCAGCTCTACACCCTCCTCAGGGTGCTTGAGGGGTCACGGGAGCTTTCCCAACCAGTCCACGTGTGTTTCGTGGACTTGGAGAAGGCTGGGAGTTTGGGATGGGAGGCCCTGTGCTGTACGGTCCCTGTACGACCGGAGCAGGAGCTTGGCCAAATCAGCACCTTGTGCCCATCAGGTGGATGAGGGCAGCAGCCACAACAAGGCCTTTGCCTCAGTGTGTTGTGGAAGAGGAGCTGAGCCTTAAGGCAAAGCTCTCCGTTGATTGGTCCTTCTACATCCCATGGTCAATAACTTTGAGTCTTCCCCTCAGGGTGCTAGGGTGCTCCCTTAGAGACAGGCTGAGGAGCTCTGTCACCCAGGAGGAGCTCAAAGTGGAGCCATCTGAAGTGGCTTAGGCACCTGTACCAGATGTCCCCTGGACACCTCCCTTGGGAGGAATTCCAGGCATGTTGCGCTGGGAGGAGACCCTAGGGTGACATTTGTCCAGCATGTCCTGGGAAGGCCTTTTGGATCTCCCTAGAAGAGCTGGAGGAGGTGTCTAGGGAGGAAGAGCCTGGGCATCCCTAACAAGACTGCTGCCCCACAGCCTGGTCTTGTATAAGAGGAGGAACACGTGTGGACGGGTGCTCAACCTACAGCTCTAAAGCTGAAATCATCACTTTGATTCATCTTATTAAAGCTCCGCCGGTGGTGAAGACAGACAAAAGTTGAACTTCACCTGTCCAAAGAGTTAAAAAAGGTTATTGTTTGTACCGTTGAGGTGGACAGGACGCTTCGTCTTCTTTCTCTGCTGCGTTTTATTGGAAATGGGGGGTTTTCCGGGGGTTTGTAGTCTTCCACTCTGTATTCCTCCAGAGGGTTTTATCGCACTCTTTCCTGCGTGAAAGAAGAAACGGCCTCAGATTTGTCGTGGGGTCGGAACGTTGCTTCACATCCAAGTTTCCGTCTCAGACGAAGTCGTCTGAGGACGATCAGAGTCTGTGGTGCACTCACTGTCCAGGTTGTTGTTGCAAGCGTCACGGCCGAGCGCTCGAGGCGACTGTGCAGGCTTATCGACAAACCCCGACAACCTCAGCTTGTCGGCCGGTGTCTTATCGCCCGATTTCAACCGATTCTCCTGATACATCATCGTTGGGACGCCGCGGCATTTTATAGAAAAAGGCCTGTGGAGGCCACTTTCACTGCCTTGACTTGACACATAAAACATCATATGAGCCAAAGCACTGAAAGTAGATATGAGGATGCAAATTCTGACAGACTTACAGAGTAGGGCTTTTTGTCTGGGCCACTTTCTTGATAGTAATTTTGCATTTTGAAGATTTGTGTTTGGACTTAACGTCCTTTTCTTTGGGGATTTTCTCCCTTTTCAGCCTGTTTTTCTTTTGTTTCTTGGAGGGCACCTGGGTGAGTCTGCTCAGCTGATGACTGACAACTTTCAGCTGAGGAACCAGTCAGTCAGGGAAGAGCAAGAATTCCCCAGAAAAGGCCTTTTGTGAGGTATACTGACCCGCTCCTTCAGATTAGCCAGCTGCATGGCCACCTCCTCTGATGGACTCTCGACCCCTGAACAGCTTTCACTGTCAGAACTGGTGGACAACTTTCCAGCGGTCTCTCCTTGTCCCAGGTCAGAACACGAGCGAGCAACAGGGGAACCTTCTTCGGAAACCTTCAAATATCGAGCCTCAAAAACTTCCTGTGGGCAGAAATATTTACATTTAATTTAGTCCTTTAACAGCACACTGGAACAGGTCATTTTAATACAGTACTTTCCTCTCTAAAGGTTTGAACAACCATCCTGCGAGTGACAAAAGGCTGCAACTAGATCACAATAATGTACGTTAATTGTACCGCTTGTGCATTTCTGTTGTAACACAGTGTTTTAGTACAATTACTATAAGGCAGCATGTTTGAATCCAGTTATTTAGCACCAATCATGACTGCCCAATCAGAGGATTACAATATTAAGCTCAAGTCTCCTTTTCTTCCATAAGCTCTATTTTCGAGTTATTTGACCCCTTAGTCAAATATGTCTGAAATATTTATAGTCCCATGCAATAATGTCAAATTTCAAATGTACACAAGTAACGACCAAGCCTGTAGACCAGGGGTCTCCGACCCCGTCCCCAAGGGGCCGTGAGGCTGCAGGTTCTGGTCCCACCAGTCCAGCTCACCCAGTTTGACCAGTCAGCTGTTGAAGACTCAGATGAGTTGATGAAGTGAGTCCAGTCTGGTGCTGCTGCTGCTGGGTTGGACCACAACCTGCAGCCTCATGGACCTCTGGGGGGGACCTGGAGACCTCTGGGGGGACCTGGAGACCCCTGGGGGGACCTGGAGACCCCTGGGGGGGACCTGGAGACCCCTGGGGGGGACCTGGAGACCCCTGGTGTCGATAACTGCGTGTGCGTTTCATACTCAACATCGCATCGACTTGTAAGATTTCATCAAACATTCAAAGGGCACATTTATACCTGCAGTTTTCTTGCCATGTGGACGACCTCATGTGAAGGAGGGTTGTATTTGTAACAGTTGGAAAACATCAGCCGGACGTCACTGGCGAACTCTGCGGCCTTCGCGTACTCGCCATGGTCCATCTTTCTCTGGGGAAGAGACGCGGGGTTGTTCAGCAAAAAACGCCACAGTGGGGTGGACGAGCAGGACCGCCGTGGTCTCACCCTGATGGTGCTCAGGTCCATGGGCTGCTTGATGATGTCGTGGTAGTCGTGGAGGCCCAGGGCCACCACGTCCACGGGGGCGTAGAAGGGCCACGCGTACGCGTAGTGCCTCTTCGACAGCATTTCCTTCAGGACGTCGTTGCAGCACTTGAGCGTCGCCGACAGCCTGACCGCCTTGTGCTCAAAGGGAAAGTCTTTCTTCGGGGGTTTGACGGACCGCCCGCTGCTCGTCCTGCCGGACAGCGTGCCGAGGCTTGTATGGTCCTGTGGGGGGGGCGGCTCACTGCCGACGACGACCGACGGGGTCGCGGGTGAAGCATCCGCTTTCCTCTTCAAGCCCTTGTTTAACTGAATTTAGGTAAAGCAGACATACGGCAATTCACAACTAAAAAAGTAGAGAAGTTCTGTACGCAGGAACGTTAAACACCTCCAATCAACGCAGAGAGACTTTTACATTTTGAGGCATTTGCCCCATGAACAATCTCATTAAACCTCAATCTAATAGTAAAACCACAAACACCTACGGTCTCGTCCGTCCGCGTCGAGAGCCGATTGTGGGGGATCGGCGTCACCTCTGGGGGGAGGACCGGCGCCGCCTGCCTGAGAACAGCTTTAGATACGAGCTGCTTTATCGACCCTGCGTGGCGGCAGGCACAAGGAGAAGCGAGCGGGGCGGTTACCAATGAGAGACACACTGCTCATCCCCACAGCTGAGGGGCTGTGGTTGGGGGCTGTTGGTACCTTCGCTCATCTTCCTCCCTTTGACCTCACACTCCGGTTTAGGCATTTGTGTTAACTTCTCCCGATAAAGCTTCTCCAGGGTCTGCGCCATAAAAACAACACCGTCTCCAGGCTGGGGAGAGCCAACGGTTAAAGGCGATTCTTCCTTCAGAGGGACTCGGCCACTTCATCGTGGAGGTGCAGCCCTCTCACCTGGTTGTAGACGTAGCAGTTGGTGAACATGGTGTTCAAGTCCTGAACGCACTCCGAGGCCTGCCAGTAATATCTGTTCTTGAGGCGCCTGGTTACAGTGCTCAGATCCATGGGATTTGTGATAACTGTGTAGTAATCCTGAGAAACACACCTGGGCGTTAACATTCAGAAACGTTACCAGCTGACTGAAGTGAGAAAACCCTCGGTAGACGCGGGAGTAGACGCGGTGGGTCCAGGATCCTCTCACCGGGAGCCCCAGCGCCGCTGCATCAACCGGCTGTTGAAAGGGCCAAGAGAAATGGTGCCTCCACAAGGCCTTGACCACCACCTTCTCCAGGTAGCTCAGCTGGTTGGTGACGCGGCCAGGCCTCTTGGGGTTCACCACCTCTGGCGGAGGAGGGTTCCCCCCCGCGGAGGGCCGTAGTCTCCCTGGAACCGCGTGGTCCACGGGCCATGGATGAGGGGATCCACTGGAATGCCGTCCTGCAGCCTTATGTCCGTCACACATTTTCCTATACGAGCCCAAAAGAGGTCAAACATAAAGACACTCCTTTCATTTAAGACGCTTCAACCAGCGGTTAAAACGATGCGACAGGTTCAAACAGGGATCATTACAAACATCACAATCAAGAATGGCGACCCTCAAACTTATTATACACACTTGTTCTGGTTTGGAGAGTTTTTTTGTAATTTTTTGAGCGATGGCCTTAAACTTCTGATCAGATGACAAACAGCCCATTTCAGTCCACTTGCTCTTTTCAATAAATTACTTTTTCAAAGTGCTTTTTGTCACACTCCCACTTCTTGCTTTTGTGTATCGTACCTCTACTTAAAACCTCGTTAAGATCCAAACATGCAAAAGGTACATTCTAGCAATTTTTCTTAAGATTCTGGTGAGGTCTGTAGCTACAAGAGCATCAGGTGGAAGATGATGACGTCCCCTCGGTGATCTCCTACCGACCACTGTGGTCGATGGGTCATCCTACTAAAGCTGACAAACCTGCACGTAAGTTCAACATCACAGTAAATAGAGCGGACTACAGGTCTGATCATCACCGACTAGAGGACTAAAGAGGACACACAGTAGTTTATATTAAATACATGACCCACACACACACACACCACACACACACACACACACACACACACACACACACACACACACACACACAGGTCACACCAACTGGTTAACTTGGATTTCCTTCCAACCAAACGTGGGACTTAAACCCAAGACGCCCACAGTCATGTGACCTGAGGGGAGCATCAGTCAGGAGTACAGGAGCATCCATGTTGACCTCCAGATGTGACCAAGACCTCAGAAACATCTGGGCCCCCCCCCCACCCTCCCGGATGTTAGTGCGCCCCCCGCCGGGCCGGGGTGGAGCTGCACCGCCCCCAAACACCTCCAGGACGCCTTTAAACATCTTTAACAACTTTAGTCCTGTTAAATAACACATTAGAAACCGACAACCTTCTGATTTTAAAAACGACCCCATGACCCATCAGCCCAATCCCAGAATTCCAAGTCTAACAATTCCATCTCTGAATGATAATATATATATTAAACTCAATTTATGGTTAAATAATTACAATTAAACACCGACGTGTTAGTTAAATAACTGTAAAATGGTTAAACACACATTTCTGGTGGATCTCCTGTTTGATTAAGAGATGTTAAACTTTTTAAAAACGTAATTGTTGTAAAGGTAGAACACGTGTTTAAACCTCACCAGGTGAACGGTCTTCGTCTTAATGGTTCTAAACCTAAAAAAAAAAGGTTGTTTAGAGGCCAGAACGATCATTTTATCCCAGAATGATGGACCAGGTCTGGGAAATAAAGCTAAATGAAGACGATAATTAATGCGATTGAGGCTAAACGAGGGAGCCTCGGTCCTGAAGCAAACGTCGGTGTTTCTGTGAATCCATGAGACAGAAACACCGTTTAAAGCGTCATTTATCGGCCTCAATGTGACTTTACTGCAGCCGGCCGGGATCGTTCATGAGTTTGTGAACCGGTTTGTGAAGCCGGTTCACCTGGACAGGACCAGAAGGGTTTAGAGAACACCTGGAGGAGGGTGAAGGGTGATGAAGGGGTGATGAGGAGGATGAAGGGGTGATGTGGAGGTGGACGTTACCTGCAGCTCCTCCGACCACCGAGCTCCGGTCCTCGGTGCCTCCATGTGGCCGGAGACGGATGACGTTTATGAGACCTCCTGATTGGTCCGCTGGAGACGGGGACCAGGTGACAGGTGACCTCCAGGTGACAGGTAAACAGGTGACCTCCAGGTGACAGGTAAACAGGTGACCTCCAGGTTAACAGGGGACAGGTAAACAGGTGACCTCCAGGGGACAGCTACACAGGTGACGGGTAACCTGGAAGTCACTTGTAGACACCTCCATGTCACTAACAGGTAGCCTGAAGGTGTCTACAGGTGACCTCCAGGTAATGTGGTACCTCCTACCTGTTACCTTCAGGTTAATTCCAGGTTACATTCAGATCATCTCCAGGTCACCCGTTACCCCTGGTCACCAGGGCTGTGGGACTAAACACCTAACCTAGGCTCTACCTGGTCCAGGTATCAGTGGGATACTTCCAGTCCTCTGAGCTCTTTAACTTTGCTCATTGAACAACCTTCACACCTGCGGAGCACCTGGAGAGTCTTCACCTATCAGTTCTGGTCCCGGGTCCAAACATTAGACGGAGCAGTCAGGAACCTGGAGGGCCGGGCAGATCAAGGTCTGTCTGGGTCGTGGCTTCTTTGAGATCAAAGGTCAGCTGATGCTCACTTCAAAGCCTTACGAACCCCCAGACCCTACAGTCGACCAGCAACCAGCGGCTCCTCCCAGAAGGTCCACGGTTGGGCCTTCAGAAGAAGATGACCTCCAGACACGATTCAAGGAAGAAGCCGCAAAAACAACAACAAAAATCATCTAGACGAGGTTAAAAGAGCTTCTCACACACAGAAGAGCAAATAAGACGAAGGTGAAACGATGACGGTCCTGAACACGGTTCAACGTGTTTCATTTAGACGTGAATGAAAATGGTCCTGGGGTCTCACGGAACTGGAGATGTTGTGATGAAGAACGGAGGAAACCCCTCAAAAGACTGAAAGAGAGCGTTGACACGCTGATAGTGACCAGAGGGGGCGCTACCGAGCCCCACAGGACCGAGGACGGGGTCAGCGTCTGCTGCCTCACGACATTTAAAAGAATCTTTTACAAGACACCAGAACGTGAAAACATCATTTTAAAATACAAATTTAATAGAAACTAAAAGGCCGCACTGACGTCACGAGTATTCAGACTCTGAAGTCGGTCGGTTTGAACTTGAAGCGTGGGCTGGACGCCCGGTGAGGAGGACTTCTTCACGAACACCGAAGCTTCACGCAGAAACATCTACATCCTGAGGACCGACTCCAGAGGTGGTCTGAACAGACGTGGCTCGCTTTAGTCCCAGAGGAAGCTCGCAGCAGGGCAGACGAGCGCCTTCACTCCACCACCGCTGCAGACCTCATTTAGGCGAGACCAAGCGTCCCAATAATTAAACCACAAATGTACCCACTCACACTTCACCAGGCTCAGCAGGTTGGAGCTCTGCTGACATTTATACTAACGTACTTTAACAGGGATAATGTCATTATTTTGAGCAGCTGTCTGCAGCTGTGATCTAGAGCAGGGTTGGTGTGTGGCCACGGTCCCTGATGGTTGTGGGGAGAAGGCCCAGAGTTCGTGTCTCCTCAGAGGAGCGTTCATGCCCTTAAGAAGCTGTTGATGACCTTGACCTCGTCGGACGAGAGCGGAGCGAGGCTGAAGCCTTTCAGCTCAGGTTTACCTGCAAAGAGACGAGCGATTAGAGCCTGACCGACGTCAACAGACGCAGACGTTCTCAGGCCTTTTCCTGAATCTACACAGTCCGAATTATCAAGTGGGGCTGAATCGTTAAAAACGAGAGCGTTTACAAACGTAGACGAGGCTTTTAAATCCTACTGGAGGAGGACTTCAGTCCAGATGTGCTGAAGTGATGTTTTCTCCATCACTTATTTATTTAAACTTTATATATTTTATATTTTAATTTAGAGTAGGAGGTCAAGACTTTAACCTTTGTCGATGCCAAATGAAGGATGTTAGAATATTTTAAATGATTGTCTAAGAATAAAACGGCTTCAGGGGCGTCTCTGAAACTGTACGAGGTGTTTTACTTGGGTAGAGTTACCTTGTATCTCATTGAGCCGGTTGACTTTGGCCTTCAGTCCTTTGTGAAGGGCTTTGATCTCCTCATCCAACTGCTGTTGGTCTACAGAGGAGAAAACAGATGTTGTGGCTGCTCACAGTGAACACTCGGATCTGAGACGGTCCAAAGCACTATCGGGATTCCTCAAGGTCACCTCGTGGTTTTCCTCACCTTTTTGAATCATTTCTGTGGTCTTTCCTTTGGGAAATTTGATGAACATGTTTCCAAAACAGACCTTGACTTTCTCTGGAAGAGACATTGTTTCATATTTTATAATCACTCGTAAACACAAGTAATTTCACAGCCCAACGTTATACTGAATAAAACAAACATGCTGACAGCATTGAGGAGTGAAACTCACCGGTATCTTGCATTTCATGTTTTATTGCACTTAGTGCCTCTCTGTTGCAGTTTCTTTTGCTATCCAGGTCCACGATCTAAAATAGGAACAGACAACAACAGTTAAATGTTGATTTTCTCTTATTCTGTGGTTAATATAATGCTCAATTTAATATTGTAATGAGGATCTGTAAACCTAACATTGTCATGGTAAACTCAGGGAAATGGTCTTTTTTTTATCTTTAACAAAACAAAAAAACAACATATGGAATCACTAAGTCCCCCCCTTCAATAGTTTAGCTTTTAAATATTACATAAATAATCATATCTTTCCAAAAATGTTGTTTGAGACAATGTAACCTGCTCCAGAAACAGACTCTTCTCTTCTTCATTAACAGTATCAATCTAAACATCTGACTGGTGTTCTTACAGTGGCTGGACAGTTATAGAATCTTACAATCTAATTTTATAACCTATTGAAATCATGTCAATATTCATATATTGCTTTAAATTAAACTGATCATTGTTTCAAATGTACACATCGTAAATAAATACTACAAACTGTTTTAATGGTGTGTAAAAGAACAGACAGATGTCCTTTCATCTTCTTCTTACTGACCTGTCCTTTGATCTTCATTTTATCTACCTGCCCTTTGATCAGGTTCTTACTGACATGTCCTTTGATTTTCTTTTTATCTACCTGTCCCTTGATCTTGTTCTTATTGACCTGTCCTTTGATCTCATTCTTACTGACCCGTCCTTTGATCTTGTTCTTAGTTACCTGTCCTTTGATCTTCTTTTTATCTACCTTTCCTTTGATCATGTTCTTATTGACATGTCCTTTGATCTTACTCTTACTGACCTGTCCTTTGATCTTCTTTTTATCTGACCTTTGATCTTGTTCCTACTGACCTGTCCTTTGATCTTGATCTTATTGACCTGTCCTTTGATCTTATTTTTTATCTACCTGTCCTTTGATTGTGTTCTTGACCTTTTCTTTGATCTTCTTTATCTACCTGTCCTTTGATCTTGTTCTTACTGACATGTCCTTTAATCTTGTTCTCACTGACCTGTTCTTTGATCTTTTTATCTTCGTGTTCTTTGATCTTCTTTTTATGTACATCTCCTTTGATCTTGTTCTTACTAACCTGTCCTTTGATCGTGTTCTTATTGACCTTTCCTTTGATCTTGTTCTTATTTACCTGTCCTTTGATCTTGTTCTTACTGACCTGTCCTTTGATTGTGTTCTTAATGACCTGTCCTTTGATCTTCTTTTCATCTACCTGTCCTTTGATCTTGTTCTTACTGACATGTCCTTTAATCTTGTTCTCACTGACCTGTTCTTTTATCTTCTTTTTATCTTCGTGTCCTTTGATCTTGTTCTTACTGACCTGTCCTTTGATCTTGTTCTTATTTACCTGTTCTTTGATCTTCTTTTTATGTACGTCTCCTTTGATCTTGTTCTTATTTACCTGTCCTTTGATTGTGTTCTTAATGACCTGTCATTTGATTTTCTTTTCATCTACCTGCCCTTTGATCCTTTCATCTACCTGTCCTTTGATCTTGTTCTTACTGACATGTCCTTTGATCTTGTTCTCACTGACCTGTTCTTTGATCTTTTTATCTTCGTTTTCTTTAATCTTGTTCTTACTGACCTGTTCTTTGATCGTGTTCTGTCCTTTTGATCTTCTTTTCATCTACCTGTCCTTTGATCTTGTTCTTTTTACCAGTCCTTTGATCTTGTTCTTACTGACCTGTCCTTTGATCGTGTTCTTATTGGCCTGTCCTTTGATCTTCTTTTCATCTACCTGTCTTTTGATCTTGTTCTTACTGACATGTCCTTTGATTGTGTTCTTACTAAGCTGTCATTTGATCTTATTTGTATCTACCTGTCCTTTGATGTTGTTCTTACTGACATGTCCTTTGATCTTGTTCTTATTTACCTTACCTGTTGTTTCGTACTCAGAACATCTTCAGCTGCTTCCTCTACTTCGGTCAAATACTCTAAGATCCGCTGCGTGTCGTCGCCGTCCATCCTCCGCCCTTCTTCTTGTTATTTCCCTTTATTTATTAACTCTTTTTATTTTAGTATTTTCCTGTTTTATAAACATTAAAAATCACCAAACAGGAGACATGTCAGTACCACAGCCTCTTCTTCTTCTGTGGCTCTTCTTCTTCTTTGGTTCTTCTTCCTCTCCGTCCATGTCCGTCACGCCCTCTACCGGGGTGGAGTGTGTCAGCAGTCTAATTCACGCTGAAGGGTTCACTCTACTTAAACAAATATAATTCAGACTAAATTATATTACATAATCTATTTAAAAAAATAAAGATGAACTCTTCGTGTCGTTCAATATACTTTTTATTTGCCTTCCTGTCTTCCTGCCTTACCTGTTGGACGTGTTCATCAGGTGTGTGTTATAAACTGTGTTATAAACTGTGTTGGACTGGTTATACTGGTATTCCCAGCACCGCTGCCCCTTTCAAAACATCCTCTTGATGAACTGTTCTTTCCCAGGATCTATGACCCTGTCCTCTTACTGCGGAGGCTGCTGCTGATCCAACAGTTTTGTTTCCTTTTATTTCTCCATCAGCTGGTTTCCACATTTTCGGGTTCAAATCTGTGAAACCGTCTGCAAAAGTAGACGTCGGCGATAATCTCCTGTCTGCTGTGTGCGCGATGGCCTCCTGTACCCGACTCCGTCCGCTCTAAAGCCGCTGGAGTTGTCTTCATTTCAACTGCAAATGCAGATAAATGTTTTTAAAACCTGTTTTTCTGTTTTTCTCGTGGGTCCTTGAATCCATCGCTGTGTGCCAGAGTCAAAAATATGAGAAACTGTTTGTAATCTGTCTTCAATCAATGCAGGGATATTTCCACGACCTTTTAATGTTCTTTCTAGGGAAAAAAAGGGCTGTAATCATTGGAGGAAACAGCCAGAGAGTTGTTACAGATTCAAACACATCTTTAGCCACTTTCCCACTGATCCAAACTAAACTTCTGAGTTGAGATTTTCTCCCTCCTAAATTGGGATAAGTGCCGTAGTTGGCCTTGAGGTTTACCCTACTTCAACCTGAGAACATGAGACGTTTCAAACACACCACCGCAGGGTTGGAGAGCCAGGGCTTGCACCACATTGTCTTTAATAAGACACATGCACGTTGAACTATAAACAATACACAACACATTAAGTCACGATATTATACTTATATACTAAACTTCTCCCAGTCCAAAAACACGAGTGACTGGGGATTAGCTTGATTGGAGACTCTAAATTGTCCTTGTGAGTGAGTGCGAATGGTTGTTTGTCTCTTTGTATCAGTCCTGAGACGGACTGGGACCAGTCCAGGGTGGACCCTCCTTCCCCCAACGTCCTGGAACAGGCCCCAGCCCCCCCCCAAAACCCTCAGAGGAGGAACCAGAGGTAGAAGATGATGGATGGATGGACTAGTTATATGATACACATGCTGTCCTTTTGTGATTGTTTATTTGCCTCCTCTACTAAAGAGCCGTAATAAAGTAATGTAAACATTAAAAAAAAAATCATCAACAAAGAATAAGGCACTGCAGTACCGAAACATACCGGAGAGAGGCAGCACTGAGTAGTACTGCAGTACCGGGATAAACCAGAGGGGGGGGCAGCAGTGAGCTGCAGTACTGCGTTTGACCGGAGGGGGCAGTATTGAGCTGCAGTACCGCGTTCGGCCGGAGGCGGCAGCACCGAGCCGCGGCGCCACCGAGCCGGCCGAAGTTCGCCCGCCGCAGAAGAAGAGCAGCGTCGCCGCAGGAGCCCTCGTCGGTGAACCTCCGGCCGGTCCCGAACTTTTAAAAGGGTCAGCTTTCGCTCTTAAAACGCTTCTCCCCCCTTCCCCCCGTCGACGCACCCGGTCCGGGGACGCGCGTCGCACGTGCGGCTCCGTCGCTTTCACGCCCCCTCTGGCCCAGGGTTCCGTCCATTGTCTGCAGCTAAGTTGACCTTTCTGCTACTTTAACGCTAAACTTCCACCCGGCGGCTCCTCGTCTGAAAGCGAGCCCCGGGCGGCGGCCCTAGAGGGCCTTTGGGGGCCGTGGGGGAGGCCCTGGGCGCCTCCAGATGTGCAGAGGTGCAGATGTTTGTGGTCCTGTGTTGCAGAACCCCCCCCTCCCTCTCCACCCCCCCTCCCGGAGCCAGCATGTACCGACCCAAGCCCACCCTGAAGGACCGGCAGCACCTCTACAAGCTCATCATCAGCCAGCTCCTCTACGACGGCTACATCGGCATCGCCAACAACCTCATCAACGAGGTCAAGCCCGAGAGCGTGGTGTCCCCCTCGGAGCAGCTCATGCAGCTGGCCAAGATCGGTACGCCCCCCCCGCCTCTACGACCCCCCCAGAGGCCCCCCCGGCCTCTACGACCCCCCCAAGAGGCCCCCCCGGCCTCTTGACCCCGCCCCCTCCCCCTCTGACCCCGCCTTCCGTCCTCCCCCAGGGATGGAGAACGACGACAGCGCGGTGCAGTACGCCATCGGGCGCTCGGACACGGTGGCGCCCGGCGTGGGCATCGACCTGGAGTTCGACGCCGACGTGCAGACGATGTCCCCCGAGGCGTCGGAGTACGAGACCTGCTACGTCACCTCCCACAAGGGGCCGTGCCGCGTGGCGTCCTACAGCCGCGACGGGCAGCTGATCGCCACCGGCTCCGCCGACGCCTCCATCAAGATCCTGGACACGGAGCGCATGCTGGCCAAGAGCGCCATGCCCATCGAGGTGGGACACGCCGCCGAGGCCGAGAACCGGGGGGTCTCCCGCCCCGACCCCGAGGGGCCAGCAACCTGCAGCCTCACGGCCCCTTGGGGTCGGGGTGGGAGACCCCTGAGGTAGAGACTCTCAGCTCTGTGTTTGGGTCCCTTCCTTCCACCTCCCGAGGCCTCTACCCCAGGGGTCTCCAGGTCCCCCCCAGGGGTCTCCAGGTCCTCCCCAGGGGTCTCCAGGTCCTCCCCAGGGGTCTCCAGGTCCCCCCCGGGGGTCTCCAGGTCCTCCCCGGGGGTCTCCAGGTCCCCTCAGGGGTCTCCAGGTCCCCCCTCCCTCAGGGGTCTCCAGGTCCTCCCCAGGGGTCTCCAGGTCCCCCCCAGAGGTCTCCAGGTCCCCCCTCCCTCAGGGGTCTCCAGGTCCCTCCCCCAGGGGTCTCCAGGTCCTCCCCAGGGGTCTCCAGGTCCTCCCCGGGGGTCTCCAGGTCCCCCCAGGGGTCTCCAGGTCCCCCCAGGGGTCTCCAGGTCCCCCCCCAGGGGTCTCCAGGTCCCCCCTCCCTCAGAGGTCTCCAGGTCCTCCCTCAGAGGGTCTCCAGGTCCCCCCACCAGGTCCCCCCAGGGGTCTCCAGGTCCCCCCCAGAGGTCTCCAGGTCCCCCCAGGGGTCTCCAGGTCCTCCCTCCCTCAGGGGTCTCCAGGTCCCCCCCAGGGGTCTCCAGGTCCCCCCAGTGGTCTCCAGGTCCCCCCCAGAGGTCTCCTGGTCCCCCCCAGAGGTCTCCAGGTCCCCCCAGAGGTCTCCAGGTCCCCCCAGGGGTCTCGGTCCTCCCCAGGGGTCTCCAGGTCCCCCCAGGGGTCTCCAGGTCCCCCTCCCTCAGGGGTCTCCAGGTCCTCCCCAGAGGTCTCCAGGTCCCCCCAGGGTCACCAGGTCCTCCCCAGACTGGTCTCCAGGTCCCCCAGTCAACTCATCAGAGTCCTCCCCAGAGGTCTCCATGGTCCCCCAGGGTGAGCTGGACAGGTCCTCCCTCCCTCAGGGGTCTCCAGGCCCCCCAGGGGTCTCCAGGTCCCCCCCAGTGGTCTCTCAGGTCCCCCTAGAGGTCTCCTGGTCCCCCCAGGGGTCTCCAGGTCCCCCAGGGGTCTCCAGGTCCCCCCCCAGGGGTCCTCCCCAGGGGTCTCTCAGGTCCCCCCAGGGGTCTCCAGGTCCCCCTCCCCCAGAGGTCTCCAGGTCCCCCCCAGGGGTCTCCAGGTCCCCCCCAGGGGTCTCCAGGTCCTCACCAGGGGTCTCCAGGTCCCCCACAGGGGTCTCCAGGTCCTCCCCAAAGGTCCGTGAGGCTGCAGGTTCTGGTCCAACCCAGCAGCAGCAGCACCAGACTGGACTCACTTCATCAACTCATCTGAGTCTTCAACAGCTGACTGGTCAAACTGGGTGAGCTGGACTGGTGGGACCAGAACCTGCAGCCTCACGGCCCCTTGGGGGCGGGGTGGGAGAGCCCTGGTGTACAGACTCTCAGCTGTGGTCCCCCCCCCAAAGGCCTCTGGTCCAGGGGTCTCCACCAGCTGAGGGCCTGTAGAGAGATGCCGAAGCACTCTCGACCTTCAGCGGAGCCCGTCTTCAAAGCGGCGTCCTCGCCTGCGGTCCCAGCCCCGCCCCTTTATTTCCGACCCCGCGTTCCCCGTTGCCCGCTCGCGGTTGCCACGGCGACAGACTGGTACCCGACGTGGCCGCGGTGCCGGCCGTCACCTCTGGATCACACGTACGTGATCATCTTACATCTGCACGTCCTCGATGAGTGGGCCCTGACCGTCCCCGTGGAGACGCGCGAGGACGGTCGTTTTAACAAAACGACCTCACGATTAAAAAAAAACGAGTAGCGATGGCGCCGGTGTGGGAGGGCGCGCGACGGCTGACCTGCCTGCCCCCCCCAGGTGATGATGAACGAGACGGCCCAGCAGAACATGGAGAACCACCCCGTGATCCGGACGCTCTACGACCACGTGGACGAGGTCACCTGCCTCGCCTTCCACCCGACGGAGCAGATCCTGGCCTCCGGCTCCAGAGACTACACCCTCAAGCTCTTCGACTACTCCAAGCCTTCGGCGAAGAGAGCCTTTAAGTACATACAGGTGGGTTCTGAGGAAGGGAGGGCGGGTCGGGACATCCCAACAGCTGGATGCATCTGCACCAGCGGGCCCCAACCTTTGTATCATCGTGGGGGGGGTGAGGGGGGGTACACATAGATGGTTTATATCTAAATCTAAATCTAAATCTGGGCCTTTTCCCCTTCAAAATAAACTTCCACGTCTGTTTTTTACTCATTTTGGTGCTTTTGGTGCTCAGGTGACCGAGATGTAACCCAGAGAATCCGGTCGTTTTTCAAAATAAAAGACTGTTCAGACTCAGATAATAAACAGAAATAATCAATTATTTCTTGGCGGGCCGGTACCGATTGATCCACGGACCGGTACCGGCCCGCGCCCCGGGGGTTGGGGACCGCTGGTCTAACCGAGCGTTCTGTTTGGGCCGCAGGAGGCAGAGATGCTGCGCTCCATCTCCTTCCACCCGTCAGGAGACTTCCTGCTGGTGGGGACGCAGCACCCCACCCTGCGCCTCTACGACATCAACACCTTCCAGTGCTTCGTGTCCTGCAACCCGCTGGACCAGCACACCGACACCATCAGCAGCGTCAACTACAACCCCACCGCCAACAGCTACGTCACCTGCAGCAAGGACGGCAGCATCAAGCTGTGGGACGGCGTCTCCAACCGCTGCGTCTCCACCTTCGAGAAGGCCCACGACGGGGCCGAGGTCTGCTCCGCCATCTTCTCCAAAAACTCCAAGTACATCCTGTCGAGCGGCAAAGACTCGGTGGTGAAGCTGTGGGAGATCTCCACAGGCCGGACGCTGGTCAAGTACACAGGTAGGAGTTAGTCACCGCTCTACTAACGACCCGTCCTCCCTCTGTCTACCTGTCCTCATGTACCGGGGCATTAAAGCTGCTCACAATTAGGGTTTCAAACTACGGCGAACCCTGGTCTATCGGGGGTCCCGGTCCAGAAATAACCCTGGATAGATGAAACCCTGAAGTAAACATCTTTATTTGTACAATTACTTGTAATGTTTTAAGGCGGTAAAACCCCCAAACACACACTTTTCTCCACTCTTCTCACAGGCTTTAACATTCTCTCACAGTTCTCTTATTGAAACACTCTCAAAGTTCAAACTTCTTCCTCCTCCTCTTGGCTCAGACCGCAGGTGTCTTTTCTCCTGCACTTCCTTTCATCCACATTCTGGGTTTTTTCAAGCCAGAAAAAAACTTGTTTAAACTTAAACCTTAAAAACTGAATACTTGGTTTAGGGTAGAAAACACACATCACTTCACAGTCACACTGCTGGATTGAACATATTATAACATATTGAACAAATAATACCGTACGCTGTAAAAAATAATTACACTAAAATAAATCCACCAAACAGGTAGACCGTGATAGGTGAACCGTTACAGCGAGGGACCGTTGTATCAACGTTTCCACTTCTAGATAACAGTAAAGCCCCTGAGCCAATCAGGACTCAGAGCACAACGACCTGTAGAAGAAATCAGTGAAGCAGCGACACGTGAACCTCGTCATAGCGAGGGGTCGCTGTAGATTTAAAATGTCCTTAACTGAGATCAGAGTGTCTACACACCCCCAGTGGGAGGGAGCTGGTGGGTCTGAGGTGACCTTCGTTTGAGCGGGCAGGTGAGCGACCTGCCACAGCGGCTGTGAGGTCAGCGGGGGACCCCGAGGTCACCTCTCCGTCACGCCGACACGTCCGTCTGTCTGACAGCCGAAGGTCGCTCCTGGGCTCAGACGGTGTGGACTCTAGATCTTCATCAGGGACTCGCTCTGACCTCTGAAACTACAGCGTTAGGAGGAGTGACGTCGGTGGTCTGACACTGACGGGATCAAAGCAGCTGGGCGGGATCAAAGCAGCTGGGCGGGATCAAAGCAGCTGGGCGGGATCAAAGCAGCTGGGCGGGATCACAGTGGAGGTGAGGACAGGTCATGGAGCAGGTAGAGGACACCTCAGACCCCAGGTAAGACCTCTGTGAAGAACAGGGTTAGACTAAAGGTACCAGACCTGCTTCAGTCAGCTGGATGCAGGAGGAAGAGGAGGAGGGATAGAAGGAAGAGGAAGAGGAGGAGGGATAGAAGAGGAGGAAGAGGAGGAGGGATAGAAGGAAGAGGAAGAGGAGGAAGAGGAGGAGGGATAGAAGGAAGAGGAGGAGGGATAGAAGAGGAGGAAGAGGAGGAGGGATAGAAGGAAGAGGAAGAGGAGGAGGGATGGAAGAGGAGGGATAGAAGGAAGAGGAAGAGGAGGAGGGATAAGAGGAAGAGGAGGAGGGATAGAAGGAAGAGGAGGAAGAGGAGGAGGGATAGAAGAGGAGGAAGAGGAGGAGGGATAGGAGGAAGAGGAGGAGGGATAGAAGAGGAGGAAGAGGAGGAGGGATAGAAGGAAGAGGAAGAGGAGGAAGAGGAGGAGGGATAGAAGAGGAGGAAGAGGAGGGAGGGTAGAAGGAAGAGGAGGAGGAAGGAAGAGGAGGAGGGATAGAAGAGGAGGAAGAGGAGGGATAGAAGGAAGAGGAAGAGGAGGAGGGATGGAAGAGGAGGAGGGATAGAAGAGGAGGAAGAGGAGGAGGGATAGAAGGAGGAGGAAGAGGAATAGGAGGAGGAAGAGGAGGAGGAATAGAAGGAGGAATAGAAGGAGGAGGAGGAAGAGAAGGGATAGAAGGAGGAGGAGGAGGAGGGATAGAAGGAAGAGGAGGAGGAAGAGGAATAGAAGGAGGAGGAAGAGAAGGAATAGAAGGAAGAGGAGGAGGGATAGCAGGAGGAGGAATAGAAGGAAGAGGAATAGAAGGAGGAGGGATAGGAGGAGGAGGAGGAAGATGGGAAGAGGAGGAGGAGGAATAGAAGGAGGAAGAGGAGGAGGGATAGAAGGAGGAGGAAGAAGAGGAGGGATAGAAGGAAGAGGAGGACGGATGGAAGAGGAGGGAGAGGAAGAGGAGGGATAAAAGTAGGAGGAGGAAGAGAAGGGATAGAAGGAAGAGGAGGAGGGATAGCAAGAGGAATAGAAGGAAGAGGAATAGGAGGAGGAGGAGGGATAGAAGGAGGAGGAGGAGGAGGAGGGATAGAAGGAGGAGGAGGAGGAGGGAGGAGGGATAGAAGGAGGAGGAGGTCTGAGGTGCTCAGAGCAGTGTTGGGAGGAAGAACCATAGAAAGTCTTGAGGAGGTGAAGAGGGCCGACTCCCTGAGTGGGACCTGAACCAGCATCTCCCCCCCCCTCCCCCCCCCCCCCCGTGCAGGCGCGGGGCTGAGCGGGCGCCAGATGCACCGCACGCAGGGCGTGTTCAACCACACGGAGGACTACGTGCTGCTGCCGGACGAGCGCACCATCAGCCTGTGCTGCTGGGACTCGCGCACGGCCGAGCGCAAGAACCTGCTGTCGCTGGGCCACAACAACATCGTGCGCTGCATCGTGCACTCGCCCACCAACCCCGGCTTCATGACCTGCAGCGACGACTTCAGGGCTCGCTTCTGGTACCGCCGGACCACCACCGACTGACCCCGCCCCCCCCGAAGCCCCGCCCCCCCCCCCCACGCTCGTTTCTCCTAACTTAGATGGTTTCATTCGGCCATCGCGTCTTATTTTGAAGGATCTGAACCTCCAGGAACGCCCCCCCCAGGTTCAGAGCCCCCCCACCAGGACTCCTCGGCGACCTCCGTCTGCGTCCCCGACGGCGTGCGGGCGTCCCTCGGACCCCCGGGCGCCCTCGGACCCCTCGAGATACGAGAACGATGCGGTCGGTGGTGTTGTGCTTCAGGGGTAATCTCAGTTTTGGGGGGGGGGGGGTCACCTCCAGAATTACGCTCCGATTCCAGCCTCAGATCCACCAACACAAGCCCAAGCCCCCCCCAACCCTGGAGGGACCCCCCCCTCCACAAACCCCCCCAACCCTGGAGGGACCCCCCCCCTCAGATGTGTTCAGAGAAGTTTTGTAAAGTCGACCGTCGGCTCTGTACATGCACACTTTTGTAGTAAATAAAGTCCTTATGATGTAACCACTGCTCTTGCTTTGGGGGGGGCGTGAACCTGGGGGGCGTGAACCTGGGGGGGGCGGGGTGTGAACCTCAGGGGGACGACGATGGCGGTCCCTCAACACGGTCCAGAGAAGATCAGGGCAGGCTCTACCGACCCCCCCAACCTCCTGGGGGTTTATCTGTTTGGCCACGCCCCCCCAAGGGTCCCGGTCACCCCCCCAAGGGTCCCGGTCACCACCCCCCCCCAGCGCTCACCTGCGGGAAGACGAAGGTTCCTTTAGAAGACGAGCAGGGGAGCAGCGATCAATGACCTGATCAGGTGGTTAGCTCCACGAGACCCCCCGACCCCCTGCCTGGTCACCTGGGGGTGCGTGTCAACGATGGGAATAAAAACTGGAGCTCCTATTGCTCACCTGGTTGGGGGGATCAGGGGGCCACCTCCTGCTGGCCACCTGGAGGAGGTGCGTGTCAACGATACGAATAAAAACAACTGGAGCTGCCTGAGGTTTGGCCTTCACCGGGTGGGGGGGGGGGGGGGCAGGGGGGGCCGGGGGGGCCAGGGGGTCAGGGTTGGGGGGGTCAGGGGGGTCAGGCCCCCCCTCATGACCCACCTGCCTCCAGGTGTGTGTCAACGTTACAGTAAAAACAAAACAACCTCCGGACGGACACCTGGAGCTGCCTGAGGTTTGGCCTTCACCGGGTTGGGGAGGGAGGAGGGGGGTTGGAGGAGGTCAGGGGGGTCAGGGGGTCAGGGCCCCCCTCATGACCCACCTGCTGCTGGTCACCTGGAGGAGGTGCGTGTCAACGATACGAATAAAAACACTGGAGCTGCCTGAGGTTTGGCCTTCACCGGGTTGTGGGGGGTCAGGGGGTCAGGGGGGGTCAGGGGGTCGGGGGGTCAGGGGGGTCAGTCCCCCCCCATGACCCACCTGCTGCTGGTCACCTGGAGGAGGTGCGTGTCAACGATACGAATAAAAACAACCTCCAGACGGAGCAGAGGGGACCCCCAATATGCCCCCCCCACGTATCATATCATCTACCCTGATATTAATAGTAATAACAATAGTAATAACAGCAGTAATAACAGCAGTAATAACAGCAGTAATAACAGCAGTAATAACAGCAGTAATAAGCTGTTATTACTGCTGTTATAACCATTATTACCGTTGTTGTTGTTGTTGTTGTTCATATTTGTTGTTATTGTTGTCGTCCTCACAAAGTTGTCCTTCAGGAGCACCCCATCCAACACACACACACACACACACACACACACTCGCGCGCGCACACACACACACGCGCTCCCTCGCACACACCCCACCCCCAGTCTATCCCGACGTAGTTGTGAATTGAACATGGCGACCGTGCCCGTATATTGTGTGTGCAGGTTGCCGTACGACGTGACCCAGTTCATGATCGAGTGCGACGCCTGCAAGGACTGGTTCCACGGCAGGTAGGGGGGCCGCGGGGGGGGGCCCGGGGGGGGGGCCGCGGCCGCTCCCGGGGCCCCGGGAACGGCGAGGCTGGCCGCGGCTGACAGCTTTGTGGCGCCCGCTCGACGAGAGGCCGCTGGACGGGCGGAAGGCGGGGTTACGGGGGGGCCGCGGCGGCGCCTCCGCCGCGATAACCGCGTCTTTTTCCGGGGGGCCCCGGGGGGCGCTACGCTTGGTTTTTTTTTTTCTGCGCCGAGCCGAGCTGGTGTGTGTGTGTGTGTGTGTGTGTGTGTGTAGGGGGGGAGCATCCCGCCGCCTCGGTCGTCCCCGATCCGGCGGCGGAGCTCCGCAGACCGTCTGCGCATTGCCCCCCCCCCGCATCTCCGACAATGTCACTCGTCTCCGCCGTCTCTTTCTCGTCTGCGTGTGTGTGTGTGTGCCCCCCCCACACACACACACACATAGATCACATCCAACCCCCCACACCACCACCCCCCCCCCCCTCCGGACGCGGGTGAAATCACGGCGGCGCTGCGCGCTCCGCACCGCCGCCGGGGGGGGACAAAGCTGCGGCTCCGAAAGGGGGGGGGGGGGTTAGGCTCCGCGGTGCTCGCGGGGGCCCCCCCGGACCGGGCTGGGGGATGTCGGACACTTCGGGGGGGTACTTTGGTGCGCCAACATCTGGAGCCGCCGCCGCAGCTGTCACGTCCTCCCGGAGTTTCGGGGTGTTCGGCTCAACTTCTCCTAACTTTCCTGCTCCTGCTGACCCCCCCCACTCTCCCCCCTCCCACTCCTCCCACTGCCCCCCCCACCACGAAAAAACAAAAAAACAACCGCGTCTTCGCTCGCGTTTGCGCGTCAGGCGCAGCTGGAGCTCTCGTGGTGCGTTCAGGGACCGGGCGGACTCCAGACGCCCCCCCTCCGTCACATTCAAACGGGCGCTTCCTCCCGTCAAGGGGGGAGGGGGGGGTGATACCGTGCGCGTCCCCCGTCCGTGCCCGTGGCCTCAGGGGGTCCGGGGTCAAAGCCGCGACCTTTCCTATCGCCACGGCAACCGCTGAGTCACGAGGCGCTCCAACGAAGCCGGGTTCGAGGCTCGAACGCGGCCACCGACTCTTTTGATGCGCTTGAGTCAACTCTGAGGGGACCGGGCCCCCCCCACGGCGCCCTCTCTCACCTCCACAACCGTTGGCGTTCAACCCCGAGTACGCGCGAGCGGCGGCGAGCGGCGGCGGGGGCTCGTGAGGCCCGACGCCGCCCGTGTCGCCCAAACGCACATCTGGATGACATAGACGCATGGTTCGGGCATAGTTGTTTTTTTAACGGTGACCTTGCGTCGACACGCGGGCCAAGGGCTCGTGTGGTGACGGGGGGGGGCCCTCCAGCGGGGCCACGGAGGGCCGGGGGGGGGCCCTGGAGGAGGTGGTGACCCCGGGGACGGAGAGGGAGCTGGATCAGGGGCCCCAGAGCTGATACTGGTTCCTCGTGTGGCCTCCTGGTCATAAGCAGCAGATGACGGATGGATGGATGGATGGATGGGTGGTTGGATGGATGGATGGATGGGTGGTTGGATGGATGGGTGGATGGATGGGTGGTTGGATGGATGGGTGGATGGATGGATGGATGGATGGATGGATGGGTGGATGGATGGATGGGTGGATGGATGGGTGGATGGATGGATGGGTGGATGGATGGGTGGATGGATGGGTGGTTGGATGGATGGATGGATGGATGGGTGGATGGATGGGTGGGTGGTTGGATGGGTGGGTGGGTGGGTGGTTGGATGGGTGGGTGGGTGGATGGATGGATGAGTGGATGGATGGATGGATGGGTGGTTGGATGGGTGGTTGGATGGGTGGGTGGGTGGGTGGTTGGATGGGTGGGTGGGTGGGTGGTTGGATGGGTGGATGGGTGGGTGGATGGATGGATGAGTGGATGGGTGGATGGATGGGTGGATGACCACTTGCTCAGATTATAATCTGGGTGTTGTTGGTCCTGGTGGTGGTCTCAGACGTCCCAGATGTTTCATTGTAACCAATAAGAGCAGCAGTGGTGAAGTTAACGGGTCTCAGGTTAACCAGGTTAATGAAGGTTAACAGGTTAATGAAGGTAAACCAGGTTAATGAAGGTTAACCAGGTTAATGAAGGTTAACAGGTTAATGAAGGTAGACCAGGTTGATGAAGGTTAACCAGGTTAATGAAGGTAAACCAGGTTAATGAAGGTAAACCAGGTTAATGAAGGTTAACCAGGTTAATGAAGGTAGACCAGGTTAATGAAGGTTAACCAGGTTAATGAAGGTAAACCAGGTTAATGAAGGTTAACAGGTTAATGAAGGTAAACCAGGTTAATGAAGGTTAACCAGGTTAATGAAGGTAAACCAGGTTAATGAAGGTTAACAGGTTAATGAAGGTAGACCAGGTTGATGAAGGTTAACCAGGTTAATGAAGGTAAACCAGGTTAATGAAGGTAAACCAGGTTAATGAAGGTAGACCAGGTTGATGAAGGTAGACCAGGTTAATGAAGGTAGACCAGGTTAATGAAGGTTAACAGGTTAATGAAGGTTAACAGGTTAATGAAGGTAGACCAGGTTAATGAAGGTAAACCAGGTTAATGAAGGTAGACCAGGTTGATGAAGGTTAACAGGTTAATGAAGGTAGACCAGGTTAATGAAGGTAGACCAGGTTAATGAAGGTAAACCAGGTTAATGAAGGTAGACCAGGTTGATGAAGGTTAACAGGTTAATGAAGGTTAACCAGGTTAATGAAGGTAAACCAGGTTAATGAAGGTAAACCAGGTTAATGAAGGTAGACCAGGTTGATGAAGGTAGACCAGGTTAATGAAGGTAGACCAGGTTAATGAAGGTTAACCAGGTTAATGAAGGTAAACCAGGTTAATGAAGGTAGACCAGGTTGATGAAGGTAGACCAGGTTAATGAAGGTAGACCAGGTTAATGAAGGTTAACAGGTTAATGAAGGTTAACAGGTTAATGAAGGTTAACCAGGTTGATGAAGGTAGACCAGGTTAATGAAGGTTAACAGGTTAATGAAGGTAGACCTCACTGGTCAGCCAGTATAGGCCAGTATGAACCAGTGACCTGCGTGTGTGTTCCTGAGGCTGAGGGAGGAGACACGGCGGTAATGGGAGT
>CAJVRN010000239.1:907500-927500 GCA_911728415.1 Lagocephalus sceleratus
CCTCAGATCCTCCTCTCTGTTCCCTCAGATCCACTGTTCCCTCATATCCTCCTCCATCCCCTCTCTGTTCCCTCAGATCCTCCTCTCTGTTCCCTCAGATCCACTGTTCCCTCAGATCCTCCTCCATCCCCTCTCTGTTTCCTCAGATTCTCCTCTCTGTTCCCTCCGATCCAATCTCTGTTCCCTCAGATCCTCCTCTCTGTTCCCTCAGATCCTCCTCCATCCCCTCTCTGTTCCCTCAGATCCCCTCTCTGTTCCTTCAGATCCTCCTCTCTGTTCCCTCAGATCCTCCTCTCTGTTCCCTCAGATCCACTGTTCCCTCATATCCTCCTCCATCCCCTCTCTGTTCCCTCAGATCCTCCTCTCTGTTCCCTCAGATCCACTGTTCCCTCAGATCCTCCTCCATCCCCTCTCTGTTCCCTCAGATCCTCCTCTCTGTTCCCTAAGATCCACTGTTCCCTCATATCCTCCTCCATCCCCTCTCTGTTCCCTCAGATCCTCCTCTCTGTTCCCCCAGATCCACTGTTCCCTCATATCCTCCTCCATCCCCTCTCTGTTCCCTCAGATCCTCCTCTCTGTTCCCTCAGATCCACTGTTCCCTCAGATCCTCCTCCATCCCCTCTCTGTTCCCTCAGATCCTCCTCTCTGTTCCCTCAGATCCACTGTTCCCTCATATCCTCCTCCATCCCCTCTCTGTTCCCTCAGATCCTCCTCTCTGTTCCCTCAGATCCACTGTTCCCTCAGATCCTCCTCCATCCCCTCTCTGTTTCCTCAGATTCTCCTCTCTGTTCCCTCCGATCCAATCTCTGTTCCCTCAGATCCTCCTCTCTGTTCCCTCCGATCCAATCTCTGTTCCCTCAGATCCTCCTCTCTGTTCCCTCAGACCCTCCTCCATCCCCTCTCTGTTCCCTCAGATCCCCCTCTCTGTTCCTTCAGATCCTCCTCTCTGTTCCCTCAGATCCTCCCCTCTGTTCCCTCAGATCCAATTTCTGTTCCCTCAGATTCTCCTCTCTGTTCCCTCAGATCCTCCTCTCTGTTCCCTCAGATCCTCCTCCATCCCCTCTCTGTTCCCTCAGATCCAATCTCTGTTCCCTCAGATCCTCCTCTCTGTTCCCTCAGATCCTCCTCTCTGTTCCCTCAGATCCTCCTCCATCCCCTCTCTGTTCCCTCAGATCCAATCTCTGTTCCCTCAGATCCTCCTCTCTGTTCCCTCAGATCCAATCTCTGTTCCCTCAGATCCTCCTCTCTTTTCCCTCAGATCCTCCTCTCTGTTCCCTCAGATCCAATCTCTGTTCCCTCAGATCCAATCTCTGTTCCCTCAGATCCAATCTCTGTTCCCTCAGATCCTCCTCTCTGTTCCCTCAGATCCAATCTCTGTTCCCTCAGATCCTCCTCTCTGTTCCCTCAGATCCAATCTCTGTTCCCTCAGATCCACTCTCTGTTCCCTCAGATCCAATCTCTGTTCCCTGGCTGTTCCCTCCTGACCCTGTCTCACTGAATCCCTCCTCATCCTCTAATCTATCCCAGCACACGCCCCTTTAACCTCATTATCTCACCCTCACTCTTAACTCTTCATGTTTGCGTCTTTACTATTATTTCATTGATTTTCTCGTCTTTGAGGCGCCTTAAGTAAAACGCGGTCTGGCCCAGATGTTTTGTATTCGGGGGCTCGTCTCCTGTGTGGATTACTCAGAGCCACGACTTCTATCAGGGAAAGAGAAAGCTCCCTTTCGGCTCATGTAGCACATTTAAATGTGGAGCGTGTTCTACCGGAGACCTGAATCGAGAAGGTCTGCGTGATGTAACCTGACTTTGGAGTTTTCCTTGATTCGCTGACTCGATGTTGAACTTCCTCTTCCAGCTGTGTTGGGGTGGACGAGGACGACGCTCCAGACATCGACATATATCACTGTCCAAACTGTGAAAAGACACACGGCAAGTCCACACGTGAGTACCGCGGGGCTCGCTCGGCTCTGCTTTCATGCTTTGATGTGGGTTCTCTGCTTTAAGCGCGGTCGTCTGCTACCGTCGCCGAAGCCCGGCGAGGGGGGGCAGAGGCGAAGGTTCACGTCCCAGCAGGACGAGTGCAGTCAGTCCTCCGGGGGGACACGTGAAGGAAATGAGGCGCTCGTGCCGTCGCTTTACCCCCGGGCGAGATGTTCCACGCCGCTTCGGTTCTTGGGCGTTGGGAGCGTTCCCTCAGATTGTCTCAGACGCGTCGGGGAACCAACTGGGTCGTCCCCGCCCACACCAGGACCCTGTGAAGGGACCTTGCGTCCAGATGTGCTTCGCTTCTTCGGCGTCCAGATGTGTCTGTCCGTTTTCCTCCTCGCCGCCGTCGCTCTCTGTTGCCATGGTTTCCAGGCACCAGCGTGGCCTCGAGGGCCCAGACCGCCGGCGCTCCGTGGCGTTCGACGGCGTCCGACCTCGGCCCGGAGCCCTTCGGCCCCCGTGTGGCGATCCAAATCGGCCGAGACGAAAAGCGAAAACGACGCCCCTTTTTGACGTCACTCCTTCGGCGTCACCGCGCTCGATGTCGTACCTCCGGGACTGTTGAGGGAAGGCAGACCACATCTCTGAAGGCCTGAGTTCGTTTAGTCGGGGAGGTTTTGTGTACTTGTAAAATTCATTTAGTTAGTTTGATGTGGGGTTAGTTTATAAACCCTTTTTTTATCTTCATTTTTTTCTGCTTTAACCCCCCCAGACCCCAGCAGGGACAATGATGTCCACATGCAGGGACAATGATGTCCACATACAGGGACAATGATGTCCACATACAGGGACAATGATGTCCACATGCAGGGACAATGATGTCCACATACAGGGACAATGATGTCCACACACAGGGACAATGATGTCCACACACAGGGACAATGATGTCCACATGCAGGGACAATGATGTCCACATACAGGGACAATGATGTCCACACACAGGGTCAATGATGTCCACATACAGGGACAATGATGTCCACATGCAGGGACGATGATGTCCACGTACAGGGACAATGATGTCCACATACAGGGACAATGATGTCCACATGCAGGGACAATGATGTCCACATACAGGGACAATGATGTCCACATACAGGGACGATGATGTCCACATACAGGGACGATGATGTCCACATATGATGTCCACATACAGGGACAATGATGTCCACATACAGGGACGATGATGTCCACACACAGGGACGATGATGTCCACATACAGGGACAACGATGTCCACATGCAGGGACAACGATGTCCACATGCAGGGACAACGATGTCCACATGCAGGGACAATGATGTCCACATACAGGGACAATGATGTCCACATACAGGGACAATGATGTCCACATACAGGGACAATGATGTCCACACACAGGGTCAATGATGTCCACATACAGGGACAATGATGTCCACACACAGGGTCAATGATGTCCACATGCAGGGACAATGATGTCCACATACAGGGACAATCAGTCTAAATGTGTAATAATATAATGTTTATGGGTCCATGTATGTGGACATTTGTCCCCACACTAAGAAGAATGAGCTTTTATATGATAGGTGACCCAACATCTAATGTCCACGTGTGGACAACAGGTCTGAGGAGGTGAAGGTAAAATAAATCTCAGTGGCACTTTTCAGAAGAGATCACATGTAGCAGTAGACCTCAGAACACTAAATAGAATAGGCTCTTTTTAATCTATCAAAGATAAGCGGGAATACATTTTGTAGTTTATACATAAAAAAATACACTTCTTCTGTGTGTGTTTTCTTAAATGTGCGTTCATTGGTAGTGTGTGTTTTGCCGTTACACCCTACCTCACGAGTCATTTTTGTCTTTTTCTGAGGGACCTTTTTCAGTCGTGAATTGCGAGCTCGGTCTGAACCGCGAGAGAATCGCGTCGTCGACCGAGTATCAACGGTCGTACCGAGTCGCGGGTCAAGTGTCGTGACCGGCCCTCCGCCAGCGTCCCCCCGCGTTCCCCAAAGCGCTGCTGTCGAGGCTCCCGCTTTGGTCGAGAATCTCTTGGGTTTTGACAATGGTGCTGAAGGTTGGGCGCGCTCCTCACTGCAGGCGGCCTCGCCGGGGCTCTGACTTGAGTCTTCTTCTCCTCCAGTAAAAAAGAAACGGAACTGGAGTAAATATGACACGGGCCAAAGCACAGACATCAAAGCAGTCCAGAACGGCAGTCAGGTGTTCATCAAGGAGCTGCGCAGCAGGACGTTCCCAAGGTGAGCGCGGCCGCAGGTCCCCCGCCCCCCCGCCTCCCCCCCACGGCCGAAGTCGTCTGACGGTCGCGCCTGTGGTCCGCAGTGCCGACGACGTGGTGGTGAAGGTGGGCGGGGGCCAGCTGACCCTGGACTACCTGGAGCAGGACGGCTTTGGCGAGCCCATCCTGGCCCAGAAGAAGGACGGCCTGGGCATGTCCATGCCCGCCCCGACCTTCTACATCAGCGACGTGGAGAACTACGTCGGTAAGAGTCCGAACCCGCTGCCCGGTGTCTGACCACCTCGTGGAATTGTTCAGATTTAAACCGTAACTGAGGCTGCTGATCCTAAGAGCTGTAACATTACAGTTACACCAGCGGTCCCCGACCTTATTATCATCAGACCGGTCAATGCTGGACAGGTTTACCGTGGACCGGGGGGGGTACACATAGATGGTTGATATGTCCAATCTAAATCTAAATCTGGGCCTTTTCCCCTTCAAAATAAACTTCCACGTCTGTTTTTTACTCATTTTGATGCTTTTGGTGCTCAAGTGACCGAGCTGTAACCCAGAGAATCCGGTCGTTTTTCAAAATAAAAGACTGTTCAGACTCAGATAATAAACAGAAATAATAAATTATTTCTTGGCGGACCGGTACCAGTTGATCCACGGACCGGTACCGGTCCCCGCCCCGGGGGTTGGGGACCACTGTCTTAAAACACTTAAGTGACCCACATCTTTACCGTTATTATTTAAGATGATACAAAATATCACACATATCTGTTATTTATTCTTTATTTTCTTTATCTGCTACGTTCTTATTTCAAAAGGCTGTTTGCTGCTGGTGACTCTGGGGTCACGATGCGACTGCTTCATGTTTCGCAGCGTTTCAGAGGCGCTATCTCAAAGGAAACTTCAGGGTTTTTTTAAGATAAGCAGTTATGATTAAAGAGATAACAAATTCAATGCATTTGAGCTGAGGAGAGAGGTCTTGTGAGGGCCGCTTGGCTGTTACCGACGCGCCACAGCAACAGAAGCAGCTCAGGGTTGTTGCTTCGCTCCTTCATCAGCCGAGTGAGCGCGAGGAAGGAGGTCGTCTGGTGACGGGAGGGAAGTTGTGTTTCTCCTCATCAGAGCTGACGCTGCTGCTCCGTGAACGTACCCGACGCAGAAGCACAGCTTATTAGTACTTAGGGAGACGGGGTTTTTTGCATCTTACCAAGAGCTGCAATAAAACGTGATTAATGGACGTCGGGGCATGTTTGTGAAACGTGCGCTGAGTTACTATCAGAGTTATGATCAGTCTAACAATGATATTATCTATAAATCCAATAACACCCTGTATCTGCTCCACGTGGTGGCAGTAATATATGTTGTTTAATACACTCACTGAACAATGAAGAACTTTATTACTGATACGTTAACAGACAAAAAGCTCAAAGTTGTGAATAACAACAGTACTTGTATGATAGATCTGATATAGAATCAGGAGTGCCCATCCTCCAGCCTCACAGCTTAGGTCGGTCATCGAGGGTCCTGCTGGAGGTCCACCGTCCTTCTGAGCTCTCCAAACCTGCCCGGTGTCTCTGGAGCTCCTCTGTGCACGGAGAAGCAGCAGAATGGGACACACACAGTTGTGATTCAGAGTCTATGAAAGCTGCTCTGAACCCATTAACCAGGTCTGACTGCTGATGCTGGCTGCACACGTGCACTGCTGCTGGGCTTAGAACGCTGAATGTCACTGACTCCAGTGACTCCAGTGACTCCAGTGACTCCAGTGACTCCAGTGATTCAAAGCAGGACAAAGACGCAGTATATGAACAGAAACACGCTTATTTCATCCACCCAAATGATTGCGTAATCAGTCACAGCCAGTAAGGCCAGTGACTCACTCACAACTCCTGCTCATGAACCAGCGCCTGGTTGGCTCGTTCGGGCCCTCGTCGCCCCTTCAGTGTCGCCCTCTGTGCCCTCTGACCCCGCCTCAGGTCCCGACGTGATCGTGGACGTGGTCGACGTCACCAAGCAGAGCGACAGCAAGATGAAGCTGAAGGAGTTTGTCGATTACTACTACAGCACAAACAGGAAGAAGGTCCTGAACGTCATCAACCTGGAGTTCTCCGACACCAGGTAACCCCCCCCCCCCCCGGGCCCCCCCCCGGCCCCGGTGTTGCTGTGATTGTGTCTCTAAGCTGCCGTGCTCGTGTCCTTGGGGCCACAGGATGAACAGCATCGTGGAGAGCCCCCAGATCGTGCGGCAGCTGTCCTGGGTGGAGAACTACTGGCCCGACGACGCCCTGCTGGGGAAGCCCAAGGTCACCAAATACTGCCTGATCTGCGTGAAGGACAGCTACACGGACTTCCACATCGAGTGCGGGGGGGCTTCGGTGTGGTACCACGTCCTGAAGGTGGGTCAGCGGGTCCGCTCACGGCTAGACCCGCAGCGATGCCCCCCCCCCAGGAGTCAAATGCGTGTGTTGCTGGTTCCAGGGGGAGCAGATCTTCTTCCTGATCAAGCCCACCTCCGCCAACCTGTCCCTGTACGAGCGCTGGAGGTCGTCGTCCAACCACAGCGAGATGTTCTTCGCCGACCAGGTGGACAAGTGCTACAAATGCACGCTGAAGCAAGGCCAGACCCTGTTCATCCCGTCAGGTCAGCCCCCCCCAGGGCAGCGCGTGGGCACGAACCTTTAGAAGCGGGCAAGTGAAAGTGAAAGCCACAGCGAAGGTCCCAGGTCTGCTTCAGGGGCTCCTCACTGTCGTTCCCGCGTGGCGTTCCATCAACCTCGGGAGTCTGCGCTGGGAATGACGTCACTGCTGAAGACAGAAAACGAGATAGTGCACCTGCTGTGGGCCAGGGCCTGAGCTACTTCACACACACCACATTAAACACATACATACATGACCGTGTACACCAGGGGTCTCCCACCCCGTCCCCAAGGGGCCGTGAGGCTGCAGGTTCTGGTTCCACCAGTCCAGCTCACCCAGTTTGACCAGTCAGCTGTTGAAGACTCAGATGAGTTGATGAAGTGAGTCCAGTCTGGTGCTGCTGCTGCTGGGTTGGACCAGAACCTGCAGCCTCACGGCCCTCTGGGGGGGACCTGGAGACCCCTGGGGGGGACCTGGAGACCCCTGGGGGGGACCTGGAGACCCCTGGGGTCGGTGCATCAACCAGTACTTCGTATACGGTGGTTTAGTGGACACGACCTGGTCACAGGTGATGGTAATTGGATTCTTTCAGCAGCTTCCACGACGGGTTACGCTCAGGGTGAAAGTCCTCTGAGGGTGTGAGGGGGCTCGGCGTTTAGGTGGAAACTTCTCGGGAATCCCGACTTCCACGTGCAACCCCCCGTGACTCTGCCTTCTGCAGCACGTCGCCTCTTCCCGTGGCGTCACTGACGCCTCGCTCTGCTCCGCAGGTTGGATCAACGCCATGCTCACTCCGGTCGACTGCCTGGCCTTCTCCGGACACTTCATCCACAACCTGAGCGTGGAGATGCAGATGAGGTCTGGGCGCCTCTCCACGGCCTCCTTTGCCCCCCCCCGTTCAGTCGGAGCAAACCGTGTCTGTCCTCCCCAGAGCCTACGAGATCGAGAAGAGGTTAAAGGTCAGGACTCTCACCCCGTTCCCCAACTTTGAGACGGCGTGCTGGTACGTGGGGCGACACCTGCTGGAGCGCTTCAAAGGTAGACCACAGTCATCGAGGGGCCGCGCCGAGCCTCGCCCAGATTCCGATTTTCTCGAACTTTCAAATGTGAAACCAGACTTTGGCGCTTTCGCGGCGACGAGCTCGCGTCTTTGATGTGTGTGTTTAGTAGCGAGCTCCTAGAAGGGCGCCTGTGAAGGCCTGCAGGAGGCGGGGCTGGGAGGTGTAACTGTGTCTGTGATCTCTTTAGCTCTACATAAAGTCAACAAGCAGCCGGCCCAGTACCTCCTCAACGGTGCCAAAATCATCAACGGGGCCTTCAGAGCCTGGACTAAGAAGCAGGTACGGGCGGGGGGGGGGGCGGTGGCGAGGGGGGGGAGTCGCAGTAACGGCCGTGCTCCTCCTTGCAGGCCCTCCTGGAGCACGAGGATGAACTTCCAGAGAACATGAAACCCTCCCAGCTCATCAAGGACCTGGCCAAAGAGATCAGGCTCTCGGAGGTAACTTCCCCTTTAAGGTCTGAGATCTGAGACGACTCTGACCACCACTAACCCGCGTCGTAGTCAGCGGCGTGCGTCCTTCTGTGGTTAATACACCAGGTTGGTTAAAAACACGCCCTGAGCGGTGGTAATTACTCTGTAGACAGCTTCCGTTGTGAGTCCTCTGTGAATCAGGTGTGTTTACAGTCAAACCTTCAGCTTTTGGACCCGAGAACACGACTTACATGTCATTGAGACATCAAGGGTTAAAGACCGTGCCACCTTTAACGTCTCATGGGTGTCTCATGGGGGTCTCATGGGGGTCTCATAGGTGTCTCATGGGTGTCTCATAGGTGTCTCATAGGTCTCTTAGGTGTATTATAGGTGTCTCATGGGTGTCTCATGGGTTTCTCATAGGTGTCTCATAGGTGTCTCATGGGTGTCTCATAGGTCTCTTAGGTGTATTATAGGTGCCTCATGGGTGTCTCATGGGTGTCTCATGGATGTCTCATGGGTGTCTCATGGGTGTCTCATGGGTTTCTCATGGGTGTCTCATAGGTGTTTCATAGGTGTCTCATGGGTGTCTCATAGGTCTCTTAGGTGTATTATAGGTGCCTCATGGGTGTCTCATAGGTGTATTATAGGTGTCTCATGGGTGTCTCATGGGTTTCTCATGGGTGTCTCATAGGTATCTCATAGGTGTCTCATGGGTGTCTCATAGGTCTCTTAGGTGTATTATAGGTGTCTCATGGGTGTCTCATGGGTGTCTCATGGGTGTCTCATGGATGTTTCATGGATGTCTCATAAATGTCTCATGGATGTCTCATGGGTGACTCATGGATGTCTCATGGGTGTCTCATGGGTGTCTCATAGGTGTCTCATAGGTGTATTATAGGTGTCTCATGGATGTCTCATGGGTGTCTCATGGATGTCTCATGGGTGTCTCATAGGTGTTTCATAGGTGTCTCATGGGTGTCTCATAGGTCTCTTAGGTGTATTATAGGTGCCTCATGGGTGTCTCATGGGTGTCTCATAGGTGTATTATAGGTGTCTCATGGATGTCTCATGGGTGTCTCATGGGTTTCTCATGGGTGTCTCATAGGTATCTCATAGGTGTCTCATGGGTGTCTCATAGGTCTCTTAGGTGTATTATAGGTGTCTCATGGGTGTCTCATGGGTGTCTCATGGATGTCTCATGGATGTCTCATGGGTGTCTCATGGGTGTCTCATGGGTGTCTCATAGGTGTCTCATAGGTGTATTATAGGTGTCTCATGGATGTCTCATGGGTGTCTCATGGGTGTCTCATGGGTTTCTCATGGGTGTCTCATAGGTGTTTCATAGGTGTCTCATGGGTGTCTCATAGGTCTCTTAGGTGTATTATAGGTGTCTCATGGATATCTCATGGGTGTCTCATGGGTTTCTCATGGGTGTCTCATAGGTATCTCATAGGTGTCTCATGGGTGTCTCATAGGTCTCTTAGGTGTATTATAGGTGTCTCATGGGTGTCTCATGGGTGTCTCATGGATGTCTCATGGATGTCTCATGGGTGTCTCATGGGTGTCTCATAGGTGTCTCATAGGTGTATTATAGGTGTCTCATGGATGTCTCATGGGTTTCTTATGGATGTCTCATGGGTTTCTCATGGGTGTCTAATGGATGTCTCATAGATGTCTCATGGATGTCTCATGGGTGACTCATGGGTGTCTCATGGGTGTCTAATGGATGTCTCATGGATGTCTCATAGATGTCTCATTGATGTCTCATGGGTGACTCATGGGTGTCTCATGGGTGTCTCATATGTGTCTAATGGGTGTCTCATGGATGTCTCATGGATGTCTCATGGGTGTCTCATAGGTGTCTCATGGATGTCTCATAGATGTCTCATGGGTGTCTCATGGATGTCTCATGGATGTCTCATGGGTGTCTCATAGGTGTCTCATGGATGTCTCATAGATGTCTCATGGGTGTCTCATGGGTGTCTCATAGGTGTCTCATAGGTGTCTAATGGATGCCTCATAGATGTCTCATCGCACGACTAACATGTCATTGAGACGTCAAGGGTTAAAGACTGTGCCACCTTTAACGTCTCATGGGTGTCTCATGGATGTCTCATAGATGTCTCATGGATGTCTCATGGGTGTCTCATGGGTGTCTCATAGGTGTCTCGTGGATGTCTCATGGATGTCTCATGGGTGTCTCATAGGTGTCTAATGGATGTCTCATAGATGTCTCATAGATGTCTCATGGATGTCTCATGGGTGTCTCATAGTTGTCTCATAGGTGTCTCATAGATGTCTCATGGATGTCTCATGGATGTCTCATGGGTGTCTCATAGGTGTCTAATGGATGTCTCATGGATGTCTCATGGATGTCTCATGGGTGTCTCATGGGGGTCTCATAGGTGTCTCATAGATGTCTAATGGATGTCTCATGGATGTCTCATGGATGTCTCATGGGTGTCTCATGGATGTCTCATGGGTGTCTCATAGGTGTCTCATAGGTGTCTCATGGGTGTCTCGTGGGTGTACACCCCATCTACCATTACAGCTTTTCCTAGTTGCAAGTTCAAATTAAAAGTAGAGTAGAATTAACATTATTAACATGTGTCAAACGTGTGCGTCTCCCAGAACTGAGGCTTCCTCCAGAGGGGGTTTGGAGGCAGCTGCTTGTGTCTGTCTGTCTGTCTGTCTGTCTGTTTGTCTGTCTGTCTGTCTGCCTGTCTGTATTTCCATAAAGGGGTAGTTCTTGACAGCTCCGTGGGTTGACTCTACCTTTAACACACATATTTAAGTAAGTTTGTGATGTTCCACGTTGGTGTTTGTGAAGCTCTCTGGTCCTGCCTCCACCCTCAGAAGCTTTTGGAATGGCGGAATGTCTTTGAGGGCCGGTGTCGCCTGCGTCCTGTTGCTGGCGCAGACAGACGCGCCCCTGCAGCCAGGGCCACGTCCTTCGGGAGGCTTTAGTGTCGCAGCTGAAAGACGAAGCTTAAATATCCAGACAGCTTCATCTCCTGACGTCTTTCATCTTTTCAGACGCTTCTAAATCGACGGAACTTTGGAGGATTTTTATTTTAAAAGCAGAGCTGATTTTCATGTCTGAGGTGTTCCTTCGTTCCTGGAGTCCAGCTGTGGTCAATGTGGACATGGACAATGGACATGTGAGAGGTCTTATAGCTGATGGGTCTCCAGCATTCCTAAATGGAGGGAGGTTGGAACAACCAGGACTCTGGAAGTCTGACCAAACTGAGCAACCGGATATCTGCTTTTCATCTTTTGCAGAACGCAAACAAAGCCGTGAAGAACGAGCCCGTCGTGGGTCCCGTGGAGCCGGCGGAGCATCCGCCGTCCACCCACTCCGACCCGGAGGAGCCCGTGTCCCCGGCTCAGGTGCTGTCGCAGAGCCGAGTGAAGGCCAGGCAGAAGAGCTCCAAATCCACCAAAGCCCACAAGGCGCTGAAGCCCCCCAAGGTGCCCAAGGCCCCGAAGGCTCCAAAGGCCAAGGAAGGTGGGAAGAAGAAGGCGAAGAAGTTGAAAGAGTCCTCGCTGCCCCTGAAAACCTCCAGCTTCGCAGCCCTCGAGTCCCACGCCAAGGACATCCTGAGCAAAATGGACGATTCCAAAAAGGCAAAGGTGGGACGAGGCGCCCTGGGGCGGTTGTCTTTCTTCATTTGTTTTTGTGCTCACCTTCCGCCTCCTTCTTCCAGGTTGTGAAGAACCTCCTGAGTATGTCAGCAAAGGAAATACCAAAACAGAACAACATGGAGAAGTTTGAAATAAGAGAGCAAAGTAAAAACAAGACCGAAGCGAAGTGGAAATACAAGGTGAGGTCGTGTCTGTGGACCAGACGCTGATGTGGACCTTTAAAAGAGTCTGTTTGAGATAGAGAAGCAGCAGGTCCGTCAGTAACCTTTAAGGGGCTCTTTTATTCACAGAACAGTAAACCGGACTCTCTGCTGAAGATGGAGGAAGAAAGCAAAGTGGACCGGACGCTGGTGTCAAGCAATAAAGACAAGTTTAGCTTTACGATGTCACACAAAAAGATGCTCAGGTGTGTCCGGTGGGACGGATGTGGCGACTGTGCGCTGCCGTGGCGACAGCGTCACGTCCATCATCGCTGTGGTTCTCTTCCCAGCTCCAAGATCCTGAAGCCTCAAACCAACTCCAGCGTTTTCGGGTCCCTGCAAAACCTGAAAGACAACAAATCCAAGCCGGTGAGGGACGAGTACGAGTACGTCTCGGATGAGGGCGAACTGAAGATCGACGAGTTCCCCATCAGACGGAAAAAGAACTCGACGAGGAGGGATCAGTCCTGTGAGTCCTTCAGGAGGCTCTGTAGCCTCACGATAACTCGTCCTTCTGGACATTTCACAAACACAATCTCGATTTGAATTGATTATGTTTACCGTATTTTCCGTACATAAGCTTCACAGGGTTATGAGGCGCATTAAGGGAACCAAAACAGTCAAAAACTCACTTTATTTTGGGTCTATAAACCGTATTTTACACAGCGTTTCATAGGGCAGCCTCAATTCTGTGGTCTGTTTCTGTAATTAACCAACATATTATCAGATCATGTTTAAACATACAGTAACAAAATGAAGCACAACAGTGAGTTTCATCAGTTTAATTAAACTAAATATTCATAAGCTCACCTCTGATGTTACCTGACACACCTGCACCAATCAACCTGGAGGAGCTTTTACCGTAGTGCATGTAGCAAAGGGGCACAGAGGATTGTGGAACTCAGTCCACACACAAGGCACTGTATTAAAGGAGGCACCATCGTTTTTGAGAACAGTTCAGAGTCTTAAGTACATTAAGGAAAATGCGGTAACCAATATTGATCCTTATATAAGGCTCATCGGATTCTAAGGTGTCGGTTTTTGAGAAAATTAGAGGCTTTTAGGTGCCCTTATAGTGCGGAAAATACGGGTGAATATATGAATTTTTAATGTGGTTTTATTTCTTTTCGTCCACAGTTTTCTCAGACATCAGAGAACCTCTTCAGCCGTCAAAGAAATCAAAGTTCCAGTCTTTGGTGACCAGGGTGCGTATCACATGACCCGCCGTTGACCTTGAGCTGCTCTTGGTTTTACCTGTGCGTGCATCGCCTGTTCACCTGCGCGCGCTACAGTCAGGGAGCGTCAATAAGTAGAACTGGTTCTATCCACCCTCCTCTTCCCTCCACCTGCTGGTCATTGACAGAAGCACAGACGTTTTCTGCGTCTTCTTTAAGCTCAAGCGTGCTTGTGGTTGTTCCCACCTTCACGTCTCCACTCGTCACGCTCGTGTTCGTGTTCGTGGGAGACAGTTTGGATGGTCGACGCGCCCACAGCGAAACACGACGCAGACTTAGAAACGCTCTCCCAAAGTTTATTTTCTCGTTCTTGTGGCGGATGGTCCAGTCAGTGTTGTGTGTGTATAACAGGAAAGCGTTCCTGAAATCTACTCGTGAAGCTTTAAACAACGATTCTTTTCTGTTTCCTTCAGTTCGAGCAGAATCGGCTCAGGAAATCACGCCTGACCACAGCGTGGGCAAAGACAGAGAGGGCCCCTGTGGCGCGTTCAAACCACACAAAGCGGGATTTTTAGGTTTTAATCCGAGAAATGTCGGCGTTTCCGAAAACGTGGCGAGCCTCGGATGGGGTGTTGCAGCGTGTGGAAGGAGAGCTGGGAGGTGTGGGCGGAGGCACCTGGGCAGGTCTCATCTGTGGAAGCTGCTGGGTGAAACCAGGGTCGTGACCTTTGCTCCGGTTTTGGTGTGGTTTGTGAAGGCGGGTCTCTTAATCTGGACCCGCTGGGCCTAGATGCGCTTCTGAGAGCGAGCTCATCGGGATCAGGACGTCCCTGACAGCGCTGTCAGCTCTGACGCTGAGATCCAGCTCCCTCCGCACTTCCACTCTGCCGTTCCCTTCATCGTCCTTGACGTTCTCCAGCTGTGAACATCTGCAGTTTAAGAGCATTTTCCTAAACCCTTTACTTTCCTAAGACTTTAGTTTCTTCAGACCGCTCTCATTCTCGTCTTTTCTTCCCCCCCAAATCAGCCCACCGAGTCGTCGGACGAGGAGATGTTGCACATAGACACGGACTCCAAGCCGGAGGTGAAAGGTTCGGGTCTGAAGGTGAAGAAAAAGGACCACAGCGCCGCAGGGATTCTGGATCTGCTGCAGGCGAGCAAGCAAGTGGGCGGGATTGACTACAGCACCAACAGGTACCTTCCCCTCCACCAGCGCCTCTTTACTTTAGGCTCCGCCTTCACACTCACGCGTAAGCGCGTCCCTCTTCTGGCGCGTCCATTCACGCCTCGCGGGGGCCGTCCGCCGTTATCGACTTTTAGAGGTTTGCTGGAGAATCAGCCGCGTCAGCAGTTCACCTCAGCGGTCCGTCTACCTGACGCCCCCCCGACACCCCAACCACAGAAAAAACACCCCATTATAGCCACAAGTTTAATAAAATAATATCAACGGAGACCAAAATGTAATAATGGGCCTGCTGAGTTCTCCCATTAGAAGCAGAGGGGTGAGTAATAACGGGTAGATTCTTATTTATTTTTGGCCAAATGTACCAATTATTTGATACATAAATCACTTTCAATATTTGTACCGATGAATCACTATGAGTTATGTATTTAATTACATATAATTATAGCATGATATAGGCCATTGTAAAGCATGACGCTCAGGTCGTGCGCCCCCTCGTGGCGGCGGGTGGTGATGCTGGGATCACACCAGTGCAGTCTTGGCTCTCGTCCTGGACCCCAAGGACTGAGCACACACGATTGGATGGTCGTTCCTAATCAGATTCGGGCCCCCCTCAGTTGGCGACGAAGGCCCCGCCCCCCCCCCTTTCGCCGTCGCCCCGCTGATCCGGGGCGTTTTCTCTTGCAGCCAGCCGCCCGCGTCTCCCAGCACGCAGGAGGCCATCCAGGGCATGCTGTCCATGGCCAACCTGTCCTCCTCGGAGGGCCTGCAGCAGCCGTGGAGCAACAGCCAGTCCAGGGGCAACAGCCAGCTGAAGAACAGCTCGTACGGCTCGCAGGCCGGGAAGAAGGGCGGCGGGGGCTTCGCGGGGGCGGCGGCGGCGGCGGCGGCGTGAAGAGGCCGGCCAAGCACCTGTGTAAAAAACCCCGTAAGAGCAGCAGCATCGAGAGCCAGGACTACGACGACGACCAGGACCACCTGGAGGCCTGCTTCAGGGACTCCGATTACGGTGAGGGAGGGAGACGAAGGCCTCGCCGGAGGCGTGGGAGCCTTGATCTGACGGCCTTTGATGTCTTTGCCCCCAGTCTACCCCTCCCTGGAGTCCGAGGAGGACAACCCGGTCTTCAAGTCCAGATCAAAAAAGCGCAAGAGCAGCGACGACACTCCGTACAACCCCACAGGTAAGACCGCCGCGGGGGCGCGGGGGGGCGTGGGGGGGGCTTTAACGCCGCCTAACGCCGCTTTGATGTTGCGGCAGCCCGGGTGGGACCCTCGGTTCCCCGACAGGAGCGGCCGGCGAGAGACGGCGCCCGCGTGGCGTCCATAGAGACGGGCCTGGCGGCAGCGGCAGCGAAGCTGTCGCATCAGGTGGGTGTTACCCCCCCCCCCCCTTGCCCCCCCCCTCGACCTCACCCCCCCCCCCTCCGCCCCCAGGAGGAGCAGAAGTCCAAGAAGAAGAGGAAAAGCGCCAAGCGGAAGGTGGCGGAGCCGCAGAGCCACTCGCGGGACAGCAGCTCGCCGGAGCGCCACGCGGAGCCGCAGGACGACCTCCTGAGCGAGTACGCGCTCAGCACGGAGACGGCGAAGGCGCCCGAGGGGCCCAAGCCCATGGCCCCCGGGGTCTTCCTCAACCAGAGGCAATCGTCCATCCACTCGCCCAGCAGCAACCACAACAGCGCCAAGCCCACGGGCGCCAACGGCGGCGGCGGCGGCGGCGCCAAGGGCGACCACACGGCGACAGCAGAGGCCAAAGGTGAGTTTGGGGGCGGGCGCGGCGGGCGGGGTGGGCGGGGCCCCTGTGCTCATTAAGAGCGCGTGTTGCGTCGGCGCCCTCGACGCGTCTTCAAGCGTGTTTCAAGATCAAAGCGCGGCGTTGGCGAGCGCCCTCTCTCGTACCGCCGCGCTGCCCCGGCGAGGTCTGAGGGTTCTGGCCGAGTATGATAATGAGGCGCGCGTTGATTGGCTGCAGAGCTGGGGGGCGGGGCCAGTCTCCCCCCGCACGCGTAAGCGAGCGAGATGGTCGTGACGATAAGGATGAGGTCACTTCGTGAGTGTCAGCACACGCTCGCCCGCCCGACCGCCCGAGTCCCCCAGAAACCTCGACCACCGCGATAACATCAGAGTTTACGCTGCTCCTGTTGGCGTCCTGCGCTGGCCCGGTTTCACTAAAGCATCACACACCGTTATTATAATATTTATACACTATATTTTAATATGAATACACTATATTATAATATTAATACTCTATATTATAATAATACTACACTATATTATAATATTTATACACTATATTATAATATGAATACACTATAATATATTAATACACTATATAATAATATTAATACACTATATTATAATATGAATACACTATATAATAATATTAATACACTATATTATAATAATACTACACTATATTATAATATTAATACACTATATAATAATATTAATACACTATATTATAATATTAATACACTATATAATAATATTAATACACTATATTATAATATGAATACACTATATAATAATATTAATACACTATATTATAATAATACTACACTATATTATAATATGAATACACTATATTATTATATTAATACACTATATTATAATATTTATACACTATATTATAATATTAATACACTATATTATAATAATACTACACTATATTATAATAATACTACACTATATTATAATATTAATACACTATATAATAATATGAATACACTATATTATAATATTATTACACTATATTATAATATGAATACACTATATTATAATATGAATACACTATATTATAATATGAATACACTATAATATAATATTAATACACTATATTATAATATTATTACACTATATTATAATATTACTACACTATATTATAATAATAATACACTATATTATAATATTAATACACTATAATATAATATCAATACACTAGATTATAATAATACTACACTATAATATAATATCAATACACTATATTATAATAATAATACACTATATTGTAATATGAATACACTATATTATAATATTAATACACTATATTGTAATATGAATACACTATATTATAATATTAATACACTATATTGTAATATGAATACACTATATTGTAATATGAATACACTATATTATAATATTAATACGCTATATTATAATATGTATACACTATATTATAATATTAATACACTATATTATTATAATAATAATATATAAATAATAATAAATAAATAATATATAAATAGTATTAATATAATAATACTATATAAATAATATTAATACAATAATAATAATAATAATAATTCACTATATTATAATATGAATACACTACATTATAACAATAATACTCTATATTATAATATTTACACACTAGATTATAATATGAATACACTATATTATAATAATAATACACAATATTATAATATTAATGCACTATATGATAATAATAATACACTATATAATATATATATAAAAATAATAATAGTAATAATAATAATAACAATACACTATATAATAACAATAATAATAATAATAATAATAATAATACATTATATAATAATATTAATACACTATATAATAATAACAATAATAATAATAATAATAATAATACATTATATAATAATATTAATACACTATATAATAATAAGAAGAAGAATACACAATGATATAATATTAATACACTATATTATAATATTTACTATATTATAATATAATACACTACATTATAATATTAATACACTATATGTGCTCATTGATGGCTCACAGGACCAGAACCACAACCCGGTTTGATCTAAAGGGCCCAAAAGAAACAGCTCAGCTCCTCTGAAACTGAGCTGAGGTCCAACACCGATAGACACCTTAAACAAGGAAAAGGGATTTCTGAGTGATGAGTCCTCTAACCCAGCGGTCCCCAACCTTTGTGCCATCAGACCGGTCAATGCTGGACAGGTTTACCGTGGACCGGGGGGGGGGGTACACATAGATGGTTGATATGTCCAATCTAAATCTAAATCTGGGCCTTTTCCCCTTCAAAATAAACTTTCACGTCTGTTTTTTACTCATTTTGATGCTTTTGGTGCTCAAGTGACCGAGATGTAACCCAGAGAATCTGGTCGTTTTTCAAAATAAAAGACTGTTCAGACTCAGATAATAAACAGAAATAATAAATTATTTCTTGGTGGACCGATACTGATTGATCCACGGACCGGTACCGGTCCGTGCCCCGGGGGTTGGGGACCGCTGGTCTAAAGGGCCCAAATGAAACAGCTCAGCTCCTCTGAAACTGAGCTGAGGTCCAACACCGATAGACACCTTAAACAAGTGGTGAGTCCTCTAAAGGTCATTCACACAGCAGCCGTAGTCGGACACCTTAAACATTCTATAAAGGAGGCGTTTCCTGTGACGTCAGGTGTCACAGGACGGGATAATTCCGCTGGTAAAGGCGCTCATCTCACCCCCCTATCCGCTTGTCTTCCCCACAGCGAAGCGACTAAAGAAAGGAATGGCAACGGCCAAACAGAGACTCGGAAAGATTTTAAAGATCCATCGGAACGGGAAGCTCCTCCTGTAGCGCCGCTGGAAGGTCGTCCGCTGGTTTTTATCCAACCTCACTCCCTGTTCATGGATCTAAAGCCAATAAAAGAAAATGAACAAAATTAAACCATGCATTTCAATTTCTATGAAAAATATCACTCGACTAGGTTTTTGCTTCTAGTTTAAGACTTTTGAAAATATGTACAGAACCTGCTATAAATATTTTATAAGAGAACATGTGTTATTTACTACAGCTATCAGTTTATAAGGGTCGCTGTGAAGTACAACAGTCCCTCCAATACTTGTGAAGTACTCCTTGCATGTATTTAGTTGCATGAATGCTTGGATTGTGATTTGGAGACCTTACACCATAATTAGTAATATATGGATGCAGCTTATTATTAGTGACTTTAAAACAAACAAAAAAACCCCGAAAAAAAAACAAACCACACCTTCTCCTCCCGCCATGAGTGTTTCATAGTACCGTAGTTTGGTCGGAGTCAGAACAAGCATCATGTCTATATGGGAACAGTCACTGTTTTTCAGAGCACATATTTATATTTGTGTACAGACGTAGATAGGAACAACTGTAAAGCACAAAAAGAGCAGCAGCAGCAGCGGCGACACCTTTTCGTAAAACTTCTATCGTCTAATTAACAGAACTCTGTCTTTCCAAAGGGAAAAGGTCACCTTTTACATGGGACAGAGAATATAACGCCTTGTCCATGTAAGTCTGTTACACACTATATATATACGTGTATGTGTACGTGCACACGTATATGTACGTGTATATACACATATAATTTTGTCTTTGTTGGAGGCGTTGCCCGGTGTGAGGCGATGCGTTTTTATTGTCATATGGCCTTACATACACGAGAACATCGCATTGTGCTTCTGTTTCAATAAAGTTAACTTTGTGGGTAATTAAAAAAAAAAAAATGTAC
>CAJVRN010000239.1:932500-947500 GCA_911728415.1 Lagocephalus sceleratus
GCTTCCCGCTGACGGGCGGGGGGGGTGGACGCGGGCCCGACGGCGGAGAACTCGCGGCGAGGGCCGCGTCGGAGGGCCCGCCGAGGCCCCAACGCGTTACAAACAAATCGAATAATCCGACGGCGTAAACAGTCGGGATTGTTTGCCGCCCTTCCTGGACTCACCCCCCACACACACACACACACACACACACACACACACACACACACACACACACACACACACACACACAACTGCACACACTTGCACTTTCAAGTGAGAGGCGCTCAGCGCGGCGGTGGTCATCTGGGTGTAATTACTCAACCTCTGACATGGAAATACCAATGACATGCTGCTCCGGCGAGGCAGCATTACCCTGATCTGAAACAAATGGGGTTATTTCTGAAACTCTGTATTTTCTCCAAGGCCAGATTGGCCCGAGGATATTGTCTTACTCTGAACTAACAGATACCGTTTAAATCATTAGGGCTCATTCATTGCCATGTGCCACTCCGGAGCTCAGGGTTCCAGGAACCCGAGTCAAGGCAGCCGGGGCTCCAGCGCTTCCTCCCAATATTGACCCGCTTTGCTGTTCAAAGCCCTGATATACAACACCAGAGAGCACATGCACATAATAGCAAACCGTTTAACGTGATGGGTGTGTGTGTGGGAGCATGTGTGTGTGTGTGTATACACATGTACATACTTTTGTACATGTGTATCAAAATCAATGTATTTATTTCTTATGTGTTTTTAATCAATTTATTTTTTAAACTACGTATTTATTTTAACTTTTACTGTTTATTCTGATTATATATATTTATTGTGTCGATGCACTCCTCCGCCGCCAGGTGTCGTCCTCGAGCACTGCGTGACCCCCTTCACAAAGATGGCCCTCTTCCTCCTTCCATCCACTTTCTGCTGCTCCGCACGTGTTCCACACGGCATCCCCACGCTTCCCAATCATCTGGACACATCTGGCGAGGCACGTTCGGGCCTTTAAAGTCTTTTATGTCTCCAAAAGTCTGCCGGTTTCGAGGTCCGGCCCTGACCGATGACGTCTTCCCCAGTCCCTGTTGTGGTAATTATTAATGTCCAAACCGAGGTGATTGTGCATTGGACCCAAAAGGAGGACGCCAGGGTCTGTAACGGCTCCAGTCGTCTCTTCCAGGGTGCTTTCTCGCTGGTGATCAGAACCCTCCCGAACCCCCAAGACGACCGGGGTGGGGGTGGGGGGGGGTTCAACCGCTGGCGACCGCGACGAGGCATCGAGGCGACCGGCCGCGTTTGTCTTCACAGCTGTCAGGTGCATTTTCGCCCTGAAATCTGAACGCGCGTCGATCACGGTCACATTTCCCTCGCCCTCCAAAGTAAATACCCCCCCCCCCCAACAGTCAATGGTGGTTAGTGGCGTTTTACAACGGGGCGCTTGTAGCGCCGGGAAAATAGTTTGCAGCAATCAACGCATTTGTGTTAACAAGCACAACAACATTTGAAGTAATTACGCGTGTTTGATTTGGGGGTAAGTGGTAGCAGATCAGCCTGTGCACGCTTGGCTGGGGTGTGCACGGGCTGATTAATACCAGGATCCGCTTCTCGTGTGAAAAGGCCTAAAAATGGGCGAGAGGCTGCGCCGCGGCCGAGTCCTCGATTTTTCAAACCCACTTTAGAAATTTTTGACAGAAGGGTCGTTTCTTTTGTTTTTTTTTTTTCCCCGGCTGATACGAAGCAGATGATAACTGCCCGTAATTACGAGTTACGGATGATTATCCGCGGTATTTTCGCGTTCTCCTACGAGGTCAGCGAGGAGAGGAGAGCGCGCTGGGCGCTCGGGTCAGGTGAGCGCGGATTCAGGCGAGATGTCGGGGGTCCTCCTGGCCGCAGGTCTGCTTTGGGGGGGGGACGATAAGCAGACGACAGATAAGCAATAATTTGCCGAAAGCGAAAGGCTCAAAAATAAACAAACCATTATGCCGTGCCAGGGGAAGAGCCAAATGAGGGCTTCTAATTCGAGTAAATTACAGACAAATTTTTCCACGGATGGCAGACCAGCAGCTGAAATAATACGGGCAGCAGGGCCACGGCTCGGCGGGCGCCCTTTTATCGCGGCATTCTTCCGCTGTTACCGCGGTAACGGCTCCGTCCAGATGAATATGGAGTTTGTTAATGATTTCTTCCAGTGTCGGGGAGGCGGACCCCCCCCCCCAACACCAGCGAGGGCCCAAACGGGGCCCAAACGGAGGGCCCGCCGCTTGTTTGTTGTGATGAATTCGCTGCGTGTCTGAACCCGGCGAGGTGCTAACTAACGGAACCCCCCCCCACCCAGCGCACACACACACACACACACACACACACACACACACACTCCTAACCCGAGTGTTTACGCGCTGTAACAAGTGGACGCCTGTTGCGTCTGCGTTCTGTCACAGGGCGCTCAGATTGCTCTCAGATGTGGCCCCCGTCTCTAACCCCCTCTCCCCCATTATGGTGGCCCTCATTAGCCGGGCCTGCTGGTCCTGCTCCGGTATCTCTGGTCCCGCTGACCCCCCGCCGACTCGCCCCGTTCGTGTTACCAGGCGGACCACCTCTGAAAGCCCTCCTGACTTTGAACCGCCTGAACCGTCCCACGGGGAATGAAGGCAGAGTCAGAACGCGCTTCCAAGAGTCGGTTTGGAGAGTTTGAACCTCCGCTGAGTTCCTCCAGGATCCATCTGAGTTCCTCCAGGATCCATCAGAGTTCCTCCAGGATCCATCTGAGTTCCTCCAGGATCCATCAGAGTTCCTCCAGGATCCATCTGAGTTCCTCCAGGATCCATCTGAGTTCCTCCAGGATCCATCAGAGTTCCTCCAGGATCCATCTGAGTTCCTCCAGGATCCATCTGAGTTCCTCCAGGATCCATCTGAGTTCCTCCAGGATCCATCTGAGTTCCTCCAGGATCCATCTGAAGGCCCCACGTGGTGATTCGTGAAGAAGTAACGAGGGGCTCTTGAGACAGCTCGAAGGAGAGCGGGGAAAATTGAGGTTTCTGGATGATAAATCTGAGGGGCCCTGGGGGCAGACGGAGGGGCTCAGCCCAGGTAACCAGGACCAGGAAAAACCAGGACCAGGAAGAACCAGGAAGAACCAGGACCAGGGTGAACCAGGGTCAGGGTGAACCAGGACCAGAACCTGGCTACCCCTGCAAGACCCATCTCCCTTAACCCATCTGATGACAGGTTATTCCAGACTGGTCCAGACTGGTCCAACCTGGTCCAGACTGGTCCAGACTGGTCCAGACTCTTGTGAACTGGTGGTACAAACAATCGGGCTCGTGGAAACACAGGTCCCGTTTCCAGGGAGCGCTCACGCCGACTCTCCCACCCAGAAAAGAAATCGTTTTCGGCGCCTCTCAAGGCCCCAGAGCCACTTTCGCGTTTGACTTATTGGTTTCCAGTTTGGTTCTGAATGTGTGCAGCCCGTCTGAGTCATGTTACTAATATCCAGAGCCGCTCTCAGGCGTCACGCTCAGTTTGAGACACGGAGGAGAAGCTTGAAGAAGTGAAAATGTGTGTGTGTGTGTGTGTGTGTGTGTGTGTGTGTGTGTGTGTGTGTGTGTCTGTGTGTGTGTGTGTGTGTGTGTGTGCTTCACCTGTCTGATGAGCTGCTAAACGGAATTGATTAGCCCAATCAGAGCGCCCCAGCACAGAGCAGCTGCTCTGATTTGGCCTGATTGCTCTTTGAGGAAATGGCTGAAGGGCCACGCGCTGTCACGTGGTGGTTGGCCGAACCCAGATGTGTGTCGCTCACTCGCTCACTCGCTCACTCTATGGTATTCTATTTGTGGTCCATAACCAGTAGCCTGTGTGAGGAAGCTCTAGTGTGGTGGGAGTGAGGTGATTCATGTTGAAGAAAGAGAAGAGGAAGCTCGTTATAAGTCCTCCACAACAGCCTCACCAACGTTCTGGTCGTGGTTAGAGGCCATTCTACGTAAATACAATAACACCAATATGGAATCAATAACACTGAGGTGACACACAGACGTTCACGTCCACCCCATCAGCCTCGGGTTGTCGTGTCTCTGTGGGTTGTAGGTGTAGAACTTATAGAAGGGTCATGAACGGCCCTCACTAAAGATCACGCTGAAGGACCTCACTTGGCTCTGCTCCCGTTCTCGTTCTCCGTTGGTCCCCGTAGAGTCGAGGGACCCCAGTGAAGGTCAGGACAGAAGAGTCCAGGATGAGGAGGAAGAGCAACGGGAGCAGTGTAATCAATGACACCATCCAGGAGGAAGTGAGCCAGTAGAACATTGACCTTCATAAGAGCCTTCACCATCACGACTCTATCACGACCTGATCAAAGGACCTGATCAAAGGACCTGATCAAAGGACCTGATCAGAGGACCTGATCAGAGGACCTGATCAAAGGACCTGATCAGAGGACCTGATCACCAGGACCTGATCACCAGGACCTGATCAGAGGACCTGATCACCAGGACCTGATCAGAGGACCTGATCAGAGGACCTGATCACCAGGACCTGATCAGAGGACCTGATCAGAGGACCTGATCAGAGGACCTGATCAGAAGACCTGATCAGAGGACCTGATCACCAGGACCTGATCAGAAGACCTGATCAGAAGACCTGATCAAAGGACCTGATCAGAGGACCTGATCAGAGGACCTGATCAGAGGACCTGATCAGAGGACCTGATCAAAGGACCTGATCAGAAGACCTGATCAGAGGACCTGATCAGAAGACCTGATCAGAGGACCTGATCAAAGGACCTGATCAGAAGACCTGATCAGAGGACCTGATCAGAGGACCTGATCACCAGGACCTGATCAAAGGACCTGATCAGAGGACCTGATCACCAGGACCTGATGACCAGCACCCCTCTCGGGTTGAGGAGTTAGTATCAGCTCATCTTTGGAGTTCGCTGGGAAAGCCGAGGGTCTCCCTGATCCCGATGACCTCCACACCAGAGCTCCCAGTTAGTGGATGGACGCCCCAGCTCAGCATCAGCCGTGTCCCACCGAGGCTGGATTTAATCTCTGCTGACGCCTTCACCACCCACCGCCCCACCACCCCATCATCCCGTAGCTCCGGGGTCTCAGACCCCGTCCCCAAGGGGCCGTGAGGCTGCAGGTTCTGGTTCCACCAGTCCAGCTCACCCAGTTTGACCAGTCAGCTGTTGAAGACTCAGATGAGTTGATGAAGTGAGTCCAGTCTGGTGCTGCTGCTGCTGGGTTGGACCAGAACCTGCAGCCTCACGGACCTCTGGGGGGACCTGGAGACCCCTGGGGGGGACCTGGAGACCCCTGGGGGGGACCTGGAGACCCCTGGGGGGGGACCTGGAGACCTCTGGGGGGGACCTGGAGACCCCTGGGGGAGGGAGGACCTGGAGACCCCTGGGGGGGACCTGGAGACCCCCGGGGTAGCTCCTTCACCCCATCGCCCCGTCACCTCGTCGCTCCGTTGCTCCGTCGCTCCATCGCCCGTCGCTCCGTCGCTCTGTCGCCCATCGCCCCTTCGCCCCTTCGCCCGCTGGCCCGTCTGTCCCGTGTCACCAGCCGGCCCACCCCTGTGCACACTAATCGGGGGCTGTGGAGCAGCGGTGGTCGGTCTGGTCATTAGAGCCTTTCCCTCCCCGGGTCGGTCCAAACAGACTTTTATGGAATTATCCTAATTAGCGCGGCCATTAGCCCTAATGGGGAGTAATGGCCAGTTAGACGCTGTTTGGTCAGACAACACGCCAGAGGCTGGAGGTGTTTTATTACGGCTTTGTCCTGCGTCCCACTCCTGACAAGTCCAGAATGTTTCCAGATCAGCGTCGGATTTGGTCGGGCGCTCGGCCAGTTTCCACAACTGGGAGAGCTGGGACCGCCGGGCAGGAGGAGGTGGGGGGGGGGGGGCGTTTGCTGCGTGGCGACGACCACCTGACACCAGCAGGCGTCCAGAAGGCGTCCAGACCCGTCCTCAGGTAGGTCAAAACCAGAGGAGTCCTCCCAGTCCTCCCAGTCCTCCCAGTCTGAGCCGGGTTTCGTGCCCGCTCCTCTAGGGGTCGCCCCCCTTACTCGCATCGGTCGAGGCCTCCGAGTGCGTCGGACACCTGAAGGGGAGCGCTGGGCTCACTACCGACACGGCGTCCTCGGGCTGGACGGCGCTCTCGTCCCACCAACGTGGCGGCGCTGGCGAGGCGCGAGGGCGTCTCTACGGCCCCCCCCCAAAGACCGCCCGTCAGGCTGTGGTGGGGCGACGGCGTCCATCGCGTGTGGATGCCTGGGTGGACACATGGACGTGGACACATGGACATGGACACATGGACATGGACACATGGACATGGACACGTGGACACACGGACGTGGACACGGGGCCAGAATGACCGATGAGAGGTCAGAGCTGCAGACAGGAGGAGAGACACGTGAAGGTGTGAGGAGGGCTGAGGAGGGCTGAGGGGGAGACACTGAGACCAAACGTGGATGGAGGTACTTCAATATACCAGCATCAGTTTGAATATCTGCACCTCCCCTCCTCCTCTCCCCTCCTCCTCCTCCTCTGTCCTCCTCCTCCCTCCTCCCCTCATGGTTCCCCCTCATGTCTGGTGCTCCTACCACCCTGTGATGTGGTGCACATGAAGGAATGTTCAATTGTTGACACAAATCTGTGATTATTGGCTCAAATTACACAAAAGTTACTCTGATTTAACAAATTGCAGCTCTGGAAAATCCACAGTGAAGACTTGAATGTGTGTTAATAGAAGAAGGACAGAAGGACAGAAGGACAGAAGGACTGAAGGACAGAAGGACAGAAGGACAGAAGGACTGAAGGACTGAAGGACTGAAGGACAGAAGGACAGAAGGACGAAAGGACAGACGGACAGAAGGACAGAAGGACAGAAGGACTGATGTTTTACCAATAATGTCCACGATGCGTGTTTAATAACAACACACATCATATCATGCGTGTTTAATAACAACACACATCATATCATGTATATTTAATAACAACACACATCATATCATGTGTGTTTAATAACAACACACATCATATCATGTGTGTTTAATAACAACACACATCATATCATGTGTGTTTAATAACAACACACATCATATCATGCGTGTTTAATAACAACACACATCATATCATGCATGTTTAATAACAACACACATCATATCATGTATGTTTAATAACAACACACATCATATCATGTGTGTTTAATAACAACACACATCATATCATGTGTGTTTAATAACAACACACATCATATCATGCATGTTTAATAACAACACACATCATATCATGCGTGTTTAATAACAACACACATCATATCATGTGTGTTTAATAACAACACACATCATATCATGCATGTTTAATAACAACACACATCATATCATGCGTGTTTAATAACAACACACATCATATCATGCATGTTTAATAACAACACACATCATATCATGTATGTTTAATAACAACACACATCATATCATGTGTGTTTAATAACAACACACATCATATCATGCATGTTTAATAACAACACACATCATATCATGTATGTTTAATAACAACACACATCATATCATGTGTGTTTAATAACAACACACATCATATCATGCGTGTTTAATAACAACACACATCATATCATGCGTGTTTAATAACAACACACATCATATCATGTATGTTTAATAACAACACACATCATATCATGTATGTTTAATAACAACACACATCATATCATGCGTGTTTAATAACAACACACATCATATCATGCATGTTTAATAACAACACACATCATATCATGCGTGTTTAATAACAACACACATCATATCATGTGTGTAAACATACCAGCGCGTAACACACACGCTGAACCAAACTCTGTGGTTAGTTTGATGTGTTCCAAACAGATGTTGTCTCATCACATCTGGCTAGAGTTCCTGAGTAACGCTGCGCCGCTTCTGGACGCTTCTGGACTTAAATGTCCAACAGCTCAACGTTGAAAACGAGAAAAAAAACATTGATGTTTAAGTCTGCTGGTTTAATGTGACACAGGAATTCCCCCCACTGTTCACCCCCGTTAGAACGACACGGGTGAGCCTAGCAACGACCAGCAGCAGCTAACCACACACATTTTGAATTCTGACATGAATTGAATCATTTAAACACGTTAACCTCCTCACACATTCACACGTTCACGTAAACATCACGTAACCCATGTGAAGAGGAAAACCCCCTTTAATCCCGTTCCCTGCAGCACCAACTAGAAGAGCTCTGGCTGTGGTTGCTCTGTGATCAAGGGCCCTCGGTGCTGATCTCTGGAGGGTCAAAGGTCAAAGTCCCTCCGGAATCCGGAACATCCCCTGAACGCAACCGCCTGTTCCCGGTCCCGTTATTACCGTTTCCTGAAAGTGTCGTCAGACTCACAAATGTTCCATTGATTTTGTTCACAACAGACAAGCCCACCCACACACGTGGAGGTATTGGTGGAGGCACAAGAACAACAACAACAACAACAACAACAACAACAACAACAACGCGTTCGCTCTTTTGCCCTTCCAGAGGCAGAACCGAAACGTCTCTGCGACTTCAACAACGACACCCGAGCTCTTTAGAAATCATTACCGCCGCTCCCGCTCCAGTTTCGAATAACACCTCTAATTTCTTGTGTGTCTGAACCCGAGACCCCCACCGCCGAGGCTCCCCCGAGCCCCATGGGGAAACCCCAATCAGCCCTCCGCCCACACGCGCCCCCCTCCCTTGACTACACTTCTTCACTTCCAGCAAACTGCCGACCACTTTGTGAAACGTTTCTGCTAATTCTCATTTCCTCCACAATCACAGGCCTTCGTGTGTGTGGCGTGCGGGGCCTGGCTGGGAAGGGTAGAGATAATTACCGCGGGGTCTCGGGCATTAACCCGGCCAGGTGTCACTTGATGGCCTGTTTACCTCCGTGATTAATGAATAGGCTGCGAGGTCCTAATTACCTCCACCCACTGCTTTTTCATATGGCGAGGAGCGTGCCAGTGAATCAATTCGCCCGGCTGTGACAGGCTTGAGCCGCACAAGGCGAACCGGTCCGTCTGGGCCCGTCTCGCCTTACAGGGCAGACCCGCAGGGCCCCGCTACCCAGCGCACGGCCCCACGCTCGGTCGCTAAAGTGTTAGCGCCAGCCGTGAATGACACGGCGAGGCTTTAAGGGAAGGAGCTCTGTTCCAGTAGGGATGTGAAGCCCGGATTCCTGATTGACTCCCAGTGAGGCGTGCTCATGACGACACCGAAAACCCCGCCGCTTCACCATGATTCACCGTAACTGCAGCCGAGGGCTGTTTACGCTCGCCGTCCACAGTGGTTAGCGTTCGCAGTCCCAGTCGGTCACAGTTACAGAAAACCACACTGAGGAAAACAGATGACAGACGGAGCTCGGAAACTGCTGCCTGACTTTTATGCTGCTGGTGAACGTGCTTCTAATCAGATGAGAGGGAAACGAGAGCCAAATACACAGTTTGAACAGTTGTCCTAACAGCAGTGCTCTACACACCTTCATCAGTTATTACAGTGTAATAACTTCTGTGTGTGTTATTGCCAGTGTTGTGGATATGTGGTTACGTAGTACTTCATGTAACAGGTCACTTTTTGGGTTTCTTTTGTGATGTGAGTTTTGTGTCCTCTGTGTTCGCTCATGAACTGAAAGAGTGAGCAGCTGTAGAAAAGTAGCCCACCCTTTAGAGCTAAACGCTTCTCTGAAGTGGAAACTCATACTTCCTAAAAAACCTGAAACTGGCCCAAGAGGTCAAAATCAGTGCGAGGCAGCAGACACGTTTGACGTATCAGCGCGGGGTCCTGCCTCCAGCTCACACACACAGACCCTACAGGAGTGTGTAAACATGCCATGAGAGGGGAGACAGGTGAGGGACGCTTGAACACCAGAGTCCTGCAGCACGAGGGGCTTCGGCGGGGCCGCGTTCGGGCGTCGGCAGCAACGGATCGCTGCTGTGCCCTTGCGCGGTCCTGCCCTCAGGGTCAAGGGTCAACGACCTCTGTTGAACCCTCACTCGGACCCGCTTTCGTGATGTCTCTGTCGCGTCCCGAGAGCGCACGTGGAATAAACACTGTGTTCGCCTGGACGTTTAAGGCCTCCTGTGAAGATTTCAGTGTATTTACTTTACTTTGTTGACTTTATTTACTTTATTTACTTTATTTACTTTACTTACTGTATTTACTTTATTTACTTTACTTACTGTATTTACTTTATTTACTTTACTTACTTTATTTACTTTACTTACTTTATTTACTTTATATACTTTATTTACTTTACTTACTTTATTTACTTCATTTACTTTACTTACTTTACTTACTTTATTTACTTTACTTACTGTATTTACTTTATTTACTTTACTTACTTTATTTACTTTACTTACTTTATTTACTTTATTTACATGCATCCGTGGAGGTCAAGATTGTCTCTTGGGGCTTTGCAGAATCCCAGAATCCGACTTTTTAATGATTGAAATCGACAATTATTGCGGGCGTTTTTATCCGTTAGTGGTTTTTGTGAGAGTGAAAGATGAAGCTGGAGAGGCCGTGGAAGGAGCAGGAGGAGGAAGGAGCAGGTCTGGAGGTGAGACATGGAGCACGTCCACACACGCGCGACACACTGTGACCGTTGAAGCCAGGTTTCAACAAAGTCTCTTCACAAACCGAACCGCGAATATTCGCGCTCACGCGACGGCGTCACCTCTGAGGAAATGGAGAGTAATTATGGTCATTTGTGTTTTCAGTCCAGAGGTGGAAGTGGAGGCACTTGAACGTGCCACGAGGAACTTGACGAGCCCTTTTCAAGTCATTGAAGCCGCTCCAGCCAAAGAGCGCCATCATCACAAACCAGCAGAGCAGCGGTGTGTCGCTCTCTGGGAGGACTGGAGTCAGGCTCAGGGTCAAGGGGCCTCCAGAGGGACAGCATGAGGACGTCCAGAGGAGCTTCAGAGAGATAGTCACGAAGAAGTGAGAGGGAGGTGCGGCATAGGCTGGAGGTGGAGGTCCTACAGGTGTAATGATGGAGAGGGACCTCTACGGACACGTGGGTCAGCAGAAGAGGGGGGGGTTCATGAAATAAGTGAGAACAAAAAAGAGCAAAGGTGAGTGAGAGAGAAGCTAGGGGGTCTGAGGATGAAGAGTGGGGGGGTAAGTGGTCCTCATGTCCAGGGACACGCGGAGCTTTGGGTGTGGGTCCAGATGTCGGTCCATGGGAAGGTTTCAGTGCAAGTTGAGTCGATGTCCAGGGGGCAGCAAGTTGAACTTGAAAGACTATTTTTAGAAGAGCTTACGCGGCATCGTTGTGTTACTTTAGCGTTTCACAACTTTAAAAAGGATAAGCAGAACCACGCAAATGAGTGAGAACCCCAGAGGCCTCAGCGTGACCTTGACCTTGACCAAGGTCATCGGACATCACAGCCTGTTGGGTTCATGGCTTGGAAAGGTCATAAATACTCCTCTTTGCCATGCGGGTTCCTCTAAGCTGCTGCCTAGAGCAGCAGAAGAGGCTGGAGGGTTCAGGTCCCCCTTCCCTCAGGTTGAGGGTGGAGGTCCCGATGAGGTCAGGGTGAGCGAGAGAGGTGCCAGAACTGCTCGTGGGGGTGCTCGAAAACAAAGTCAGAACCTATCTGACTGGAGAAGACCCCCCATCGGAAGCTCCGGGGGACCCTGGAGCTGGGGCTCATTGCTCCTGCACAAATATGGAAGAGCCGTCAGAAGGGAGCGGAGCTTCCTGCGAACCTTCTCAGCGAGCGCTCTGGTGATAGTCAGATTTACTTTCCAGCGGTCTTCAGCCGCCAAAGGGTCTCAATCTGTCTTGGGCTTTAGCTTAAGAACCTCCCCTTTCAAGTGCGGCATCCAGCGCAAAGGCACGTGAAATATTAGGTTTTAAGAACTTATCTTGTCAAAACAGAGGAGTCCTGCAAGTTCTTACAACATCCTTTATCTCTAAAAGGTGCGTGAGTCACTTGAACGTGGGTCCGCTTGAATGTGAAAACGCCGGTGCTTAAACGGCATCTTGTACGAACCTAAGTATAAAACACGTTTAAGTGTAAGAGCAACAGCATCATCGACCCCTTGATGTGTCATGCTGGTTGCGCAACAGCGAGCTGGGCGAGTAGCGCTGCCGTACAGCACGCAGAAGAGAGCGCACAACCAGGTCGCACAACTGAGTCGTGGTGGGGGGCGCTGAGGCTGCTGCAGCACCCCCTGTCGGCGAGAGGCGGCGGTGCTTGTTACACTGCCTCGTACCAGGGTCGTGTCAGGTCCCGTGAAACACGTTCATCAAAAACAAGAAGTGAGGAGACCTTCAAAAGCTGAAGGGACCTCCAACAGGGTCGGCACACGTCCAGCCCGGAGTCGTGTAGACGCCTGAACTCCTCCTCGGGAGGGCACGAGAACTTTTGAGTGGTGTTTGAGAGGCGTTCATTGAGCTCTTCAGGTCCTGTCTGGCATGTCCCGCTCTACCCGGACAGGCCTGGTCCACACAGCTTCCTGTCTACCACGGCCGTACGGGCCACCGTTCTTCTCCAGTAGGAGGCCTGCGTGGTGCGGGGCCTGCCCAGTCCGGGCCCTCTGGCTCTGGCTGGTGAGTCCAGGCTGAGCGTCCCTCTCCCTCCTGTCCACAGCCACAGCTCTCCAGGCCCCTTTGGTGACCTGCCCAGGGTTCCGTCCTTCACGGTGGTCCTTGAGACTCAAGTCAAGGTCTTTGTGGTCCTGGAGACTCAAGTCAAGGTCTTTGTGGTTCTTGAGACTCAAGTCAAGGTCTTTGTGGTCCTTGAGACTCAAGTCAAGGTCTTTGTGGTTCTTGAGACTCAAGTCAAGGTCTTTGTGGTCCTTGAGACTCAAGTCAAGGTCTTTGTGGTTCTTGAGACTCAAGTCAAGGTCTTTGTGGTCCTGGAGACTCAAGTCAAGGTCTTTGTGGTTCTTGAGACTCAAGTCAAGGTCTTTGTGGTTCTTGAGACTCAAGTCAAGGTCTTTGTGGTTCTTGAGACTCAAGTCAAGGTCTTTGTGGTTCTTGAGACTCAAGTCAAGGTCTTTGTGGTTCTTGAGACTCAAGTCAAGGTCTTTGTGGTTCTTGAGACTCAAGTCAAGGTCTTTGTGGTTCTTGAGACTCAAGTCAAGGTCTTTGTGGTTCTTGAGACTCAAGTCAAGGTCTTTGTGGTTCTTGAGACTCAAGTCAAGGTCTTTGTGGTTCTTGAGACTCAAGTCAAGGTCTTTGTGGTCCTTGAGACTCAAGTCAAGGTCTTTGTGGTCCTTGAGACTCAAGTCAAGGTCTTTGTGGTTCTTGAGACTCAAGTCAAGGTCTTTGTGGTTCTTGAGACTCAAGTCAAGGTCTTTGTGGTTCTTGAGACTCAAGTCAAGGTCTTTGTGGTTCTTGAGACTCAAGTCAAGGTCTTTGTGGTCCTTGAGACTCAAGTCAAGGTCTTTGTGGTCCTTGAGACTCAAGTCAAGGTCTTTGTGGTCCTTGAGACTCAAGTCAAGGTCTTTGTGGTCCTTGAGACTCAAGTCAAGGTCTTTGTGGTTCAACCGATAGACCTGGCTGCTTGTCACTCACAAACGTTGAGAATGTCCTCCTCCTCCTCCCGTCTGACTAACTTCGCTCAGAGGCTCCACGACTGTTGGAAATCGGACCTGATTGAGGCTTTAGAAACGTGCTCAGGACGTCGGTGGTTCCTCACCCCCGTAGTGAACGCGTGTCCATAACAGTCGTTAAACACCCTGCCTTTTCATTATTTGACATGTCTTTTATAAAAACACGCTTTTATTTTGAAACAAAAGAAGCTTTTGTGCACGTTCTTGTCAAAAAGGAGCCGAATTACTTTGACCACAGTTTCACGCCTGAAAGCAGCAGAGGAGGAGAGCCGTCGTCCGTAGTCGCTCCGTAGGCGCTCCGTAGGCGCCATCGCGCGTAAATCGTTTCCCTCTGGACACAAAGCAGACCCTCGCTCGGGCGAAACCACTCGCACGGCCGTGGCAGGTGAGGGAACGAAACACACAAAAAAAAGGGAAAAGAAGCGAACTGCAGGAGTCTGCTATATTTGAGGAGTCCTGGAACCCATATCGGTATCGCCGAAGCAGAAGGGTAACGTTCCCCAATGGAACAGCAATAAAGGCCAGGCGCTCACCCTGACGGACCCCCGCCAAAATAAGAGTAATTCGGTTGTTCACCGTTGTGCAGGACTTTACTTTGTAGTGTTTGTAACTGAGTCCACTAGAGGAGGTCCAGTTGTGGTGTTTATAGATGAACACATCGTGGGCAGGGAGGGGACCCAGGGTCTCAGGTCTCAGCCCAGCTGGGACCGGGAGCAGGGGCCCGCTGGGTTCCAGGTACCCTGGAGCGTTGGACCCAGAATGTTCTGGCTGCAGACGGACATGTGGACCACCGGGCCACAAAGGAGCACGGACGCATCACACTGGTTCATAACAAAGAATGGAACTATGAACCAGAACCAACCCAGAACCAACCCAGAACCAACCCAGAACCAACCCAGAACAAACCCAGAACAAACCAGAACCAAAGCAGCACCAAACCAGCACCAAACCAGAACCAGACCCAGACCTGTACCAGAACCAAGCCAGAACCAAACCAGAACCAGACCCAGGCCTGCATCAGAGCCAAACTCAGACCTGTACCAGAACCAAAACAGAACCAAACCCAGACCTGTACCAGAACCGAACCCAGACCTGGACCAGAACCAAACCAGAACCAATCCCAGACCTGTACCAGAACAAACCAGAACAAACCAGAACCAGACCCAGACCTGTACCAGAACCAGACCCAGACCTGTACCAGAACCAAACTTACATCTCTCTTAGAACCAAACCCAGACCTGTACCAGAACCAGACCCAGACCTGTACCAGAACCAGACCAGACCTGTACCAGAACCAAACTCACATCTCTCTTAGAACCAAACCCAGACCTGTACCAGAACCAGACCCAGACCTGTACCAGAACCAGACCCAGACCTGTACCAGAACCAAACTCACATCTCTCTTAGAACCAAACCCAGACC